>CM055278.1:56256525-56320223 GCA_029237695.1 Conchocele bisecta
GACCAACTAGTGTGTTTTCTGTTGCGGTCTCATTCGCATATTTATTACACTTAGTCTAGTGTATTGTAGGTTTTTTTTTATAATACACCGTGTTATTACATTGTGGAAGCATATTTTATGCAATAAAGTTTACATCCATATTGCAGCATGGATGAGTATAAACATATGTCAATTATGTACAAAGCATCTTGTCTGACCTGTGGAATTGGCCTAGAGTTTTGGAGTTACAACCGTGATAACTTTCAGAACCAATTGGATTTGAAGTTTGATATAATGTTTTTCTTGGAGCTTTGATATACATGATATATACATGTATGGACATCGGACGAGAGGTTTGGTTTTGAAACGGGGCTTGGGGGAGATATTTTGGATAATCAAACAACACGACTGTCGCACTCATCTTACTGACCTTCTTTTAATAATGCGTCTTTAGAGGCGATTTTGTTTTGTTATAATGAAATGTTTATTGCTCTTTATTGACTCTGCTAGTTTCTAAAACATATTAATCATGAAAGTTTTAACCATTTTTCCATCCATCCCTGCCACGCTTTCTCCACCTGTGGGTGTAGTGGGTGTGATCTTAAGTAAAGGCTAATGGGGTCCGTGTCTGTAAACATCGACTGGTCGCTATTTTTTAGGAAAAGTTAATCAATGTGTAATCAATTTCACCCCAGCGCACAGTACCCTCGCTTATTGTTACCCAGTACAAAAATCATGCTGCATTGACACCTTGAATGGTCATATCGGCATGTGAATCATAAAATATCTCGTCATCTGTTTTGGTCGGCAACTTTTGTTGTCCAATACTGATAAGAACTGAATGGATGAACTTACTGAGGGGTAACAATAGGACAGGATAAACAATAAGGAATTATACAGTCCTCCGATAGTATTTGTTACCATCCCATATTATTACCCGTCATAAAAATCATGTTTTACAGACGACCAGAATGGTGATACCGGCATACAATGATCATATCGGCATGTGAATGTGCTCGATATCCAACTCCAAACCTCTGATACAATATTTCGTCATCTGTTTTGGTCGGCAACTTTTGTTGTCGGACATTCACAAGAACTGAATGGACGAACTTACCGAGGGGTAACAATAGGGCAGGGTGAACAATAGGGGGTTCTACAAATTCTACAGTCCTCCCTTATTGTTACCCTCCCCATATTGTTTCCCGTCATAAAATTCATTTGTTTATAAGCGACCAGAATGGTGATATCGGCATACAATGGTGATATCGGCATTTGCATGGGCTCTTGCATCTGTTTTGGTCAGCAAATTTTGTTGTCGGACAAACACAAGAACTGAATGGACGATCTTTCCGAGGGGTTAACAATATACAATTATTGTCTTTTGAGGAGGTGTACATGAGATTTACGGACCTTCGGCGTCGGTGAACATCACTTTTCTCAGGTCCGTAAATCTCATGTACACCTCCTCAAAAGACTATAATTGTTTCATTACATGACACTTTTTGGCCCCATATTAAAATATTTCTGGCCAATATTTTTTTCACAATATCCGTCCGAAAAAAAATTTGTTCACTTTCTTTTGTTTCACACAATTTTCATTAATTATTGAAAAAAAATGTTAATTAAATTTTAAAATATATCAAAATATTCGGCCGAAAAAATGTGTTCGTTTTTTTTTGTTTCACACAATTTTCATTAATTATTGAAAAAAAATGTTATTTAAATTTTAAAATCTTTTTTTTAAAATATACGGCCGAAATAAAATTGATCACTTTTTTTTGGTTTCACAAGAAGGTAACACTAGGGGAGGGTGAACTGTAGGGGCTTCTACAAATTCTACAGTCCTCCCTTATTGTTACCCTCCCCTATTGTTACCCGTCATACAAATCATGTTTTATAAACGACCAGCATGGTGGTATCGGCATACAATGGTGATATCGGCATGTGCATGTGCTGGATATCGAACTCCAAGCCTCTGATACAATATTTCGTCATCTGTTTTGGTCGGCAAATTTTGTTGTCGGACACACACAAGAACTGAATGGACGATCTTTCCGAGGAGCAACAATATACAATTATTGTCTTTTGAGGAGGTGTACATGAGATTTACGGACCTTCGGCGTTGGTGAACACTCTTTTCTCAGGTTCGTAAATCTCATGTACACCTCCTCAAAAGACTGTTTCATTATATGACACTTTTTCAAAATATCCGGCCGAAAAAAAATGTGTTCACTTTCTTTTGTTTCACACAATTTTCAATAATTATTGAAAACAAATGTTTTTTCAATTTTCAAATATTTGTTTCAAAATGTACGGCCGAAAAAAAATTGTTCACTTTTTTTTGTTTCTTGAAAAAAAAAATTAATTTTTAATTTTTTTCACTTTTTTAAAAAATGTTAAATTTAAATTATTAAATATACGGCCGAAAAAAAAAATGATCAATTTTGTTTGGTTTCACAATAGGGTAACAATAGGGGAGGGTGAACAATAGGGGGTTCTACAAATTCTACAGTCCTCCCTTATTGTTACCCTCCCCTGTTGTTACCTGGGTAACAATAGGGGAGGGTGAACAATAGGGGGTTCTACAGACGGCTCGTCATGAGCCGGCTCATCGGGATCTGCACAGTTTGCACTAGGTTTACCGCAATCGATGGGTACTAATTTAATTTAAATGAATTAATGTACTAATTTAATTTATATAAACTAATTCAACTAGAACGGAAACCCATTTCTGTTGGTGGTACAATATTATCGTTGCACAGTTAAAAATCGCAATGTTGCAGACAATGTACGTCTTGGTACGACAATATCTGAACTGCATAACCAAATTATCTCCCCTGTTTATTGCAGTCCATGATGGTATATTGCATAAAAAGCAGAAAATAGTACCGCGATTTTCTGTCTGTTATACACGGCGACCCTATAAGTCACCCTGCGCTACATACAGAATATTCGGCTTAAGATCATACAAGTCTTATACATGTAATGTGGATGTGACTGGAGAAATGTGGCTTATGGGTTTCGCGCGCAATTGATCAGGAATTGATCAGGACCTAGGGGGCCGTTTCACTAAACTTATTAAACTAAAATGTTCGTAAGTGCAAAATTATGATAGTCTGTAAATTTCACATTAAGACTGTGTTCTTGTAAACAAGTATTGGATTTACATTTATTGAGCATAGGCTGCATAATCAGCCTATGCTCAAAATATGTAAGTACATCGCTTGAAATGTACAGACTATTCTAAATCTGCGCTTAACAACATTTTAGTTGTACGAAATTTAGTGAAACGGCCCCCTGCATCGTTCGCCATTCCGTCAATGAAACACACCATGCTCCTAACTAGCAATATAGATCACTATCAGGCTACATGCGTGTGCTGTTTGAACAGTCGCTACACTGGATACAAATCCCATAAGCCCCATTTATCCAGTCAACGCCACAAATAGGTTGGCGGACTTGGAAAATCACGAGTAACTTCCCTTAGCTTCCCTTAGAACCACGGAAACTCTGTTTACATCACGTAACCAACAGGTTCAGTGTTTTCTTTTAAATGCTACAAATATGATGAAAACTGGTGTTAAAAGCACCCCAAAATGTTCCTCAAGTGAAACTGGGTAGTAATGGATCAATATTTGCAAGCAAACTGTGTCTGTGACCTCAAAACGCCCGCACTATTTTTTTATACCGGACTACTTATACCCCCTGGGCGATTTCGCGCCATTTGGTATAGTCTAACCTATAAGGGGTGAAATATGATTCCAAGTTCGGTAACCTATTTATAAAGAATGGTCTGTAATTATCGAACGTTATCACTTTGCGAACATGATAAGCATCTTGATTGTAGACGGACATTCGTCCCACATTGAAACACAATGGACCGCAAGCCGTCACTATGTTTTCCATATTGACGTCCCGTGAGTTCATATTGGTCAGTGCCGGAACTACGTTCCACCTTGTAAATAATTGTTTATTGTACTTATTGTACTTTTTGAGAAAAAATTTGGTATATTGTTTTCGTCACTGGTGTCCATCCCTCTGTTCGTCCGTACGTCCGTACGTCCGTCCGTACGTACGTCCGTCCGTCACGTTTTTCTGTAAGAATTAAAGTGTTTTAACCGTAATATGTAGGGACTTGAAACTTAGTGTGTGCATTCCTTATGGTGTGTGTAGATGTGCAAAGTGAATTTCGATTTTTGATTTGACCCACGGTCATGGATTATCTTCCCCTTTTCGACTTAGCATTTGGAAATAGTAGGTATATTGCGATGGCGCGCCATCGACAGTACTCTAGTATTTGGTAATTTATCCCGTCAACGCAGTGCCTATGTGCCGTGAAACACGGTGCCGTGAAACATATTTGATATCCTAACAATACGACCCAATCACAATTCATGCGCGTCGCGTCATTCGTCTTGGTTCAACTGAATAGCCTGATGGAAATGGAACTGTTTTTATCCCGTCAACACAGTGCTATGTGCCGTGAAACACGGTGCCGTGAAACATTTTTGATATCCAGTCAATACTATTTTTGCATTTTACAGCCATTTGTAGGTGTTCACGGGATAAATAGAAATAGTAGGTTAGTGCCCTTGAATGGGAAAACATATCTGGCGCGGAACGGAAACGGGATGTGCTCTGCAGAGCCTCGCCCATCCCGTTTCCTGAGCCTTGCCAGATATGTTTTTTCCCATTCACGGCACTAACCTACTATTCTCTATCTATTTTCCTTATTTCTGAACCAAAGTATATTGTGACCACTCATTTGAACCGTCTCGGCGAGACGGTTCAAATGAGTGGTCACAACATATACTTCTGATGAGAAATAAAGAAATTCTTCAGCCTTGCCGGATATTTTTTCCCATTCACGGCACTAACCTACTATTCTCTATCTATTTTCTCTGTATACAATGTCACGAGTGTGAGTGTTAAATTTGGCAAATAAAAACGATATCGCAGGAAAATAAAATTAAGTTCATGCCATTTTCTGGATGCCAAATCAATTTCCATTACGACCCTCAATTTCCAATTGTGTCATAATTATTAGTACTTCAATAAGTCTAGTACTACGTCATTTAAAATAAAAATAAAAATGGCTGCTTCCAGTGATTCCAGTAAGGTAATGAAATAAACAAACAAAACAAAATGGTGTTTTCAATTTGTGTTGTTGATTTTTATTCTGGACAGATCGCAATCGTTGCAGAATCTGCCCCAAATGAAAATGGATGGGTCTGGCTCGGCACGAAAACAAGACGGGCTCGGCAAGCCTCGCCCATCCAGTTTCCTAAGCCTCACCAGATATGTTTTCCTATTCACGGCACTAACCTACTATTCTCTATATTTTAGGCGCATCTAAATTGTGATTAATGTACGTATATAATAAAAGGGTTATTTGATTTGTACGTGGATGTATGCCACTAGATCCGCCGCGCAACGATTTCGCGCAATATCGCACGCAGCGGAACTCGTGCATATATCCACATACAAATAATATATACTATAATTATTCTTCAAATAAACATAACGCGCGGATTGATATTTGCCTACACTGGTCGCAAACGCCATAAGAAATCAGTGTATCGCCGAGTCATCGAACTATGAAATTGTATACGGCTTCGAATATACTGCTTCGTCGTCCCAGTTATATTAAGCTCTTGATTGACACACGGAAGCAATAACTTGTAATAAAAAGTTTCCCGAGAGAAAGCCAGTTTTGAAATCTGAATGTATTAGCGACAGTAGAAACCACACTATTGTCTGTTTCACGAAAGCTGTCCAACTTTTGCGGCCATATAAACAATTCAAAAACAATATTTTTTTCGATAATATTAAATTAAAGGAAAATTTAAGAATGAGCCTTTTTATTTCGTGAAATGTGGTCAAATATTGATTTTATTGCGAAAAAAAAATTTCCCCATGTTAAATCCCCATAGACATCTGTCTATGGTGTCTATGGGGATTTAACATGGGGAAATTTTTTAGAATTTCAGTAATCCTGGACCGATTTTCAAAATTTATCTTTTGTTTTCTTTTGTTTTCATTTCCAAGCTATCTAGCTAGGTTCCAGAGTCAATTTCCAAAAGTTTTCGTTTTTTGACTCCTCCCACACTCCTCTACCCTTTTCCCCCATGTTAAATTCCCATAGAGAAATCAACTTTTCGCAATAAAACCAATATTTGACAAAATTTCACGAAATAAAAAGAATGCTCATTCATAAATTTTCCATTAATTTAATATTATCGAAAAAAAAATATTGTTTTTTAATTGCTTAAATGGCCGTAAAATTTGGGCAGCTTTCGTGAAACAGACACTAAGATCCGAAAAGCGCACAACGCACCTTAGCACGCAATGTGGTACGCACACACACACACACACGCACGCACGCACGCACGCACGCACGCACGCACGCACGCACGCACACACACACACGCATACACACGCACACACTAGTACATATTTATAGCATTAGCGTATGTTTTTTCTTTATAAAAAGAGAGGAAAATTACTTGCAAAAAGTGCAGATCCTAATGAGACGGCTCGTCACGAGCTGGCTCATCGGGATCTGCACAGTTTGCACTAGGTTTACCGCAATCGATGGGTACTAATTTAATTTAAATGAATTAATGTACTAATTTAATTTATATAAACTGGGGCACAGATACAGTGATGAATTGATAATAAATAGAGGATATTCATATTTTTACAACGAATATGACATATAATGATGTTCATTGGAGGATAAATGCTCGTATTTCACGAGTGTCTTTAGAATCGACACAAACACAGCAGACGACAACATTTATTAAGAAATTTAAAAAAGATATCAGACGACAATATGTGTTAAGGTATTAAACACTGCCGACGACGATAATTGTTAAGGAAATAAAAACTTCAGATGACAGTATTTGTTAAGGAAATAAAAAGAAAACAGACGATGATATTCATTTCCCGCCATTTAATTAAGCAGCAAAAAAACAATGTTTATCCTCCTGCCTTAGATCACATGCTCAATACTCGAACACCAGTAGCCTATTTCACCAACATTGCAAAGTATACTTATCTAGCAAAGTATACTTTCAGGGAGAATTGTTCAATTTAAGGATAAATCTAATTTTTTTATTATAATGAATTGTATTTGGCTGTGAAAATGAATTAAATTCAGTATAATAATTGTGCATACTTTTAATCATAAAATTATGCAGTCGTTAGTTCTATATGAAATAATGCATTTCAGAAAAATAAATGATTACTTCCTCAAAGTATACTTTGCTAGATAAGTATACTTTGAAATGTTGGTGAAATAGGCGACTGACGCAGCTAATTAGCAAAGATTTGTGACAATAATTGTCTAGAAAAATAAAAACAGAACATCGTCTGTAGGTTTACATTAGAAAACCGCTCTAAACCGGACACACATGTAGTCTTAAATCAGAGCTCCAGTTAAGGTGCGTAATTTGGAGGTAAATTTCTTATTTCTCCATCAAAAATGACAAGTTGAGAGTGCTTTAGAATCGTCTCAATGAGACGATTCTAAAGGACTCCCAACTTGCCATTTTTTATGAAGAAATAACAAAATTTCAAGTTGGTCAAATGACATACCTTAACTGGAGCTCAGCTGGTCTTTGTATCCTTAATTGTATGGGTTTCATTGTCATCTATCTGTGATGATAGTGCCTGTTCATCTTCGCAAAGAACACCCGCATGCATTGGCATATTCATATGTCTAATTTACAGTGGACTCACTCTAAACCGGACACCCTGGGGACCTCCCAGGTGTCCGGTTTATAGAGGTTCCACTGTAGTTCCAAGAAAATGGGAGTGGTGTTTTTTACTGGAACATTCATTTCTGCTTTATGGTGCCGTTCAGCTTACAGCAGTTTTTGTTCATGACGTTCACATCACGTTTTGGTTTCGCCCACGTTTGCGATCCATTAGCCAGAAAACCAGTAGTTGTGGTTTCTGTGCGTTTCCTCGTTTTATCTTCACTGCGCATGCTCAGTGATACAAAAACGGTGAAACGTTTAACCGTTTATTTATCACTGCGCATGTGTAGAGTTTCAGAAAAGCCAGCTGTGCATGTTTGTTTCAATGCGCATGCGCATCGTTTTCACAGGAGATGGTACGTCATGAAAAAAGGCTGTTTCATTGGATAAGAAAACCAGAAAACGGGTATACAAGGATTTGATTGGCGACTAGGAATGCAGGAAACGCGAGTTTGGGTCACGTTTGACTCACGTTTACTTCTCGTTGCCAAGGGGAACAAACGCTGCTGTACTCGAACACCTGAAGCCGCTAATTAGTGATTCGTGACAATAATTATCCGAGATAAACAGAACACCGTCTGTACGAGTAGTACCGAGAATATAGGAGTGGTGTTTTAAGTGAACATTTATGTATGCCTTCTTACCGTGTCGTTCAGTACAAACCACCGTTATATCACGGTTCGTCCGTATGTACGAGGAGATAATCCGCGAGCTTTAGCTTTAAGCAATTCAAAAACAATATTGTTTTCGATAATATTAAATTAATGGAAAATTTAAGAATGAGCCTTCTTTTTATTTCGTGAAATTTTGTTAAATATTGATTTTATTGCGAAAAAACAATTTCCCCATGTTAAATCCCCATAGACATCTGTCTATGGTGTCTATGGGGATTTAACATGGGGAAATTTTTTAGAATTTCAGTAATCCTGGACCGATTTTCAAAATTTATCTTTTGTTTTCTTTTGTTTTCATTTCCAAGCTATCTAGCTAGGTTCCAGAGTCAATTTCCAAAAGTTTTCGTTTTTTGACTCCTCCCACACTCCTCTACCCTTTTTTTTCCCCCCATGTTAAATTCCCATAGAGAAATCAACTTTTCGCAATAAAACCAATATTTGACAAAATTTCACGAAATAGATGCTCATCATAAATTTTCCATTTAATTTAATATTATCGAAAAAAAAATATTGTTTTTTTAATTGCTTAAATGGCCGTAAAATTTGGGCAGCTTTCGTGAAACAGACACTAAGATCCGAAAAGCGCACAAACGCACCTTAGCACGCAATGTGGTACGCACACACACACACACACACACGCACGCACGCACGCACGCACGCACGCACGCTACGCACACACACACACGCATACACACGCACACACTAGTACATATTTATAGCATTAGCGTATGTTTTTTCTTTATAAAAAGAGAGGAAAATTACTTGCAAAAAGTGCAGATCCTAATGAGACGGCTCGTCACGAGCTGGCTCATCGGGATCTGCACAGTTTGCACTAGGTTTACCGCAATCGATGGGTACTAAATAATTTAATTTAAATGAAATTAATGTACTAATTTAATTTATATAAACTGGGGCACAGATACAGTGATGAATTGATAATAAATAGAGGATATTCATATTTTTACAACGAATATGACATATAATGATGTTCATTGGAGGATAAATGCTCGTATTTCACGAGTGTCTTTAGAATCGACACAAACACAGCACGACGACAACATTTATTAAGAAATTTAAAAAAGATATCAGACGACAATATGTGTTAAGGTATTAAATACTGCCGACGACGATAATTGTTAAGGAAATAAAAAACTTCAGATGACAGTATTTGTTAAGGAAATAAAAAGAAAACAGACGATGATATTCATTTCCCGCCATTTAATTAAGCAGCAAAAAAACAATGTTTATCCTCCTGCCTTAGATCACATGCTCAATACTCGAACACCAGTAGCCTATTTCACCAAACATTGCAAAGTATACTTATCTAGCAAAGTATACTTTCAGGGAGAATTGTTCAATTTAAGGATAAATCTAATTTTTTTATTATAATGAATGTATTTGGCTGTGAAAATGAATTAAATTCAGTATAATAATTGTGCATACTTTTAATCATAAAAATTATGCAGTCGTTAGTTCTATATGAAATAATGCATTTCAGGAAAAATAAATGATTACTTCCTCAAAGTATACTTTGCTAGATAAGTATACTTTGAAATGTTGGTGAAATAGGCGACTGACGCAGCTAATTAGCAAAGATTTGTGACAATAATTGTCCTAGAAAAACAGAACATCGTCTGTAGGTTTACATTAGAAAACCGCTCTAAACCGGACACACATGTAGTCTTAAATCAGAGCTCCAGTTAAGGTGCGTAATTTGGAGGTAAATTTCTTATTTCTCCATCAAAAATGACAAGTTGAGAGTGCTTTAGAATCGTCTCAATGAGACGATTCTAAAGGACTCCCAACTTGCCATTTTTATGAAGAAACAACAAAATTTCAAGTTGGTCAAATGACATACCTTAACTGGAGCTCAGCTGGTCATTTGTATCCTTAATTGTATGGGTTTCATTGTCATCTATCTGTGATGATAGTGCCTGTTCATCTTCGCAAAGAACACCCGCATGCATTGGCATATTCATATGTCTAATTTACAGTGGACTCACTCTAAACCGGACACCCTGGGGACCTCCCAGGGTGTCCGGTTTATAGAGGTTCCACTGTAGTTCCAAGAAAATGGGAGTGGTGTTTTTTACTGGAACATTCATTTCTGCTTTATGGTGCCGTTCAGCTTACAGCAGTTTTTGTTCATGACGTTCACATCACGTTTTGGTTTCGCCCACGTTTGCGATCCATTAGCCAGAAAACCAGTAGTTGTGGTTTTCTGTGCGTTTCCTCGTTTTATCTTCACTGCGCATGCTCAGTGATACAAAAAACGTGAAACGTTTAACCGTTTATTTATCACTGCGCATGTGTAGAGTTTCAGAAAAGCCAGCTGTGCATGTTTGTTTCAATGCGCATGCGCATCGTTTTCACAGGAGATGGTACGTCATGAAAAAAGGCTGTTTCATTGGATAAGAAAACCAGAAAACGGGTATACAAGGATTTGATTGGCGACTAGGAATGCAGGAAACGCGAGTTTGGGTCACGTTTGACTCACGTTTACTTCTCGTTGCCAAGGGGAACAAACGCTGCTGTACTCGAACACCTGAAGCCGCTAATTAGTGATTCGTGACAATAATTATCCGAGATAAACAGAACACCGTCTGTACGAGTAGTACCGAGAATATAGGAGTGGTGTTTTAAGTGAACATTTATGTATGCCTTCTTACCGTGTCGTTCAGTACAAACCACCGTTATATCACGGTTCGTCCGTATGTACGAGGAGATAATCCGCGAGCTTTAGCTTTAAGCAATTCAAAAAACAATATTGTTTTCGATAATATTAAATTAATGGAAAAATTTAAGAATGAGCCTTCTTTTTATTTCGTGAAATTTTGTTAAATATTGATTTTATTGCGAAAAAACAATTTCCCCATGTTAAATCCCCATAGACATCTGTCTATGGTGTCTATGGGGATTTAACATGGGGAAATTTTTTAGAATTTCAGTAATCCTGGACGATTTTCAAAATTTATCTTTTGTTTTCTTTTGTTTTCATTTCCAAGCTACTAGCTAGGTTCCAGAGTCAATTTCCAAAAGTTTTCGTTTTTTGACTCCTCCCACACACTCCTCTTCCCTTTTCCCCCCATGTTAAATTCCCATAGAGAAATCAACTTTTCGCAATAAAACCAATATTTGACAAAATTTCACGAAATAAAAAAGAATGCTCATTCATAAATTTTCCATTAATTTAATATTATCGAAAAAAAAATATTGTTTTTTTAATTGCTTAAATGGCCGTAAAATTTGGGCAGCTTTCGTGAAACAGACACTAAGATCCGAAAAGCGCACAACGCACCTTAGCACGCAATGTGGTACGCACACACACACACACACACGCACGCACGCACGCACGCACGCACGCACGCACGCACACACACCACGCACACACACGCACACACTACATACATATTTATAGCATTAGCGTATGTTTTTTCTTTATAAAAAAGAGAGGAAAATTACTTGCAAAAAGTGCAGATCCTAATGAGACGGCTCGTCACGAGCTGGCTCATCGGGATCTGCACAGTTTGCACTAGGTTTACCGCAATCGATGGGTACTAATTTAATTTAAATGAATTAATGTACTAATTTAATTTATATAAACTGGGGCACAGATACAGTGATGAATTGATAATAAATAGAGGATATTCATATTTTTACAACGAATATGACATATAATGATGTTCATTGGAGGATAAATGCTCGTATTTCACGAGTGTCTTTAGAATCGACACAAACAGCAGACGACACAACATTTATTAAGAAATTTAAAAAAGATATCAGACGACAATATGTGTTAAGGTATTAAACACTGCCGACGACGATAATTGTTAAGGAAATAAAAACTTCAGATGACAGTATTTGTTAAGGAAATAAAAAGAAAACAGACGATGATATTCATTTCCCGCCATTTAATTAAGCAGCAAAAAAACAATGTTTATCCTCCTGCCTTAGATCACATGCTCAATACTCGAACACCAGTAGCCTATTTCACCAACATTGCAAAGTATACTTATCTAGCAAAGTATACTTTCAGGGAGAATTGTTCAATTTAAGGATAAATCTAATTTTTTTATTATAATGAATGTATTTGGCTGTGAAAATGAATTAAATTCAGTATAATAATTGTGCATACTTTTAATCATAAAAATTATGCAGTCGTTAGTTCTATATGAAATAATGCATTTCAGGAAAAATAAATGATTACTTCCTCAAAGTATACTTTGCTAGATAAGTATACTTTGAAATGTTGGTGAATAAATAGGCGACTGACGCAGCTAATTAGCAAAGATTTGTGACAATAATTGTCCTAGAAAAACAGAACATCGTCTGTAGGTTTACATTAGAAAACCGCTCTAAACCGGACACACATGTAGTCTTAAATCAGAGCTCCAGTTAAGGTGCGTAATTTGGAGGTAAATTTCTTATTTCTCCATCAAAAATGACAAGTTGAGAGTGCTTTAGAATCGTCTCAATGAGACGATTCTAAAGGACTCCCAACTTGCCATTTTTATGAAGAAATAACAAAATTTCAAGTTGGTCAAATGACATACCTTAACTGGAGCTCAGCTGGTCTTTGTATCCTTAATTGTATGGGTTCACTGTCATCTATCTGTGATGATAGTGCCTGTTCATCTTCGCAAAGAACACCCGCATGCATTGGCATATTCATATGTCTAATTTACAGTGGACTCACTCTAAACCGGACACCCTGGGGACCTCCCAGGGTGTCCGGTTTATAGAGGTTCCACTGTAGTTCCAAGAAAATGGGAGTGGTGTTTTTTACTGGAACATTCATTTCTGCTTTATGGTGCCGTTCAGCTTACAGCAGTTTTTGTTCATGACGTTCACATCACGTTTTGGTTTCGCCCACGTTTGCGATCCATTAGCCAGAAAACCAGTAGTTGTGGTTTCTGTGCGTTTCCTCGTTTTATCTTCACTGCGCATGCTCAGTGATACAAAAACGGTGAAACGTTTAACCGTTTATTTATCACTGCGCAGTGTAGAGTTTCAGAAAAGCCAGCTGTGCATGTTTGTTTCAATGCGCATGCGCATCGTTTTCACAGGAGATGGTACGTCATGAAAAAAGGCTGTTTCATTGGATAAGAAAACCAGAAAACGGGTATACAAGGATTTGATTGGCGACTAGGAATGCAGGAAACGCGAGTTTGGGTCACGTTTGCTCACGTTTACTTCTCGTTGCCAAGGGGAACAAACGCTGCTGTACTCGAACACCTGAAGCCGCTAATTAGTGATTCGTGACAATAATTATCCGAGATAAACAGAACACCGTCTGTACGAGTAGTACCGAGAATATAGGAGTGGTGTTTTAAGTGAACATTTAGTATGCCTTCTTACCGTGTCGTTTCAGTACAAACCACCGTTATATCACGGTTCGTCCGTATGTACGAGGAGATAATCCGCGAGCTTTAGCTTTAAGCAATTCAAAAACAATATTGTTTTCGATAATATTAAATTAATGGAAAATTTAAGAATGAGCCTTCTTTTTATTTCGTGATTTTGTTAAATATTGATTTTATTGCGAAAAAACAATTTCCCCATGTTAAATCCCTATAGACATCTTCATAGACATTTTTTAGAATTTCAGTAATCCTGGACCGATTTTCAAAATAATTTAACTTTTGCTTTCTTAGTTTGGATCATTTCAAGCTACTAGGGCACCCTATCTAGCTAGGTTTCGGAAACAATTTTCAAAGTATTTCGTTTTTTGACTCCTCCCACACTCCTTTACCTCTTTTTCCCCCACGTTAAATTCCCATAGAGAAATCAGTTTTTCGTAATAAAATCAATATTTACCAAATTTCACGAAATAAAAAGAAGCTCATTCTTAAATTTTTATAAAATTTAACATTATCAAAAAAAATATTGTTTTTGCATTGTCTATATAGCCGTAACATATTGGGCAGCTTTTGTGAAACAGACAGTAGTTATTATAGGAATGAATGGCCTTTTTGTGGAATTTATCGGGTATAAACTTGGAAAACTTGGAAAAGACGCAGGAATACTGACGAAGGCCGGAAGGCCTTCGTCCAGTATTCCTGCGTCTTTTCCAAGTTTATACCCATACCCCATTCCACACAAAAAGGCCATTCATTCCTTATAATTCCAGAATTTGAAATAAAATTCAATCAAGAAAATGTGTTTATTTTCCGTTTTCTCAAGAATTAATTATTTTAACTGCGCCTCACGGTTACGGAAAGTAGTTCGGCGTGGGAGTTTACTGGGATATAAATTTTGGACAGAGACTTGCTACGGGCCAATCAAATGTTAGGGAATTGTGTAAATATGTTTGTGCTGGAATTATAATATGTACATCCGCAACCGCCTATGTTAGTATTGCTAAGATATCAACGTTTCTGAACATGTATTCACAATCCCAACTCTTTGGCTGAGCTTGAGTTAAACATATCGCATTGCTCTATTTGATTTAGACAGTAGTTTCAAGATATACACTTCACTATTAATAAGGGCAAACGGGTTGGGCTACAAGTTTTAACAACAGCCCTTCCCAATGGCTTACTACATGTACTATAAAATGTGATATAATAGATCAGGCTCGGCAAATCAAGCTGCTTGATTTCAAGCACATTATTGATCTTCGATCTTAGTCAGCACACGAAAGCAACAACTGATTCATCCATTTTAAATCACCTTTTCTTGAAGTTAAAAACATATATAGTACATACACTCCGCTTGTCACTGATGGCTCAAATGAAGGGGACCGGGTAGTCAAGTATTTTGAAATAATAAGCAAAGTTTAATTTAAACATAGTTTATTGCATATAAGTACAATGGGCTTGGGCTACAACTTCTCACAACATTAGTTACACACATTACCCAAGAGGTCAATAAGTTCAGTTATCACATCTTTGACACATTTCCGCGTGTTGTTTTTGTATTAACACAGCTCGTGTGCAAGGTATGCATATGAGGATGTGATAAATACGTTTGTCCGCATGTACAAGCGATAATCCGCTCGCTAAAGCTCGCGGATTATCTGCTCGTACATGCGGACGAACCGTGATCTAACTTACACTTATTGGCAAAATAAGCGCAGGTGGTGGTGTAGTCTACGGTGTACAGTGGTGTCAGCGTGTAAGTGCACACACGAACGAAGAACACGACAGGTTGGAACCAACCTGTCGTGTTCGTTCGTGAGTGCACTTACACGCTAACCCCACTGTAGTTCAGTGTAGCAGGAGGTAATTATAATATGTACATACATTATTGACATTTTCTCTCTTCGTTCCTTGGCGGCCTAATGAAACTCACTCGTGCTGCCCTACGCGCCGGGTTACACCCCGCTTGTCAATAGTTCAATTTATTTTTATATAAAAGTAACTGAATATTGTGCTTGAAATCAAACATCTTGATTAGCTGAGCCTGAGCTATCCTTAATTTTATACATGTATCAACATGTTTAGAAACGTTGACATCATGCCAAGATTAATGCAGGCGTCGGTGCAAAATGTTTCACGTCGAAAACTGTACAAGTTTCCTGACAAATTTCCACGCGTTTTTGTCTTGTCTTAAACCGGCGCAAATATTTTTGGGAACTCGTCAAAATTCCCGCGACTGTCTCCACAAGGCAATTTATTTTTAAGAAATAAAAAAGTGTCTTTTTTCTGTATTAATATTCTTAGAAATAACTCAATTAAAGCCTGGCACATGTGCGGATAACGGCGTACTTTAACGATTATCAGATTGTACGGAATGACATGGATAAAAGATTTTTGCAAAGCGTAATTGACGCCTGTAGAGCCGATTTTTGTAACCCCCCGGTTTTTGTAAACCCCGTTAACAAAAACCGGGGGTAACAAAAACCGTTGACGTACGCGCCGGTTTTTGTAAACCCCCGGTTTTTGTAACCCCAAATATTACTATTGCGATACATGAAATATGATTGCTTCAAACTGTAAATAAAGTATGTCCGACGTTCCGAGTTCGATACTCAAGCTTTTGGGCGGTGGCCGAGTGCAAATTTAACTCTGTCGTTTTTTTCAATTGTTTATACATTATTGCCGAGTGACAGAAAATGTAATAGACTTTTCACGGCATAGGGTTAACAAAAACCGGGGGTTTACAAAAACCGGCTCTACAGAATCCATCTATTTTTTTTGCAGCGTCAGTCTAGGATATCATAAAAATAATGTTTGTTTCCGTTCTATGCCCCGATTTTTAAAACGCAATAACTGATTTCATAAGAGACTCGGCATAGCCTCATTTCTTGTGAAATCAGTAAGCTCGTTTTACACACCACCGCCAGCGCTAATCTTGCCAATATTTGTCAATTTCTTTATTTCAAAATACTTGAATATTGCGCTTTTTTGGAATCAAGCTGCTTGATTGGACTAACGACGGCATATATTTGATGATTAAAAGAATTATTATACTGAATTTATTCCATTATCACAGCCAAAATGGCTGTGATAATGTGATAACTTCAGTATAATAAAAATTAATAAATTTATCATTAAATTGAAAATTTCTCCTTCAAAGTATACTTTGCTAGATAAGTATACTTTGCAATGTTGTTGAAATAGGCTACAGGAGCCCGTTTCACTAAACTTCGTACGATTCGTATTATACATAAGTTCGTATGAATCTTCTGCTCACAGTAACGTCATCATTAGTTAACTGATGTTATATTTCTTTCAATATGTACATACCATTAAATGTGAATAAATTCACCAAAACAATGTGAATAAATTCACCAAAACATCGACTGTAAGTGCAAAATTGCCAGTATAAATGTCGGTGTTGCACTTAGTAATGTAAATAAGGCGACGACCGTAACACGGTGAGGGGCCGTAACTAAGTTGGTAGAACTTGTGACTCAAACCGAGGATTTAGGTAATATGTCTCTGCCGATATCTACTGTAGAATGAAAACCATAACATATAATTAAAGGTACATGCCCACTCAGTAGGCACAACATGTGACATGAGACATCATATGAGACATTTTCTGGCAAAATAAACATTTATTCACCATTACTCCAAGTTTTGATTGACATTATTATACATGTTATAATAGAAGTAACTGATATCAGGGGCAATAACCGTGTTTCTTTAAAATGTTAACGGACATTACTATTTATTCTCTGTATTTATGTTTCGATGTGCAATGATCATACTTTATAATCTGTCGAAAATATTATTTTTTTCCAGTGACACATTTAATTAGTATAAATATTTAAAAAATATCATGCCTCATTTGCATATGAAAATAGCCTGATACCACCGCGCGTCACTATCAGTAAACTAAATATTATTAAATTATTTTATCCAGTCAACACAGTGCTATGTGCCGTGAAACACGGTGCCGTGAAACACGGTGCCGTGAAACATTTTTGATATCCAGTCAATACAATTTTTGCATTTTACAGCCATTTGTAGGTGTTGACGGGATAAATAGAATAGTAGGTTAGTGCCGTGAATGGGAAAAAATATCTGGCGCGGCACGGAAATGGGATGTGCTCGGCAGAGCCTTGCCCATCCCGTTTCCTGAGCCTTGCCATATATTTTTCCCCATGCACGGCACTAACCTACTATTCTCTATCTAATTTCCTTATTTCTGAACCAAAGTATATGTTGTGACCACTTATTTGAACCGTCTCGGCGAGACGGTTCAAATGAGTGGTTTGAACCGTCTCGGCGAGACGGTTCAAATGAGTGGTCACAACATATACTTCTGATGAGAAATAAATAAATTATTGAGCCTTGCCGGATATCTTTCCCCATTCACGGCACTAACATACTATTCTCTATATATATGTATAGCAGAAACTTGTAATTGTTAGAATTGGTGGAATAGTGACACAATTATACAATTATTTAATTTCTATAAAGAACATGTTGTGCCTACTGAGTGGACATGTACCTTTAAACTGCATGTATGAACTTCTTAGTCGTACGACAAGATAGTAAAATGGGGCCCAGGAGCTAGGTGGGACACAAATGCCATAAGCCTCACTTCTCCCACCACAGCCATTTTAGATATGGGGTATTTTCATGGGTGCATGTAGGTAATGGGGAGAAAGACAATCAATATTTTATTTTTGGTCTGATCGACCATTATCTCACAAAGACTTAGGGGAAATCCTGTTAGTCCGACATCGTGATTACAGTTTTCGCGAGAAATCACGCGACTTGGCATATTCAACAATTTCCGCCTGGTATAAGTTTAACTACAGTAAAACCAGCAGATATTCACGCTCGGTGTCACCCGTAAACAAGTAGCCCAGCTGATTTAGGTTGTAGACACAATATTGTCTTTGAGAATATGGGCAATTGGTGAACTAAGTATAAGTTAGTGTTCACTTATTGTCTGTTTAAGAAACTACTGTCTGTTTCACGAAATTTTACGGCTGATCATTTCTGTATGGGAATTTAACATGGTGGAAAGAGAGATGGAGAACCTGGATGAGGAGTCGAAAAACGAAAACATTTGGAAATTAACTCTGAAACCGTGTTAGATAGTTTGGAAATGATCTAACTAAGAAAACAAAAGTTAAATTTTGAAAATATGTCCTCTATTTCTGAAATTAGAAAAAAATCCCCCCAAAAATAGACTATGGTGATTTAACATGGGGAAATGGTTTTTTCGCCATAAACTGATTATAAGACCAAATTTCACTAAATAAAAAGAATCCTTAAGGCTCATTCTTAATGTTTGCCGAATATTATCGAAAAAAATATTGTTTTTGCATTGTTTATATAGCCATAAAATATTGGCAGGTTTCGTGAAGCAGACAGTAAATGCGACGGAGAGTTAGCGTCATCGTACCCAATTTTTACTTTGGCAATCGGTACCATTTAACCCTTTCCCTGATAGAAACGACTGTTCACGCCTCTGCAGAAGATGTCTTTAGAAAACATTGTGGGAAAAGGAGAAATTGCTTGTAACAAGCAATTTCTCATTTTCCCACAATGTTTTCTACTCTATCAGATAATTTAACCATCATTTGACCTAGCATTTGATTCTTTTATTCAGATGTTTTGGATTTGGATGAGTCGAAATATCGCAAAACAGGGAAAGGGTTAATATAACTAGCCTGCTGGCGGTTCACCGCCCGCCCATATAAGCTTCAGCTGAGGCTCGAAACTTCCATCTCCAAGTTGCGAGGCGGATGCCCTATCCACTAAGCCACGCCAACGGATATACCACATTGCATGTTACCAGTTACGGTTCTTGACGCACACAGTCGGGTAGACAGGCTAGCAATGGAATATATTTCATTGATATAATGGCGAACAGTGCAGATCCTGATCAGACTGTGCGGATGCACAGGCTGATCTAGATCTACACTGACCACACAACCCATAAACCCCATTTCTCCATTCATAGTCACATATATGTTCAGAAAACCGATACAAATCTACTACGAAATGCTCTTGTACCAACTTGTGTGCTCGCATGTCATCACATCCGGGGCCCGTTTCACTAAGCTTCGTAAAACTAAAATGTTCGTAAGTGCAAATTTAGAATCGTCTGGAAATGTCAATTGATGGATTTACATTTATCGAGCATAGGCTGCATATGATATGTAGCCTATGCTCAATACATGTAAATCCAGTAATTGTTTACAAGAAAACATTGTTAATGTGTAATTTACAGACTATCGTAAGTTTGCACTTACGGATATTTTAGTCGTACGAAGTGTAGTGAAACGGCCTCCTGAGACACAGCCACTTTAATGAAAGTACGATAATTCCACCACAAGACACAATATACAAGATACAAGATTTTATTTCCAATTATGGGTCCACAAGAGTATGCTGATTATTGATTGTAATGTTTTGAAAACAAGTCAACAAGCAAGAACAACCTGAAACTGTGACTGTGAAATATGGATTAAATTGTACATGCAGATATAAATATATAGAATAGTAGGAGGTTAGAGCCGTGAATGGGAAACATATCTGGCAAGGTTTAGGAAACAGGATGGGCGAGGCTCTGCCGAGCACATCCCGTTTCCGTGCCGCGCCAGATATGTTTTCCAATTCACGGCACTAACCTACTATTCTATGTATCCCGTCAGCACTACAAATAGCTTTAAAATGCAAAACAAATAACCCCAGCCTCATCCTCAAAATCGGAGAATCGATTAGTATGACAACCGCACATATTCATACACAGTGATTAGATCGTATTGACAGGATATCAAAAAATGTTTCACGGCACCGTGTTTCACGGCACATGCGCACTGTGTTGACGGAATAAAACTGAATTTTATCCCGTCAACGCAGTGCGTATGTGCCATGAAACACGGTGCCGTGAAACATTTTTGATATCCAGTCAATACTATTTTTGCATTTTACAGCCATTTGTAGGTGTTCACGGGATAAATAGAATAGTAGGTTAGTGTCGTGCAGAGCCTCGCCCATCCCGTTTCCTGAGCCTTGCCAGATATTTTTTGTTTTTTCCCATTCACGGCACTAACCTACTATTCTCTATCTAGTTTCCTTATTTCTGAACCAAAGTATATGTCGTGACCACTCATTTGAACCGTCTCGGCGAGTCGTCACAACATATACTTCTGATGAGAAATAAAGAAAAGATTGAGCCTTGCCGGATATCTTTCCCCATTCACGGCACTAACCTACTATTCTCTATAACAGCAGCAGTGGTGAACATGATCACAGGTCTGGTCAACAAGCCCAGCCAATGACCATAAGCCCAAGTTTCACAGACACAGGCCCAGTTATGAAAAGTATACACGTAATAATGTCAAATTAACAACCAAGTTAAATACTGTTAAATACTGTTAAAGATCATATCATAACCTTCAAATATCCCCAATATTATCAAATCATAAACAAAAGAAACTAAGCTATGCCGAGTTGCATATGAAATCAGTCAACGAGTTCCATTAACATCATATTATATCAATACAAACGTTAAAATACATTTATTGCATAAGTACAGCACAATACATTGAAACCGCATTACGTAGTATACGTTCTGTAGCCAGGGTCATTGGTAAAACCCTCATGTAGTATCGCTCATGATAATTCCGCGGTAAAACAGTACATGGGTGCATAAATATTTCTTTCTGTTAACGATATATATAATGTATTGTTCACATATTGGATTTTTAAGGAATTAAATGCGAGGGAGCGCTAGCGACCGCAGCATTTAGTTCCTTAAAAGTCCAATATTTCTAGATACATGGGTGCATATATTTCGTTCTGTTAACGATATATACGTAGTCACAAAAGAAACGATACATACATATGATTGTGAATACATGTATTGTAAACATTACATTTTACTTTATTCTCAAATATAACATGAACTTAAAATGTCTTGCGGTAATTTCATTAACAAAATGTTAAGTTAACCACCAGAATGCTGACGTCAGACCGTTGCGAATCACGTAGGGGTCACCATACGAAGTCACACAGAAGTCAGTAGCGCGTATGGCCACCATTTGCATCCACAACGGGGGCGATCATCAACTGATCCACGTGTTCTGTATTGTAATGCGCGACACTCCAAATTGAGCGGTGACGTCAACGTGACGCCGACCAGATTCCAACATTCCAATCGCTCGAAGTCGTTGATTTTCATTTCATCTCGGCATTCCGTTTCACAACTTTTCCTTAACGTTTGATGGTTTTCTTTCTTTTTGGTACACGCCCTGTATGCACATCGGTCGTTTTACCTGTACATGTACCTCAGAGTGTGGATATCGCGGAGCTCGTGTAAATCATTAAAATTGACGTAACTGATCTGAAGAACGGTTGAATCGACACTGTTCAAATTCGGACATTCCCTTGCGACACGACGTGTACAACAACGTACACTCTGACCAAATGCGTACGTTTGCCGGTTTTGATACTTTATGCTTTCAAAATATGTATCGTTTCTTTTGTGGCTACGTGTATATAATTTATTGTTCACATATTGGATTTTTAAGGAATTAAATGCGAGGGAGCGCTAGCGACCGCAGCATTTAGATCCTTAAAAGTCCAATATGTGAACAATAACATATTTCTAGATCAGCCAATTTTACTATGCATTAATGATTAAATCTGGTAATATGCAACTTATTGGGGTTAGATCTTGCAGTAAGTGGAATAAGTATAGCTCGATACTGGCCAGCGATTGGCTTAGAAAGTAGGGCGAACTATAAAAGAGGTTATGGTTCCGGATCTAAAGCTGAAATGATCTTGAGAAGGACTGTACCGGGGACGATTTACTGGCTTTCGTACATTGTGTCTCCATCTTCCTCCACCTCGTCGGCGTGGTCGTGAGGTTCGGCACGGACAGGCGACGGCACCTCAACTACGTCATCGTCAGAGTCGTCTGTGTCTCTGAAGCGGATTTCAAGATGGCCGTCGTCCTCCTAGCAACCCTCGTACGCCTGTTGTCTCTCTTCCGGTGATGTCATACTGAATGTTCACCTCGCATGATGGATTTCCTGTCTCGTCTGCGCGGGAATCGTGCTTGGCGTGGATCTTAAGCGCATCGCCTTCGATTGTCACGCTGATTTCATTGCTGTTTGAACTGGCTTAGGTTTAAGCAAAAGCTGGTGTTTTGATTTTCCTTTCGTTTGAAGAAACCGGTGTCGACGAAATGTGAGCCGTAGAAATACGGGTGGCCGGAAGAAAATGGTCCACTGCGTCCGCGGAACATCGGTCCACCGCCGCGGCCTCGACTGAACATGTGACTTCCGGGAACAAACGGCGGGCGAACGTGTGGCGCAAACGGACCACGAGACATGAATGGCGGCATACGGGAGTTGTGATCCCCGTGTTTACGGGAATGTTTACGACATTTCTTGTCCTTCTTGCGGCATTTACAATCACGTGACTGCCACTCGGGCATCCCGGAATCGCTATAGGAATCAAACGGCGGCCAATGGTCGTTCGTCTCCTGGTCACGTGATTGATTGTCCTGTCCGTCTGCTTCCCGTACAGAGAGTGGAACCACTTTCACCGTATGCTTCTCCATTCTGTCAATATGAATGTTTTTGTAGACTCTACACATTAACTTGTCTACTAATTTGCGGCTGTAATCAGTTGTAACAATTAGCTACATAAATAGTTACATGTATTTGCAGTTATAAATACTACAATACTTCCTTTATACTATTATGTTGATGCATAGACTAATATCCGATCTACTCGTTTCAAACATTGAATATTCTGATGAAAAATCTACAAGACAGAGACCTTTTATAGGAAATACTAATACACGTATGGGAAAACGTTTGTGTCGATATGTGAACGTTTTGTGCGATGTGTGAACGTTTGGGCCAGTAATACCAGTACGTACTGCAAACGTAGTAGACGATTACTACGGAGCGCCGCAGGGACATGGATTTTTTAATTAATTCGTTCCCAATGAAATAACAATTCGTTCCCTCTAATTTACAATTCGTTCCCTCGAATTAACAATTCGTTCCCTCAATTTAACAATTCGTTCCCTCGAACAATTCGTTGCCACGATATAACAATTCGTTCCCACGAATTAACAATTCGTTCCTATGGGAACGAATTCAAAACCCGTTACGTAATAAGGACACTATAAAAGAATACGTACTTTGAATCAGATGGATTCTGGACATTTCAGTACTTGTTGTTGTTGTTAGTACCACGTTGATCATACACCTTGATACATGTTATTTCGTGGGAACGAATTGTTAAATTGAGGAAACGAACTGTTATTTCGTGGGAACGAATTAAAAAAAAAAAAATTCTACGTCCCTGCGGGACACCGTAGATTACAATGACTAACCGTCCGTACGTAGTAAATACGATAGGTGTACCTTACATCAGTCACGTGCACGTACTGACCCAGTTCATGTATGTATCAGGCTTCAGGACAGGACTAGAAGTTTGAATAGCCACACATACCATAAGCCCCATTTCTCCAATAACAGCGACTTTACAGTGTAATTAGCCTAGTATTTTTGAGATCGTGACCCAAATAAAACGCAAAACGCTATAAATATACGGATTCGTCAATGAACCGTGCATCATGACCTATTAATAGTTCAGTATTTACACATACCCAACTTGAGCACAGGCATTCGGCGTGATTCGGCTTTCATCGGTATAACTCTATATATCATGTGAACTGTGGCGCTGTAATATATTAACCCTTTCAACATTACATATACCTCTATAGTATTCTTTGCAAACAGTGTAGATCCAGATAAGCCAGCTCGAAACGAGCCGACTCGAACTGTACGTTTTCGCAATTTCGCCCCGACAACTGACAGTGTTATTTTGGCGCCTTTTTCGAGACCTCGCATCCATTGTCGGGCGAAAAATCGAAAATGATCTGCCGCGTTTCTTATGAAATCAGTGGTTTTAGAAATGTAATATTAAGTCAACACTAATGTTTTTTGCATATGCAAAACCTCATACACAGAACTTGTAAAGGGTTGTTGGTCTCATTCGCATATTTATTACACTACTGTATTCTGATATGTAATAAGCTGTGATATTACACTACAAATGACCATTTTATACTACAGTGTACTGTATTCAGTCCCTGAATGTGGCTGTGACTGGAGCAATGGGACTTATGGGATATGCGACCAGTGTAACTTCTGACGAATCAACACACTCATGTAGCCTGATAACGATCTGTATTGCTTGGTGGAACCATGACGGGTGTTTCACTGGTGGAATGGCGAATAGTGCAGATCCTGATCAGACTGTGCGGATGCACAGTCTGATCTGGATCTACACTGGTCGCACAACCCATAAGCCCCATTTTCTACAGTCACAGCCGCAAATGAAATGACGAATCAACGCCACTCCGTAGCCTGATAAAGATCTGTGTTGCTTGGTTGAACCATGACGGGTGGAATGGCGAACAGTGCAGATCCTGATCCGACTGTGCGGATGCACAGTCTGATCTGGATCTACACTGCTCGCAAAACCCATAAGCCCCATTTCTCCAGTCATGGCCACAAATGATATGATGAATCAACACACTCCTGTAGCCTGATAAAGATCTGTGTTGCTTGGTTCAACCATGACGTGTTTTTTCACTGGTGAATGGCGAACTAGTGCAGATCCTGATCAGACTGTGCGGATGCACAGTCTGATCTGGATCTACACTGCTCGCAAAACCCATAAGCCCAATTCTACAGTCACGGCCACAAATGAAATGATGGAATCAACACACTCCTGTAGCCTGATAAAGATCTGTGTTGCTTGGTTCAACCATGACGGGTGTTTTCACTGGTGGAATGGCGAACAGTGCAGATCCTGATCAGACTGTGCGGATGCACAGTCTGATCTGGATCTACACTGCTCGCAAAACCCATAAGCCCAATTTCTACAGTCACGGCCACAAATGAAATGATGAATCAACACACTCCTGTAGCCTGATAACGATCTGTATTGCTTGGTTCAACCATGACTGGTGGAATGGCGAACAGTGCAGATCCTGATCAGACTGTGCGGATGCACAGTCGGATCTGGATCTACACTGCTCGCAAATCCCATAAACCCCAGTTCTCCAGTCACGGCCACAAATGAAAATGATGAATCAACACACTCCTGTAGCCTGATAAAGATCTGTATTGCTTGGTAGAACCATCACGGGTGTTTCACTGGTGGAATGGCGAACAGTGCAGATCCTGATCACTCTGATCTAGATCAACACTGGTCGCAAAACCCATAAGCTCCATTCCTCCAGTCACAGCCACAAATTAAATTCAAAATACCTCTTATCCAGTTGTATTCCCACCGGTTGCACGAGCCGATGCATATATATTTGGCTGGGTTTGTCTCACATTTTACCATCTATTCACAATACGACGTGTTAAAACGGTAATGGATTCTAACAAACTAGTCTAATGATTCTAAAAAATATAGAACATGGCTGATATCAATGAATGCACAATAGGTTTAATCATTAAAGGAATATCTCGAGGAGACCTACACTCTAAACCGGACACCAATAGCTTGGGCGCCAGGGGCCGTTTTTTACTAAACTTCATACGACTAAAATGTTCGTAAGGCAAACTTATGAGTCTGTGAATTTCACATTAACAATGTGTCCTTGTAAACAATTATTGGATTTACATTTATTGAGCATAGGCTGCTCAATAAATGTAAATCAATCAATTGAAATTGTCAGACGATCCTAAATTTG
Source organism: Conchocele bisecta (assembly GCA_029237695.1). Lineage (NCBI taxonomy): Eukaryota > Metazoa > Mollusca > Bivalvia > Lucinida > Thyasiridae > Conchocele > Conchocele bisecta. The sequence continues at coordinate 56,283,092 of CM055278.1, forward strand.
CACATTTTAGTCGTACGACGTTTAGTGAAGCGCCCCAGATGTCCTGATCATAAGTGTAATTATAGTCAATCATTTATTGGAAACTGCTTATTAATTAGTTTTACATATACTGATTTGCAACTATCGGTTGCCCCGATCAGACTACGCGGATGTGCAGGCTGATCTGGGGCTACGCTGGTCGCATACAACGTAAGGTCAATTGTCCAGCCGGTGGCCAAACGCACAGGCATCGGCATCAATTTGTTTAAAAGGTACATGCCCACTCAGTAGGCACAAAATGTTCTTTAAATGAATTAAATAAGTGTATAATTGTGTCACTATTCCACCAGTTCTAATTTCATATGCAAATGAGGCATGATATGTTTTAATTATTTATACTAATTAAATGCGTCACTTGAAACAAATAATACTTTCGACAGATTATAAAGTATGATCATTGCACATCAAAAAAATAAATACAGAAAATCAATAGTAATGTCCCTTAACGTTTTAAAGGAAACACGGTTATGGCACCTGATATTAGTGTGAAAGTTTACGTCTGATATCAAATGTGAAATAATGTCAATCAATACGTGAGGTAATGGTGAATTAATGTTTATTTTGCCAGAAAATGTCGCAGATAATGTCTCTGACAGGGATTCCGCTGGGAAAAATAAAAAAATAATCGCCACCCCTTCAAAAAAAAATAAACAATTGGCGATACAAAAAATTACAATCTTCGAAAATTGTAATTTTTTATCGCCAATTGTTTATATCGCCAATTGCGAAAGTGGCGATCGCCAGCGGAATCCTTGCTCTGACATAAAGAACAGTTTGTGCCTACTGAGGGTATGTCCCTTTAATATATGGTAATCGTTGTTCATGATTGCCACGCTGTGTCAAGCTATGATACGTTGTATCTACGCTATGACCTGCGTTATGCTACGTTGTACGACGTTGTGCTGCGTTTCTGCTACGTTGTGGTACGTTATGATACGTTATGTACGCTATGATACGCCCTGTTGGCAGCGAAGCATAACGAGGCACACCGTGTCACAACGGGGCGACTGCGATGCTAGAGCGTGACGGCAGCGAGGCATATCCCGACTTTGACCTTCGGAAATTTGCAAATCGTGGGGGTTATAAACTGGGCACAACGGCAAGGCCAAACGTGTATGACTGGGGCAATAGAAGGAAACAGATTGCCGCCATGTTCTGTCACCTCTTCGCTACGTTGTAGCCACGTTGTACTACGTTGTACCACATTCTTGCTTCGTTGTTGCATTGTTGTAGTCCGTTGTGGGGAACAGCCAATGCATTTTGAACATGTCCAAAATTAAAATGGTCAGTTCTCGTTTTGTCACGTTTTAATCACGTTTTAGCCGCGTTGTTCCACGTTTGCTCACGTGTATATAGCCACGTTCTGCCACTTTTCCCAACGTAGCATAATGTGGCGGCCAACACGTGACGCTATGACAGGGGAATAAGAATGTAGATATATCTAGGGTTTTAAACTGAACGTGGTTACAGCGTGGCGGCAGCGAAGCACAACGAGGCACAACATGGCGACAGCGAGCTACACAACGATGCGAGAGCGGGACTACAACGAGGCGACAGCGTGGCACAACGTGCAACTCGTGGCACAAAATGTGCAACAATCGTGGGTCAGAAACCCGACACAACGCGCGGCCAAAACGTGACACTGACTGTGCAATAATCATTTCTATTCAACGGTTTCTGGTGGAACATACAGGCAATTATATGTCTAAACAAGAATATTATGGAATTGAGGCCGGGGGGGGGGGGGGGGAAACAATCATATGTCAGACTCTGGTATTATCTCCTTATCGCATCGCCGTTATTTTCGCCGATGACGTCGTATGTACAAAGCTCTGCGGAATTGAATTCTGAATTTGTATATTTTCGAATCCAATATCGGTGAATCAAGATTTTCCCGCCAATTCCACATTGACCAATCAAATACTCAGGTTCTGTCTTTTTTCAGTTGACCAATATGACGATGGCTAACAACACCATCAGAGTATTCGCACGGTGCCAATGAAGGGGACTATCCACAAGACAATCTAGACTACCCAGAATGTCGACGTGTCGCCCAACCTGTTGGAATTCGCCACGGTTCAAACCACATACGTACAACCGATTCTATGCATTTTCGACTGTTGGGAACCTCTTTTCGCTCATTATTATTCAGTCGAAATCGATGCGCAAGATTTCGTCAAATGTGTACCTTGGCCGCGCTGTCCGGAAGTAGCTACGGGTTCAACTTGGTCCTGTTCATGCAGTGGCTTGAAATGATCAAGATCCCTCTGATGCATATGACCGTTTTTCTGCGAAGTTCTCGTCTACTTTGGATACGTGTTCAGGTAAGCGAGAAGATCATTATGTCAAAGAAATAGAGAATAGTAGGTTAGTGCCGTGAATGGGAAAAAAATATCCGGCAAGGCTCAAGAATTTCTTTATTTCTCATCAGAAGTATATGTTTGTGACCACTCATTTGAACCGGAGTGGTCAGAACATATACTTTGGTTCAGAAATAAGGAAAATAGATAGAGAATAGTAGGTTAGTGCCGTGAATGGGAAAAAAATATCTGGGAAGGCTCAGAAAACGGGATGGGCGTGGCTCTGCCGAGCACATCCCGTTTCCGTGCCGCCGCCAGATATGTTTTCACATTCACGGCACTAACCTACTATTCTATTTATCCCGTGAACACCTACAAATGGCTGTAAAATGCAAAAATTAGTATTGACTGGATATCAAAAATGTTTCACGGCACCGTGTTTCACGGCACATATATATACGCACTGAGTTGACGGGATAAATAGAGAATACCGGTCCAGTGTATTTTTATATTAGTAGCCGAATTTACCAAAATTAATAAATGCACTAATCTACCTAAGTGCACTTTCATGGAGCTACTACATGTATTTACTTGTAACAAAATGATATTTTCATATAAAGCAAACGCCTATTTATTGTTGATGATTAAAATTATGCAGCTTTCATATAGGACATTTTATTACATTGAAACCATTGTTTTATTAGAAAAAATACTTTTTTTATTAAATATGAAGTATTAACTAATGTATGCATAAGTTGAAAATTACGACCTCAACGTGTACTTAGCTAAATAAGTGCACTTAGTGATTTTGGTCCATTAGCAATGCTGGAAACGTTTTTTTTTTTAGGATAAAGACTAATTCCGAGGAAATTTTTCTAGCCTGCTTGATAAACATGATATCAAAGGACACATAGTAGACTGGGGCCCGTTTCACTAAACTTCATACGAATAAAATGTTCGTAAGTGCAAATTTAGGATCGACTAGAAATTTCAATTGATGAATTTACATTTATTGAGCATAGGCTGCATATGCAGCCTATGCTCAATAAATGTAAATCCAATAATTGTTTACAAGAAAACATTTTTAATTTACAAAATATCATAATTTTGCACTTACGAACATTTTTAGTCGTTACGAAGTTTAGTGAAACACCCCTCTGGTATTTTCTATGTATGATGCTATAAATACTAGTGCTGCACTCCGTGCTGTATAAATTGTTTCAAGTCGAAATATGCACCGGTTTCCTGGCGAGATTCCAGTCACCTCTACTTAGAACTACCGCATAATGCTGCACGAAAATGCGTTACTGCAGCATATTCTGCGTGTAGCTGAATGGGAATAATTCGTTACGAATCCGACGCCTATTTGGACGTGGACCATTTTCTGCCGCTGCGGAGTGCAGTACAAGTGGTATAAAATCAGGATGATTCGACTAGTGCATTATCACAGAGGGCGATCGACCCGTGCACATGCGCGCGTTCTTATGTGCAAATCAAATGAAGCTAGTTTTCGCCCGACTCTTTTGTGTCATAACGCTCTTAGTATTTAATCCGATCTTGACGGTTAAAGCGAACGGACCGCGCAAAAATGAATGTGTAGTACTATTGTATTCTGGCCTACCGCACAGTCTGATCCGGATCTGCGTTGGTCGCCATTTCCATCAATGCCCCCAAACCCCCACCGTGTTTATGATAAACAAATTATACAGTTATTACATGAATGTAATGAATGAATTTGATCAGGAACTACACGGTTCACAAATCTCTTAAACCCCATTTCTCAAGTCACAGCCACACACTATTAAACTAATAGACCAGGATAGGCCTCATAATTTCCCATTTTCAGTCTGTACCGTTTTGCAGCCCATTATAGAAATAAATTGTTTGTGTGCCATGTCTGAAGCAGGCAATCGTGTCTCATTGTTGTCCTATAAATGAACGTCATAACTGAAACCTGATCACGAAAAAAATAGCACTGTTACGCAAACTTCACATGTTTTTTCGCCGTATTGTCTAAAGATAATTGTGAACAACACGTGTGAGTTTCTTATAAATGGTTGATATAATTGCATAAAATTACAGGAAAATACGTGCTGACGTCATTTGTGGCTGTGATTGGAGATATGGGCCTGAAAACGATTTATATTACTTGTTAGAAAGCCTAATGGGTGCACATGTTTCATTCGTCGAATGGCGAAAAATGTGCAGATCCTGATCAGACTGTGCGGATGCACAGGCTGAATCTGGATATACATCGGTCGCAAAACCCGTAAGCCCCATTTATCCAGTCACAGCCACATACATTTAAGGAAAAAAATAGCAAATTTCTATTGTTTTATATTAAAGGTGCATGCCCACTCAATAGGCACAAGATGTTCTTGATTGGAATTAAATTATTGTATAATTATGTCGCTATTCGACCAGTTGTAAAAATTACGAGTGCCGGCTATTCGCTATACAGATATAATAATTTAGTAATATGTATTTTACTGATAGTGACTCGCGGTGGTATCAGGCTATTTTCATATGCAAATGAGGCATTATACTAATTAAATGCGTCACCGGAAAAAATAATTATTTTCGACATATTATAAAGTATGATCATTACACATCAAAAAATATATACAGAGAAATAGTAATGTCCGTTAACATTTTAATGAAACACAGTTATCGCCCCTGATATCAGTGAGGAAATTTACGCCTGATATAAAATGTGTAATAATGCCAATCAATACGTGGGGCTGTGTGAGTTGAACTGGTAGAACTGGTGGAATAGTGACACAATTAAACTACATTATGTAATTCCTATAAAGAACAGTGTGTGCCTACAGAGTGGACATGTACCTTTAACCCTCACTACGCGGAGGGAGACGAAAATAGTCGTCTGCTGTTATTCATTTTTGCCTAATTCTTAACAGAAAACCTGTTTTGGCAGCACATGAGACGATTCTCATGCGCTGTCAAAGCAGGTTTTATCGAGAAATATTGAAAGTAAAAAATTTCCAGCAACGACAAAAGTTAATTCAGCTTAGTAAGGGTAAGGACAAAAACAGCAAATGTCTATTATAAGGTTTGATCATGTCCAGCCGTGTGCAAACGTTTGCTGTGGCCGAGGGAACTGTTTCAACCCCAAGGACCGCAGGCCGCGGGTTTCAAACAGTTCCCGAGGGCCACAGCAAACGTTTGCACACGGCTGGACATGGTCAAACGTTATTGTTACATTTCCAACAAAAAGTTGATGTAATTTGAGTATTATATTCAGTATTTTCAGTACTTTTATAAAATCTTCCCATTCACGTAGATAATTTTCGGTATGCATATTCCGGGGCCACGTCATGAACGTCATGAAGTAGTGACGTCATGAAGGCACTTCCGCGTAGTGACGTCATGAAGGCACTTCCATTACGCGCGGCCCCGGAATGAGCATTGCCTAAAGCCATATGCAAACAGCACGCGCTATTTATGTGCAAACAACGGAAACCATGTAACAATGCATTATATTAATCAGTGGGTCGTACTCTGAGACAGTTGTGCTAATTTCATTGATGATCAGTGTAGATCAGTCAAAATCATACCCAGTGGATCTCAAGTTTCTAGTTTCCATTTGATAGTGATTCATGAAACGAGTTCGGTGCAAGTATGCACAGAGCCTCTGGTGAGTTGCATAAATTGCCGAAATCTTCGATACAGTTCATATCAAATGACAATTAGTATGAAATTATGTTTATCACTTTACATTCCAAAGATCAATAAACATAACTAATATACGGGAACGAATTGTTAATTCGTGGAAACGAATTGTTAATTCGAGGGAATGAATTGTTAAATTGAGGGAACGAATTGTCATTTCGTGGGAAAGAATTGTTAATTCGAGGAAATAAATTTTTATTTCGTGGGAACGAATTAATAAAAAAAAGTCCATGTCCCCTGCGGGGCTCTGTATTTTTCAACACATGTCGTGTCTTTTACACATCGTTTTCTACGACTATGCTAGTATCTCACTGGGCTGCGACTGTTGGCGACAAATTGCGAACGGCATTCGCGAGGGAGTTTCCAAAATTTCTCGAAACGTTCGCAGGGGTTCTCAATTTCCTCGCGTGAGTCGCAAGGCCTCGCTCTCGTGTCGCTGGAATTTTGAACAGTTTCAAAAAATTCGCGCGACTAATGTTCTCTCAAAATAGAGTCGTCGCGGGTGTCTTGAACCCGTCTCGAACTCTTCTCAATTTAGCTTCCGTGAGTCAGAAAGTGCAAGAAATGTGAGGCAACTGTGTGAGGGGTGGGCGACAATATGAAACTAAATTGTGATTGATTGGAGACAAAAATGAAAATCTGACGACATTCGCACGAATATCGCACGAATGTCGTGCGAATGTCGCAATTTATTCGCAGTGTGTTCGCTTGACGTCTGATGACAAAATTATTAAAAAAAAGAAAAAAAATCTCGATTATAACGCATAACTGTCGCGCGACTGTATTCGCGCGAAATGTCATGCAACATGTATGCGAACTCCCGGCGAATGTTGGCCCAAATTTCGCGAACGTGTCGTAAGTAACAATTCAGTGTTATTCCAAGTTAAAATTGTCGCTAATTCGAGTTTTTTCTCGAAATTTTGTGTCTGCAACTAGTCGCGAGCTGTCGCAGCCCAGATATACTACCTAGCTGTAATCGTGGCGATATATTGTCTACGGACGCACGGCTAGATCTACACTTATCGCAAAACCAATAAGCCCCATATGTCCAGACACAGACACATACGAGACACGCCATGTGATTTTGTACTTTGGACATAGTTTCATGAAATACCTTTACAACAATTAAAATATTTATCGCAAATAGCGTCAAAAGTTGACAAATTTTCCGAGTACATGCGTCTTTAATGAAACTACGCAGATGTCCGAAGGACCAAAATCACATGGCGTGTCTCATATACATGTATCGGTCTACATATAATGTTATTACGATTTTAAACCTGGACTCCCATATTCCGGGTAGTAAGCAGGCCCGTACGCAGGAATTGTTTTAGGGGGGTGCTTTATCGACGGCGCGAAGGACTAAACATTGTTTTTGCACATCCACGGACAGACCTCGGCAGATTAACCCTTTCACCCCAAAGTAACTGGAATGGATTTTGATTTGTTAATTTTGCAACCAATGAAATCATCACAAAATTATTTTCAGACCAGTCCATTTATGAACATGGGGTGTTTTTGTTCTCAAAATTATGAAAATTAATTGCAAGAAGTGCAGATCCTGATGAAACGGCTCGTTACGAGCCGGCTCATCTGGATCTACACTGTTTGCCAATACCATATACAGGCCTGCGGGCTAAGAGTGAAAGGGTTTAGGGGGGTGCGCACGCACCCGTCGCACCCCCTCTGCGTACAGGCCTGGTAAGATAGAGAGCATATACATTATGTTTTTCATCCATTGTTTAGATACATTTTACAGGCAAATAAACCTTCATTAACCCTTCCTACGCTGTTGACGGAAATTGCCGTCTGCTGTTTTTCATTTTTGCTTTAATCCTTAACAAACAACTGGTTTTGACAGCACATGAGAATCGTCTCCAGTGGAGACGATTCTCATGTGCTGTCAAAACCAGGTTTTTGTCGAGAAATATTGAAAATAAAACATTTCCAGCAGACGACAGCATTTAATTCAGCGTAGTAAGGGTTAACATTACCGAAGGTGTTAATTGACATTAGTATACTTTTTTTATCAAACGCAATTTCCCACTCTTGATATCAGGGCGATAACCGTGTTTCCTTAAAAGGTTAACGGAAACAATTATTAATTTAATTTTTGATATGCAATGATCATATTTTCTAATTTGTCGATGCAAATATTTATTCAGGTGAAACATTTAATTGATATAAATAAGCCAAAAATGGTTTGCCTAATTTGTATATCAAAATAGCCTAACACACAATCGCGCGTCTCTATTAGTAAAAACATACATCGTAATGTTTAAAACTGGTGGAATAGTTACACAATTATACACTTACTTAATTCCTCTCAAGAACGCTATGCGCCTAATAGATGGACAACAACTTTAATACCACGCGTCATTTCCACGTGGATTCGGCTTGCTTTGAGTTTCTTTATTATAAAAAGAAACCCGAAGCAAGCCGAATTCCCGTGCTATTTCGCCAAGTCTAAGTAATAAACTTGATGCTAAAACAGTTTTTCATAACGTCAACACGGCGACATACGGTGTTTATTAGGTATAAAACGTTGCGAATCATTGCAGGCAGGCGAAATAATTAAATTTCGCTTGGAAAAAATAACGCCATACCCATGTAATCAATGAATCCATCCATTATACTGGCAATGTCACTGAAAACGTGCTTTGTTGCCGTGCAGAATTGGATTACCGTTGTATAATAAAACCATTTTAGTTATTGACTGGTTTGCCGGGGATTGTCACGCAGTGCTCCAGATAAGCCTTGTGTGTAAGTAATACACAACCGTCTGCGTTAATCTTGCCCCGATTGTCAACGTTTCAGAACACCTATAGGCAATCTCAACTCGCAATCTCAACTCGCAACTCGCAACTCGCAACTCGCAATCAAGTGTTACAGCACCGCCTGCGTTTATCTTGCCCAGTAGCAAAATTGCAAAGTATACTTATCTAGCAAAGTATAATTTGAGGGAGTAATCATTTATTTTTCCCGAAATAAATTTTGTCATATAGAACTAACGACTGCATATATTTGATGATTAAAAGTATGCAGAATTATTATACTGAATTTATTACATTATCACAGCCAAAATGGCTGTGATAATGTAATAAATTCAGTATAATAAAAATTAATAAATTTATCCTAAAATTGAAAATTTCTCCCTCAAAGTATACTTTGCTAGATAAGTATACTTTGCAATGTTGGTGAAATCGGCTACAGAAGTCGTCGTTTCTGAGCATCTATTTGGTAATCTTCAGTCAATCAAGCTGTTTGATTGCATGCGTAATATTCAAGTATTTTTTAAGTGAAAAGAAAATACAGATATTGACAAGATTGGCACAGGCGGTGGTGTACGTAGAGCACGATTCGTCCGCATGTCCGTGGATATAATCCGCGAAATTCCGCGAGCGTATTATCGATCGTACATAGCTACATGCGGACAACCGAGCTCTCGGTAATTTATCCCACCGCCACACTCATACCATGTATGGTTTTCCTAATAAATCGGGGGGAAAACTGGAGAATATGGGTGAAGTAGGAAAATATAGGGTTAACCGTATTGTAATTTTCAAATTTGCGATGTATATAAGAAAATGATAGGTCGGAAAATCTGTTTAATGGCGACGCGCTAGCGGAACCATTAAACATGTTTTCCGACCTATCATTTTCTGATATACGCCGCAAATTTCAAAATTACAATTGCGGTAACCTTTTTCTAATGCACTCCTTTACTACTGGCGTAGGAATACATATTGAACTAATTTGCGACCGTTCATCAACAATGATATACCTGTAATGTATGACCATCAGCCAATCAGATTGCGTAATATTTATAGAGTGCTTTAGAAAGAGTATTGTACGCCCTGTTTTCAAATTTACCCCTTGATTATGTGAACGGATTGATGCATTTTTTCCTATATAACTATATAAAATCGGGGTTAAATGTTTTTAGTTTGTGAATATTTTACGCACCGACGTTTGAAAAATCTAAAATCAATTCATAAAATAAATCAGTCTGGAGCCCAATGACAGATTTTGTTCAACCATCGATAGCTTCGGAAAAATCACAAACTCAGTTATATCATAAAACCTTCTAACAAAACACAGCTATATTGCCATTTCACCAGACAATGATTAGAGTTCGTTTTTGACCGTGTCGGAATAAGCGGTGTGTCGATATACACAGATGTCGGATTAACCAGCTTTCACTGTACGTGCTATTGCTTCATAATTCTACAGGAGCTGTTTTATTTCCACGAACATTCGATTGACATGTTCTCGTAAAAGTGCGCAGTAATTTCTCAACATTTATGCTAAATAAAAGAATAGAAGTGCGATAATAGTACATTCTGAGCGCTTCCGTTAATTACGCATTTCTAGTCCGATGAAATTGCATTAATTCATTACACTAATAGCAAGATTTCGCGCAGATACTGCACAACCGCTTGCGTTAATCTTGCCAAAATGTCAACGTTTCTGAACACGTATTGGCGTTCTAAAGTCGCAATCAAGCAGTTTGATTGGCTGAGCCTGAGCTGTACCACAGCTCAGGCTCAGCCAATCAAGCTGCTTGATTTCAGGTACAATATTTAAGTATTTTTAAATAAAAATGAATTCAAATATTGGCAGATTAGCGCAGGCGGTGGTGTACATGTTCAGTCAGGAAATTGTATATGTTTTCTATTTATGCGCGAAAAGTCTAATCGGATTATCAAATAATTAACGGCCGACTAAAAGGGACTGAGTCTCGCAAACAACTGATATTTACCCAATATATCGGGGATTTTACACGAATAGTGGTGATTTAATACAGATGTATGTATTAAACGAATTCACTGACTTCGTAAGAAACGAGGCTATGCCGAGCTCCTTATGAAACCGTCAACAAGTTTAATAAATATATTTATTATATACCTACCCATGAAATACATAGTTATACGATGTAAATACAAGTCATATGTTCTCATCGATGAAATAAACAACTTCCGGTAAAAATACGACTACTTCCGCTATCTATTTTCATAACGCGCATCGGCAGTAAAACAGCTCAAATAGGCTGCAAATACACATTCATTACCGTATACAGTCTAAAAACTGCTAATTTCCATGGAGCGGTATATAATAAATAGAATATTCATATTTTTCCAACGAATATGACATATATGTTCATCTCGTGGTGTGAAATGTCCACATTTCACGAGTGCCTAACGGCACTCGTGAAATATAGACATTTCACACCACTCGATGAACATCGTTGCAAAAATATGAATATCCTATATATTAAATCATCAGGCAACATAATTTAGAAATGTGCTATTGAATCAGGAGCTCTAATAATTTTATTAGCACGTCTTTGATACATTTGCGAGTTTTGTTTCCGCATTTACACAGCACATGCAGGGATTCCGCTGGGGAAAATAAAAAAATCGCCACATTCAAAAAAAATAAAACAATTGGCGATAAAAAATTATAATTTTCGAATCAAAAAAAAAAAAAAGAAAAAAAATAAATAGTTTTTTATATTTTTTTTCCGAAAATTGTATTTTTGTATCGCCAATTGTTTATTTCTATCGCCAATTGCGAAAGTGGCGATCGCCAGCGGAATCCCTGCACATGGGCGATGTATGGACATGAAGGTGTGATAAAACAGTTAGATCACGCTCTTCTTGTATGTACATGTACGATCGATAATCCGCTCGCTAAAGCTCGCGGATTATCTCCTCGTACATGCGGACGAACCGTGATCTGAATGTGGTTTATGACACGTGCAAATACGTACAATTAATACAAATCGCAATCAATGCAAATGTTTTGTTTCTCGTTTCAGCTTCCTGTCTGTTGTGGTTTATCGTCTGCATAACAGTGGAGAACTACATCGTGACCTTTCACCTCTCGAAGGCGTCAGTTTACTGTTCCGTTGTGCGTGCTAAGGTCGTCACAATATCTCTGATAACAGTCAGCGTTCTTATGTACGCGGGCAATTCTGGACAACAGGCGTAGTCGACTTCGGCAACGGCGTACGAATATGCACGGAAGTTGAAACATACAAATCGTTGAACCGGATCTACTTTTTCTTGGACACGATTACGACATTAATGTTTCCTATGCTCTTGACTACTGGTCTGTTAATTGCGATACTAGTCAAAAACATACTAATTGACAGGAAATCGGCGAATATTGTAAACAGACGACTGTCAAAGAAACAGAAAACACTGCTGAGAATCACGCGTGTTCTATTAGCGATAAGTTTGACATTTGTTATCCTCGGGGCGCCATCACACGTCAACAAACTGAAACATTTAATGGAGGTATTCATCGGCGGCAAACAGCCAATCAGCTTGCATGACCGAATTATTCAACAGCTGCTCCAGATTCTTTATTATTCCAGTTTTTGTCTTAATTTCGTGTACTATTTGTCGTGGAGTATTAACTTCCGGAGGGAGTGTCGTCGGTTTTTCTGCATGAAGGAAGAACGTAGGAATCAGTCAAACATTAAGTTGATACAAAACGGGAACCACCAGGCGGGGCTCGTGTCTAACCATACGGAGCGGATTACACTATTATAATATTTATGTTTTTTTGTTTACATGTACAGTGGAACCTCTCAAAACCGGAAACCCGGGGGGGGGGCGGGGTTTCCGGTTTGTAGAGGTTCCACTGTAATTACGCACGACATGACAATGGCATAAATTACTGTGAGTCCCATTCAAATGAAAGAAAATGGGATCCGAGGGTGTCCGGTGTAGAGAGGTTCCACTGTACATGTATGTTTTGTAATGAATGCAAATTGTTTAGCAAATATCTAAAATGTCAACGTTTCTGAACATGTATTGGCAATCTCCCACTCGCAATCAAGCAGTTTGATTTGTTGAGCATGCGCTGTAGCACAGCTCAGGCTCAGCAAATCAAGCTGCGTGATTTCAAACACAATGTGCAAATATTTTGAAACAATATTGGCAAGATTAGCACAGGCGGTGGTGTGTTTATTTGCTTTAGCAAACTTTCAGATAAAAATTCAAAATTCGTGTGTTGTTCGTATTAAACCGCTCGTGTACATATATTCGCGTTTGTAGACGAGGTTTGCCTAGTTTGCTAACACTAAAATTATTTAACACACGATGTGGCTAACTTCGATATTTTCTTAATATTAATAGTTTTAACCCTTTGAACCCGAAAGCCCGCTATATCGGTTTATGCAAACAGTGCAGATCCAGATGAGCCGGCTCGTAACGAGCCGTCTCATCAGGATCTGCACTGTTTGAAAGTAATTTTCATATTTTTGAGAACAACACATACCCCCTTTTTATAAATGGAATAGTCTGAAAATCATTTTGCGATGATTGGATTGGTTGCAAAATTAACATATCGCAGCCCATTCAGTTACTTAGGGGTGAAAGGGTTAAAGACATATTTAAAAGCGTGTATTATGCATTCCTTGATGTGTTGCCCAGAGCGCAGCCATTGATCGGAATGCGAACTCTTGTCGACATATGAAATCAAAGCTTTCTGTCAGTGGCATCGGATATGGTTTCAACAGCCAAATGTTTACACTGATATCGGGGGCGATAACCGTGTTTCCTTAAAATGTTTACACTGATATCGGGGGCGATAACCGTGTTTCCTTAAAATGTTTACACTGATATCGGGGGCGATAACCGTGTTTCCTTAAAATGTTTACGGACATATTATTCGAAAATATTATCTTTTCAGGTGACGCATTTAATTAGTATAAATAATTAAAAAATATCATGCCTCATTTGCATATGAAAATAGTCTGATACCACCGCGAGTCACTATCAGTAAAATACATATTACTAAATGATTATACATGTATCTGTATAGCGGGCAGTCGTAATTATTACAACTTGTGGAACAGTGACACAATTATACACGTAGTTAATTCCTATAAACAACAGTTTGTGCCCGCTGAGTGGGCATGTACCTTTAATTTAACATGTTTATATGATATTAGATGATATTCATGTCATTCTTCGGCACGAAAATGCACCAATTTATGTATACATGTGTGTATTTTTGTATGATACATGTACGTACAGTCTCTGGTGATCGATAGTCAAATCCGAACTGTTGGATTACATTAATAAATACTACAAGTACATATTGCGTTGTGTTGTGGTTGGTCATGCTGCCATATCAAGATTGTGTGGTGAACTCTTAACCCTTTGAACCCGAAATCCCGCTATATCGGTTTATGCAAAAAGTGCAGATCCAGATGAGCCGGCTCGTAACGAGCCTTCTCATCAGGATCTGCACTTTTTGAAAGTAATTTTAATATTTTTGAGAACAAAAACACCCGCTTTTCATAAATGGACGAATCTGAAAATCATTTTGTGACCATTGGATTGGTCGGAACATTAGCATATCACAGTCCATTCCAGTTCCTTAGGGTTGAAAGGGTTAACTTAAGCTGAGTGTGAAGAAAACCGATGAAGGCCACATCCCACATGAAATTGTACCAAAATTTATATATGTCCAATATCAGAACCCAATGAAGAACCCATTTTTCCAATGGAGCTGCACTGTTTGCCATTCCATCAATGACACACCCGCCATATAGATCGATATCAGGCGACAAGTGAGTTCCATTTGATCAGCAGCTACACTGGGCACATATAGACGCATCTGTAGCCTCATATACAGGGTGTGGGGTGCTTTACATCCACTGTAACTCAATAAAAATACAATCGAAATTCCCGGTAATTAGCCAGTACCCATTAGCAGCTGGGTGGACTGAAGCAGTGTGGATAACTCGTGTGAGGCTCGAACCCACGGCCCACGATAATTAATGTGGAAGAAATCGAGGCACCATATGAGAAAGTTTTGTTTTGTCTGTTGTGGTTTAACGGCATATCAACAGCTAATGTCATTTAAGGCCGGGTCAATGGGTTTAGTACTAAATCCCAAAAATTACCTGTACAAGTACATAATTGAGCTACCCCATCTGTTAATTTAGTCTGGCAAGGACATTATTTTGTGTTGGCTCCCCAGTCATACTGGTATCACGGGCAATGACAGAGCATATAGTGCTGCCAAGGCCGCCCCCGAGCTACCGACTTCTAATTATACTGTTTGCTATCATGATTTTAAATCATCCATTAATTCATTCATCTCTGATATAATGCAGATCCGGTGGGGTCTGCTCACAGCTAACAAACTTCATGCTGTGAAACCGACGTTGGGCGAATGGACTTATGGCTACAGACATGTACGTCGGGATGAAGTTGTTCTTAGTCGATTGCGCATTGGACATACACGACTAACGCATTCGTATATGCTCAAACGTGAGCCACGTCCATGTTATATTCCATGCCACCGCGATTTACCGTGCAACACATCCTACCGGACTGTATCGACTTTGCCGATATTCGACGCAAACACTTCAATGTTACTTCACTTGCGGAGTTATTCCAAGAGGAACATTGAAGGTTTGCTTGGCTTTCTCCATGAAACCAAATTGTATCGGAAAATCTAATTTTATCATTGTATACATGTTGCTCATATATATTGTTCATTACAGTTTTATGTTTACCCTAATCATTTGATTACCTACCACATCTAACATACTATTTTACTATTATTTTCTTCTTCGTCTAAATTGCTTGGTCCTAAATGATACTATTTTGTGTTGGTGAGTCGTTAAGCACCATTCCATTCCATTCAGGTACATGTACAAATGGGGGGGGTCCCAATATCAGAACTGAATATTTACACACAAAAAATACATTCAGCCCTGAAATCAGAATAATCCTGATCTGATACCAGGTCCTCGCCACACCAGAGTCAATTGGCCCCAGAGTCAAAGCAGTAGGGTCAGTAGCATGTATAAGGAGGAACCCCCACCGCTAATTTTTTTTAATTTACGCCCTTCGCCCTTTCGCCGGCCAACCACCCACGTCATCTGAGACAGAATATTATAGGAATGAATGGCCTTTTTGTGGAATTTATCGGGGTATAAACTTGGAAAAGTCGCGGGAATACTGGACGAAGGCCGGAAGGCCTCGTCCAGTATTCCCGCCAGTATTCCCGCGACTTTTCCAAGTTTATATCCCCGATAAATTCCACAAAAAGGCCATTCATTCCTTATAATTCCAGCATTTGAAATAAATTCATCAAGAAAAAGTGTTTATTTTCCGGTTTCTTAAGAATTATTTTAACTGCGCCTCACGGTTACGGAAAGTAGTTCGGCGTGGGAGTTTACTGGTATATACATTTTGGACAGAGACTTGCTACGGGCCAATCAAATGTTAGGGAATTGTGTAAATATTTTTGTGCTGGAATTATATAGTGTTAAAGCAGCTGGCGTGCGGCCAAAGCTTTAAACGTCAACATTACTGAAAGCTCCATTAGCATCATGCTTACTCCGCCGCCCCACAGAGGGCCTGTCAAGCGTCTGTCAGGCGGCTTAGATCATATCACTTCCGGTGCACTAATTTAAGTACGGTAACCAGAAACATTAAAAGAACGCGGAGAAAACATCTAATTTGCGGCTATGACTAGAGAAAACTCCTACGCGACCAGTGTCCGGGATAATCGATTAATCGATTTGATGGATTGGCTGATTGATCGATTTTATTGATAGATTGCGGATTGATTGGGGTTTACGTTTCAACAGAAAGGTTACAACTACTAGTAGGAGGGACTTTACCTGTATGAGGGACACACTATACAGTCAGCACACATACAACAAGAAACGAGGCAAAGCCACGAAGGCCAGTTTTTCCAAGCATAGACACTTGGATAACATAATTATACCCACTTTTTGTAGACTAGATGGCCGTGGCCTGCATGTCGCGCCTTGGGACGAGGCATGGACGCTAAAAAAATAGATATAGTAGATGGAAAAACTTTAACTAAAAAAACTTTCCACTTAACCGGACACACGGACGAACGGACGGACGTATGCCAAAATGCCGACGATATCGCGCTTTGCGCAAGCAGGTGCGACAATGATGAATAAACACCCATGTGAAGTATTCAATGGTATTGGGTTGAAGCGAGTTGCATGAGAACTTATAGTACACGAAAAAACTTTAACAAAAAAATTCAAAAGTAATTTGACCTTGACATGGGCACAGGATCGCGCTTTCCGCAAGCAGGTGCGACAATGATGATAAACACCCATGTGAAGTATCAAGGTATTGGGCGAAGCAGTTGCAGAGACATAGTACACGAAAAAATTTAACAAAAAAATTCAAAGTAATTTGACCTTGACATTGGGCACAGGGCCGCACGGTTGGTATGAAAATATGGATGATGATAAACACCCATGTGAAGTTTCAAGGTAATGGGCGAAGCAGTTGCAGAGATATAGTATAACAAAAAAGTTTTAACCAAAAAACTTTAACCAGACGTACGTTAAAAAGTTAACGTTGAAAATGGCTAAGTCAATTACGTGAAATAATAGGTGAAGGTAAAAAAATGGTCACATGTTGGATAGTTGTATGTGGTAGGCACCCCTTGGTTATGAAGTTGTGAAAGTTTGGTGGTCCTAGGTGGTACAGTACCAAAGAAATGGACTTAAACACGAAAACTTAACATTGTAAACGCGAAAACTTAACATTGAAAATGGCTAAGTCGACTGCGCGGAAAAAATGGGTCAAGTTAAAAAAAAAAAAGTAACATGTTGGATAGTGATATGTGGTGGGCACCCCTTGATTATGAAGCTGTGAAAGTTTGGTGGTCCTAGGTGGTACAGTAACAAAGAAATGGACTCAAACACGAAAACTTAACATTGATTGTGGACGCCGCCCGCCCGCCCGGCTTTCGCCAATCCAATAGCCTGGATTTTTTTTAAAAAACCTGGCTAAAAAAACCTTCTGGCTCTGAAAGACCTGAAGGCCGTTTCAATAAACATCTTCCGACTAAAATGTTCGTAAGTGCAAAATTATGATAGTGTGTAATGTTTTATTGTAAACAATTATTGGATTTACATTCATTGAGCATAGGCTTCGGCCTATGATCAATAAATGTAAATCCATCAATTGAAATTTCCAGACGATCCTAAATTTGAACTTACGAACATTTTAGTCTACGATGTTTAGTGAAACAGACCCCTGATCCGGTACAGAGACAAGACCGGAAAGATTCACTGCCAATATATGAACCATTGTTGATGGATTCATCGTTCAAATACTGTATATATTCATCCAATTGCTTCATGTTGCTTCATACACAAAACAGTAATATAACACGGGACTGCCTTACGCTTATGAATTGTAATTGCCTCTTACCGAATAACAAGACACGCATTATTTGGCAAAGTAATAAAATGAAAATAAAATCCTCCCCAAAGGATGCTGAAGAACATAAAACAAACACACAAGCTGTGGTAATAATGATTATAAATAAACCGAATGTTACGATGTTAGTGCGAGAACGCACAGTTAATTGCACTTCTCGGTCTGAAGCTATCAGTTATTTGGATAATTAAAACGTTTAAACCATATAACTATACAGGAAACGCACCAATGGACTTGATGTGTCTCAAAGTGGCTATGGCCCTGTTTTTTTTACCATGGGATGCATATGGTGCCGATATGTTATTTATGTATCTATGTAACCCTTTGAACCACCCGAAAGCGGCGATTGCAAACAGTGCACTTCAGATGAGCCGGCTCGTAACGTATTTCACCTTTGTTGATGCGGGTAAGGGGTTCGCAAAATCAGAACCGAATATTTACAGTAAAAATATACTTTCAGCCCTGAAATTAGAATACCGTGACCAGTAGCCGATTTCACCAACATTGCAAAGTATACTTTTCTAGCGAAGTATACTTTGAGGGAGTAATCATTTACCCTTTTCCCGAAATGCATAATGTCATATAGAACTAAAGACTGCATATATTTGATGATTAAAAGTATGCAGAATTATACTTAATTTATTACATTATCACAGCCAAAATGGCTGTGATAATGTAATAAATTCATATAATAAAACAAATAAATTATCATAAAAATTAAAATTTCTCCCTCAAAGTATACTTTGCTAGATAAGTATACTTTGCAATGTTGGTGAAATAGGCTACTGGTGACAGGTCCTCACTAAGCCCCACTCCGCTTGTCGAGGCATGGCTAGCCAACAAATGGAGGTAACTCGCTGAAAACCAATAGCGTTCTTCCTCGTGCCATGTTCTTAAACATTTTAACCTAATTCCAAAAAAGACTTTAAGGTAAATTTCAAAGTAATTTGACATTCATATTGCGCACAGGGGTCGCACGGGTGAGGCGTAGAATGACAATATGGATCATGATACCAAGGCTTTGATAGGATACCGCAAAACCTTAACCAGAAACATTAACCGGACGCACGTACGTACGTCAGCCTGCCGACTATATTGCGCTATCGGCAAACAGGCGCGACAAAAATGGCCACCAACGGGAGATACGTCATCAACAATGTTGAAAAAAAATAAGTGTTTTTCATCTGGCCGTGATAAACTTGTATACCGAATTTGGTTACGATCCGTCTAGTAGAACTTGAGTTATTGTAAGAATACAGAGTGCGAAAATTAACAAGAATTGTCAGAACACAACGAAGCGCGCCTGTTGGTGCTTTAGTTTAACGAATATGAAGAAGCTGTGTGAAGGAAACATACATTAAAATACCCCCCTCGCCACCCCCACCCTGGGGATAGCGGGGATTCTGAGGGTCATGGATTTGACAGGGTATGATAGAGAATCATTAGAAGGGATGTGTAAACTATCAAGAAGAATAGTGAAAGGAAACAGAAATTATAACAAACTTCCCCAAATGTTAAGTTTGTGAAAGCACTGAGATTATGACATTGACCTAGGGGTTAGCTGGGGTCTGAGTGTCGTGGATTTGTTACAGCATGATATCATATAGAATCATTACAGAAAGGCATTTGTGAAATATCACAAGAATTCCATCACGGAAGCGGTGTCGCGCCTGCCGAGGCATTTGGCCGTCACATCATTATGGGCATATGCTGAAGTAAGTAACACACCAGATTTCCGCGGCCCGCATGTCGAGCCCGATGAGGCATTTGATGGTCTCAAGGGTGTATTTATTTGAAGTTTTAATTAAGTTTTGTGGAGATATAAGGTATTTAAAAAGCTTAACGCAAATTATAAAGTCATTTTACCTTGATCTTGGGCATGTGGGCCGCTTAGGTTGGCTATAGTATGAAAATTATGGATGATAATAAAGAATAATTTGAAGTTTGAAGTAAATCGGAGTAATGTTGTGGAGATATAAGGTATGTACACAATTTAACACAAATTTCAAAGTCATTTGACCTTGACCTTGGGCATGTGGTACCACATGGGCAGGCCTATGGAATGAAAATATGGATGATTAAAAGAAAGTATTGGAAGTTGGAAGTAAATTGGAGTAACAATTGTGGAGATATATGGAATGTAAAAAAAAAAACCTTTTTTTTTTAACGCATTATATATATTAACGCAAACTTCTTAAGTCATTTTGACGTTGCGGCACAGGGGCCGCATGAGTGGGACACAGAATGAATATATGGATGATGCCCAATATAAAGCATACGAAGTTTCAAGCAAATCTGACTTCCGGGTACAGAGATAGTAGGTATACTATATGAAAACTTTAACGCAAATTTTGACAGAAACATTAACGCAAACTTCTGAGTTATTTGACCTTGACCTAGGGGCCGCATGAGTGGGACACAGAATGAATATATGGATGATGACCAATAAGCATACAAAGTTTCAAGCAAATACGACTTACGGTTACAGAGATATTAGGTATCTACGGTTACAGAGATATTAGGTATCTGAAAACTTTATCGCAAATTTTGACAAAAAAATAAGTCATTTGACCTTGACCTTGGGCAAAGAGGCCGCACGAGTGGGATACAGCATGCATATTTATCCCGTCAACACAGTGCCTATGTGCCGTGAAACACGGTGCCGTGAAACATTTTTGATATCCAGTCAATGCGACCCAATCACTGCGTATGAATATTTGTTTCAATAATGCTTTAGAACTACTTTGACACAGTAACCTTTGACATATAGGTGAAGTCTTGTAAACAAAATGATACGCTTGAGAAAAGCGCTAACATTTGAGATTTGGCACTTACTTATGAAATAATGTGAAATGATAATAAAAAAGTACCAGAAAGAAAGAAAACAAAAACAAATTAAAATGCATCTAATTAAGAGTATTTGTTTACATGTTTGCTGCATTAACTGGCAGCCTTCCAAGTCCCACAATCCATTGTATTTTGCTGTCTTCTGCAAGCAAGAATAAAATTGGAAAAAGCCAAAACATTGATAAATTATAAATTCTACTTGAGCTTGGAAAAGTATTGCAAAAAAAAAGATGTCTGATTATTTAGATCCAGGAACATTTGACATTTCTGGGACGACATTAGTGGTAGTGGCAGTGGCTGAAAATGTTGGTGTTGAAGTAGTAGAGATCAGTGCTGACGTGTGTGCTGCAATGGGAATTCTGCTATGGCTATGACAAGTGTAAACACGTGTGAAAATGAAACTTTACATACCCAGACTGGCCAGAGGCAGAGTGGCACTGTGGTGTCGCACTTCTATCGCTGACAATATCCAGTAATACGAATCAGCAATATGTCCAGTCACTATTTTCCGGAGCCACACTGAGCATCAACAACTTCCATGTGTACAAACAGTAACTGTACATGCTATTAATTGTAAACTATCTGCCCAGTGACAGTGTGTTTGAAAAAACGCAACGAGTAAGTTGCCGCTCCAAAATATCATGACACACGTGTTTACACAGCTGTGTAATTATTAAATATACTTTACTATCATGATTCTCGACATTATTAAAGTATAAATACGTGTAAAAATAAAAATGTTTTTGTGTGAAATATGCCAAACTACCGTGACATTAAGCGATGTTTGCTTCCAAAAGGCACAGACTTATTTTGTGTGTGCGTAGCAACAATAAAAGTTGTGATGCGGTTATCAGTCTCGTCGATTATCCGATGTTGAGGATGTGGCTGGAGTTATCTTTTGCATTTTAAAGCTATTTGTAGTTGTTGACGGGATAAATAGAATAGTAGGTAAGTGCCGTGAATGGGAAAAAATATCTGGCGCGGCACGGAAACGGGATGGGCTCGGCAGAGCATCGCCCATCCCGTTTCCTAAGCCTTGCCAGATATTGTTTCCCATTCACGGCACTAACCTACTATTCTCTATATGAATGATCACAAATAAGCGTATGAAGTTCTAAGTCAATGTGACTTAGGACTGCAGAGATATAAGGTATTTAAAAACTTTAACGCAGATTTTGGACGGACGGGACGCACGGACGCATGGACCCACTGACGGATGGACACCCGGACGTCATTGTGATCACTACGTCCCGCTTTCCACAAGCGGACTCGACAACAAACCGTCAGAGAAGTGCATGATTGCAACACAAAAAAGATCAAGGTTAGAGACAAGGTTGAAGCAATATGTCAAGTAATATTAAAGTATCAGGACGTGTACAAACTACAAAAGTGGCTAAGTGTTTCTTCAAAAATGTGGCGGTAAAAAAGGTCAAGGTCATGTTAATGGCGGCATCAGTGTGTTCCAACTGCTTACATGTATGAAGTGTTCAAACATTGAAGCAAGCCATCAAGTAATATTAATGTTAATTAAACTTGGAATTAAACTTGGAAAAGCCACTTTCGCAATTGGCGATAAAAATAAACAATTGGCGATAAAAAATTACAATTTTCAAAAATATTTTTTTTTTTTATTTCTTTTCGAAAATTGTAATTTTTTATCGCCAATTGTTTATTTTTATCCTATTGGTTATTATAGGAATGAATGGCCTTTTTGTGGAATTTATCGGGGGTATAAACTTGGAAAAGTCGCGGGAATACTGGACGAAGGCCGGAAGGCCTCGTCCAGTATTCCCGCGACTTTTCCAAGTTTATATCCCCGATAAATTCCACACAAAAATGCATGCATTCCTTATAATTCCAGCATTTGAAACAAATTCATCAAGAAAATGTGTTTATTTTCCGTTTTCTTAAGAATTATTTTAACTGCGCCTGACGGTTACGGAAAGTAGTTCAGCATGGGAGTTTACTGGGATATAAATATTGGACAGAGACTTGCTACATGCCAATCAAATGATAGGGAATTGTGTAAATATGTTTGTGCTGGAATCATACGATGATGAAGAAACTTGTAAACTTTTTGACGCGAAAAAATGGCTACGTGTTTCAACAAACATGTGAAGATAAGAAATGTCAACAAGTGGTTACGATCCGTCAAGTAGAACTCTAGTAACTCTAGCTATTGCGTGGACAAGCTGTGCCCGCCCGTTCAAGGTGAATACATAATACGTCCAGTTTTTTCAAACGGAAGTATAACAAAAACATTTGTTTAATCAGGCATGGGAGTGGAACACTATCCCCAATCCTGAAAATTTATTTGAGCAGCGGATTACGCTGCGATTTGCTAGGGGGGTCTGGGGCATGCCCCCCGCAGAACTTTTTTTCAATTCTAGATGCTTTGTGCTTCATTCTGAGGTATATTTAGCATTAAATAGATCACATTTTCCCCTGAAAAAATATGCTATAATTAGGAAAAATTGGCAACATAATCCATTTTAATTTAAAATAATACTTGCAACAGGAAGTCAGTACATGTATAACAGGGATTCCGCTGGGGAAAATAAAAGAATCGCCTCTTAAAAAAAAAAAAAGGTAATTTTGTATCGCCATTCTCAACGGATTTACATTCCTCAGTAACCTTGACCTTGGACGGTCGGACTGGGTCGTATGCAAAACAAAGCAACATCCCTAGACACACAGTGTGACCAAATATTATATAATATAATGGGTGAAGCGGTGAAAGCTATTGAAAATTGAAAGTTGTTACAATCAGTACTCCAGATAAGGTGCGTATTTTACGTAATTATTTTTGCTGAATACGCATTGATTATCAAAAGTGCGAGTACACAATACGCACAGCAATGAATACGCATTGATTTTCAAATTCAGTAGTGAAAATATACTATCATAAAGTTGAAAATTCACTTAGTTGAGCTGCAAAAAGCTTTTTGCAGCTCAAATAAGTGAATATTTATATTTGTTATATGTGTTATCATTTGTAATGAAAAAAATCGATAACCCATTTGAAAAGGTAAAATACGCAATGATTTTGAAATCAGGGGGTATAGTAAGCTTTAGACACAAAGCTTATCTGGAGCTCTGGTTGTTATTGACGTACGTACATGGACTAACGCTGCAATAGCTATATCCGCTCTCGACTGTCGGGATGTGGATCAAAATGGCCGTCTAGGGGAGACAAGTCAACGGATGTTTGTTTTAATCAAAATGATGCTTCGTGTTGCTCATGTATACCGAATTATGTTACGATCCGTCAAGTAGAACTTGCGTTATTGCGAGAACAAGGTTACGGAGTGCGAAAATCAAATGGTACCTAGCTATTGCGACGACACTATGTGCCCGCTCGCCCGCTCGCCCGCCGCCCTGTACAAGATGATATAATACGTCACGTTTTTTTCTTCAAACGGGCGTATAAAAAATACTTGCAAAATGTGTAGATCCAGATGAGACGGCTCGTTACCAGTCAGCTCATCTAGATCTAGACTATAAGCAAACACTGCTATAGAGGTATGTAGTGTTGAAAGGTTTGGGATGTGTGGAGTCAGTGGGGGTCCTCCCAAATTATCGTACAAGGTCAAAGAAAAAATAAATCGGCACAGAAATACCATACATTTTATTACATACAGAGTACCTCAGGAAAAAGACTGGAGTTTGCAATCAGGATATTATAGGTCTATGGGCCCCCCCCCCCCCCCCCCACTACCCCCCCGGAACCCCCCCCCCGCCCCCCCCCCCCCCCCCCCCCCCCCCCCCCCCCCCCCCCCCCCCCCCCCCCCCCCCCCCCCCCCCCCCCCCCCCCCCCCCCCCCCCCCCCCCCCCCACCCCCCCCCCCCCCCCCCCCCCCCCCCCCCCCCCCCCCCCCCCCCACCCCCTACCCCCCCCCCCCCCCCCCCTGACCCCACACCCCCCCCCCCCCCCCCCCCCCACAACATTTGTACGCCATGTTTTTTTTGTTCCTTGGGGTTGGGGATCTACTAAATACTTTAAAAAAATGTTAACATAAAAAATCTTGGGTCCCACATCTATTTTTAGCCAAATATGCAAATTAGGTGCCGCCATTTTTTGGAAAATTAATTTTGCACATATTCTTTTCTTATTAAAAGTGCTAGAAGAACACTTAAGGTGTCTACATATATGTTTTAATGGTCAAGGAGGTAATTAAACACAATACCGATTTGATTGGATAATTTCCTAAGTCATGAATATGCAAATTAGGTGTAAAAAGAAAAAAAAAATACATTTTCATTTTATTAAACTTCGTACTAAATAAATATTTCTAAAAGCTTATATTAATCATTTTTTTAGAACTGAAGCAGTCTAAGTTATTACACTACATCTCTATATAAGAAACATTATATCATGTATTGTGACCTCATATTGCTATGCAAATGAGATTACGGCCATTGCATAAATTTCTCATTTCCCGCCATTTTTGAGAAAAAAAATATGTTTCCACATATCTTTCTTATTAATCAAGCTAGAAGAACATTTAAGGTGCCTAGATATATGTGTTCATGGTCAAGGAGTTCATTAAACATAATACCAATTTGATTGGATACCTTCCAAAGTCATGAATATGCAAATTAGGCATACAATTTACATTGTATCTTAAAAAATAAAACATATTTCTGTATCATGTTTATTTACAAACAAATCTTTGTTTGCTCTATATAGTTGGCTCTATTGCCATGAGTTTTTGTTCATTAAGTCACACTGCCTAATCACTGTCGTCTGCATCCTCGTCAGAATATACAGGCCCATCTCACCAGATTCTTCTTCATCTGATGTGTCACAATCCTGTATATTCTCGATGATGTCTATGAGTCGTTGGGTAGAATTGGATCGTTCGACCACAATGGCTCGATATTTGTCCATCAGTTTGTATCCAGCCATGGCCATTAGTAGGGTTTGGAATCTCAGGAGTTGCAATGTGTTTCCTCTTCCATATTGCAACTTGATAATTGACCCTCCGTACATGCTGTACCAAGCTGCCTTTACATGGGGGTAGTGACGCAACATCTACATTGTTTGATATGGTTAGCTTTTCAGATGAACCACATTTTGCTTTCAACATGAACACTCTTGAGTTCATCAACCTTTGTACATCTGGAATTGCCATACACGGCACAGGTGAAAGCTTCTAATCCATCAATAGTCTCTTCAGCCATCTCCCAATCATCTCCGACATGAGACAGAACTGGGACGTACTTTGGCATTTTCTGCATTGTTTTTATGGCCTTAACCTTCCCCAGCCCCTTGAATGCACTAGTACTGTCACATCCTGTATACGCATGCAGTGTCAATAACGCGGTGCAGTATTCCTGTGTGTACCCACGAGCTATCTAACGACTCGTAGACATCATTGAGAATATACAGGATTGTGACACATCAGATGAAGAAGAATCTGGTGAGATGGGGCCTGTATATTCTGACGAGGATGTAGACGACAGTGATTAGGCAGTGTGACTTAATGAACAAAAACTCATGGCAATAGAGCCAACTATATGGAGTAAACAAAGATTTGTTTGTAAATAAACATGATACATAAATATGTTTTATTTTTTAAGAAACAATGTAAATTGTATGCCTAATTTGCATATTCATGACTTTGGAAGGTATCCAATCAAATTGGTATTATGTTTAATGAACTCCTTGACCATGAAAACATATATATAGGCACCTTAAATGTTCTTCTAGCTTGATTAATAAGAAAGATATGTGGAAACATATTATTTTTTTTAAAAATGGCGGGAAATGAGAAATTTATGCAATAGCCGTAATCTCATTTGCATAGCAATATGAGGTCACAATACATGATATAATGTTTCTATTATAAAGCAGACATGTAGTGTAATAACTTAGACTGCTTCAGTTCTAAAAAAAAAATGAATTAATATAAGCTTTTAGAAATATTTAGTACGAAGTTTATAAATGAAAATGTATTTTTTTTTTATCTTTATTTTTACGCCTAATTTGCATATTCATGACTTAGGAAATTATCCAATCAAATCGGTATTGTGTTTTAATGAACTCATTGACCATTAAAACATATATGTAGACACCTTAAGTGTTCTTCTAGCACTTTTAATAAGAAAGATATGTGCAAAATTAATTTTCCAAAAAATGGCGGCACCTAATTTGCATATTTGGCTAAAAATAGATGTGGGACCCAAGATTTTTGATGTTAACATTTTTTAAAGTATTTAGTATACCCCAAGGAACCAAAAAAACATGGCGTACAAATGTTGTGGGGGTGCACGGGGGGTCCTGGTAGCCCATAGCCTATTATACATGTATCAGAAGTAAGTGGTAAACAACATATTTATTATTATTAACAAACAAGGCGATCGCCAGTGTCTCACTCACAAAACAAGTCGAGCGTCACGAAGGTCAAGGTCACCACGGTGAATGTCAAGATGAGGAAGTCCAAAATTATTGATACGAAGGGCACGGTCACCAAGGTCAAAGTCACACAAATGACACTGGGATGAAGCTATTGGTGAAGTTCAGTAATGATTCAACTAACAGATCAGAAGAAAAAAAACATTTGGACGTAAATCTAAAATTATTGACACGAACGTCAACATTTGTATGTCCAACATTGTTGACACCAATGTGAAGGTCAACAAGGTCAAGGCCGTCTTGATATAGATCGATGTGAAGAAACTGTTCATCAACTTTGGAGACGATCCGACTAACGGATGAAATGATATTCAACATTTGGATGTAGGTCCAAAATTATTGACATGAACGTCAATGTCACCCGAATGACACTAGATGGATAGATATTAGACATCCGTACTATAAAGATATTTAACAACTGGACCAACATTGTTGACCACCAAGGTCAAGGTCAATCATGGACAAGGTCACCCGAATGAACACTGTTGGATAGCCATCAATGTGACAAAGCCATGTATGAAGTTTTGTAAGGATCCGACTAATGGATCAGCGGCCCCGTTTCACTAAACTTCTTACGACTAAAATGTTCGTAAGTGCAAAATTATGAGTGTAAATTTCACATTAGCAATGTTTTCTTCTAAACAATTATTGGATTTACATTTATTGAGCATAGGCTGCATATGCAGCCTATGCTCAATAAATGTAAATCCATTAACTTAAATTTCCAGACGATCCTAAATTTGCATTTACGAACTTCTTAGTCGTACGAAGCTTAGTGAAACGGCCCCCTGGAGATAATCAACATTTGCACGTACAATGTACCTCCAAAATTGTTGACACCAATGTCAACATCACCATGGTCAGGAGCAACCGAACGACACTGGACCATCAATGTGAGGGAGGAAGCTATTGATGAAGTTTGGTAATGATTCGACTAACGGATCGAGAGGTATTCAACATTTGGATGTATGTACACAATTATCGACACAAAGGTTAAGGTCACCAAGGTGAAAAACACGCGAATGTCAGTGTGTTGATAGTCATCAATGCGAGAAAGCTAACCAAGGTCAGGGCTCCAGATAAGAAATTATAATTGAGTATTGTCACTCCATCATTTCTGAAGCAATTGGGGTATTTCAAAATTTTAATTGGGTAAAATTAAAATCACACTTCTGTTTACACATCAACAGACAGCATAATTGACATAGTTTGCTTCGAAATAAAAAACATGTCTTGGCATTTCATTAGAATTGTAGGAAACAATTTACAACGCCGAAGACGACGACGCTGGAATTGTGACCACTATGTCTGACGTTGCACTATGTGGGACAGACAAAAGCTGGGTTAATGCCCTTTGCCATCATACCCATGCTCCAGATAAGGAATTAGTAATCGAGTATTTTCACTCCATCATTTCTGAAGCAATTGGGTTTTTCAAATTTTTAATTGGGTAAAATAAAATCACACTACTGTGTACACATCAACAGACAGCAATTATTGAATTAGTTTGCTTCGAAATTAAAACATATCTTGGCATTTCATGAGAATTGTCTCCTTGGAGACAATTCTAATGAAATACCAAGATGTGTTTCCATGAAAAATATGCTATATGTGTGGTATGTTTATTGTTTTCTGCAACATGATAAAGGTACGACAAAATAGTTATTGCTTTTTGATACTCGTTACTTCTGATTTCCATATTTATTTTTTTTTGGCAATTTTAATTGGGTATTTACGCGAATACGCAGCTTATCTGGAGCTCTGAACTTACCGGGGCGTTAAGGTTTTGAACACACAAAGTATGTGACCTTCACCTTGGGTTTGCAGGGACATGGATTTGTCACAGCATGATAGAGGACCAGCAGAGGAATGGATGTGTTTGTTTGTTTATTGGTGTTTAACGGCGATATCAACAGCTAAGGTCATGTAAGGACCGAGCAACAGGTTCGATCCTGATTAAACCTGCTGCATTGGGGATGAGGGATTGTTGGGGGGGGGCAAATCCCAAAATCAGAACAGAATATTTACATCAAGAAAAAAATATTCAGCCCTGAAATTAGAATAACTGGACCTGGTGTCAGGTCCATACAACACCAGTCAATTGGCCCATTCCCTTTCTAAAACAGGATTGAAACCAGAATTCAACTGTCACAACCAAAATGTCAAACACGTATGTGAGGGCCAAACCAGTCGAAATTCCTGTAAGGATGAACCCCGATCATTAAATGACCCATCGCATACCATCGCACCATCGCATACCATCACATACCATCCATCACATACTCCCACCTGCCACCCACTGGAATGCACGTGTGAAATATGAAACAGTTACATGAAAGGAAACGAAAAAATTTACCTGAGCGGGATGTACAGACAGGACGTAAGTATGCTGGTAATACCTTTTTTTTTTCTTCAGTTTTCAGTTTTATTTCCATACATAGTCATATACAAACAATACACGAGTTACAAGCAGTTTAACAACATGCATTTATAGGTTACACTCCTTGTTTACAATCAACTACGAGTACATGTAGTGTAAATAATTATAGATTATAACGTATTGTTCATACATGGTTAGGTTGGATTTATTAAAGAATGTTATGAAGATGAGAGAATAGAGTTGAAAATGAGATATGGTGAAATAGGTTTAGTGAATAATAATTGAGCAACACACCACAATACAATACTATTACGGTATATGCGGTTATACCTAACTGTAATATTTGTATGTATAATCAGAAGGTTCGTGCATCTCTAAATGAGTGTTAGTCTAATTGGATAACATTCCATTTTCGTTCATGAACAACGAGCTTATTTCTTTTTCAATATTTTGTGTTGCCTTTAGGTAAGACATAAACTCTGGATATTTAGGTTCCGTGTTTCGTAATTTAGATGTATATATAAAGTATTTTCCTAGTATGATACAAAAGTTGAAAAACTTGTCTTATTGCCCGAAGCAAACAGTGTGCCAAACAAAATTACATACAATATTATTATTGTTTAAAAAGGTATTCAGCTGTGACAAAAAATATTGGCTTAAAGTGCACTCCCAAAAAAGGTGCTTATTTGTTTTTGGAGCCATGGCGCAAAAATCACACAAATTGGAGCTGATAATGTTACACTTAAGTAAATAATCGTTTGTAGCGACAATTCTCATAAAAAATGTGTACCGAAAATTCCTAAGTTTAGAACTTAGAGTGTTTGTAAAATGATTTGTGTAGACTATCTTCCAATTTATATTTTTATCCGCGAATTCGTCATCTCATTTTATCTTGGCTTTATGCACAACCGGTTTCTGTTGATTAAGAAACATGTTATATAGCTTCTTATTACATTTGGTCGTGGTTTTTATTTGTTCTATTAATAGTATCTTTGTATTAATCGTGTTTATTCTTTCATTTTTAATTCGTGTTCTCCAGTCTTGAGGAATGCACGAAATCAGTTTGAAGTATTTTAGGTAATCGTTATTACTAACATCAAATAGTTCTTTTATTTTTGTAAAATTAAAGAATGATGTAGTTCTATAATCGTATAGTTCGTATATATATTAATCCCCTTATTAGCCCATTCCTTGTAGTAAAACATTCTTCCATTACCTTTTATTTTCGAATTGTTACATAAAATTTGCTTTGATATTGTTTCTGGATTATCGCAGAGGTTTAGTAGCTTTGCATCATGATTTAAGAACATATGTCAAAAACTTATTTTTATCAAATGTTTTACGTCGTGGTTTGGACATTTCCTTCAAATATATGTACACACCAAAAGGCTTCAAATCGTTTAAATATAGTACTTTCCATTTTCCGTGATTTTCAGTTTCTTTTGACCCATGTAGCCTTTAGTGCATCAATAAAGCGATTCTAATTTCAATATGTCATTCAAAATAAAAACATTTTTAAAATTCTAGTTACTCCATCCGACCCAGGGCTCTTATTGTTTTTCATTTCTTTTAAGGCATTATCAACATTCAGCTTCTGTCAATATACCTTCACATTTACGTTTCTCCTCATCATTTAACTTATTATTATAATAATTTGGGAAAAAATTAATATCAGAATCTGTACATTCATTTTTCTTAAATAGTTTTTTATTTCATAATAATGTTGTTCTTCTAGTAGAATTTGTTCCTGGTCTGTAACAAGTTTACAGTTAGCTGTGAAATAATTTTTCTTTTTTCAAGCTCCGCAATTTTTTTTTATTCTTTTCTCCAGCCTCCACCCAATTTACTTTCGATCGAAAAATAATACTTTCTGCTCGTCTTTTGTAAATTTCTTCCAGACGGCTTTTACAATTATTTATTTAATAATTTCATTGATTGGTTCAGGTGTTTGAATATTGTCATTACTTAATAGATCAATTTGCTGCTGTAATTTATTTTTGTCTGTTTTATCTTTTCTAATATGTTTTGTAGTATATTTGATAGTTTCATTTCTGATTGTTCTTTTAATTAACTCCCATAAAGTGTTAGGGTTTGCTTCATGGTTAATGTTGGCAATTTCCGCTATATTGTTTTTAATAATTGTTTTTATACTACATTTTATTTCACTTTTTAGAAACAGGATTCACCAAATTGTTTGTTTGTTTATTGGTGTTTAACGGCCTATCAACAGCTAAGGTCATGTAAGGCCGGGCAAACGGGTTCGATCCCGTTTTAACCTGCTGCATTGTGGGGAAAATTCCAAAATCAGAACGGAATATTTACATCGAGAAACAATATATTCAGCCCTGAAATTAGAATAACCTGACCCGGTGGCAGGTCCATACCACACCAAAGTCACTTGGCCCATTCATCCTAAAATACGATTACGAATAATCGTAATACTCACATAAGGGGTATAACCAGATTCAACTGTCACATACAAAATGCCAAAGACGTATGTGAGGGCCAAACCAGGTCTCCAGTCGAATTCCGGTAAGGATGAACCCCGATCGTTAAATTACCCATCGCTTGCACCCACCTTCCACCCACTCACCAAATTGTCCGATAGTAAAAAATTATCTAGTCTACATAGGATAGGTGGTATAGAATTAGAATGCCATGTATATTGTTTTTTTGTTCCATGTTTTTGCCTCCATATATTAGTAAAATCATATTTTTCTATAATATTTAACATCATTTCTCTGTTCTGTTTGTTTGTACTTTGTAACCCAACTCTTTTATCCAAATCAAAGTTTAGGACAACATTGAAATCACCACCTATAATAATTCGCGAATTTTCATTTTCGGAAATAAAATCTTCTAGTTTTTTAAAAAATGTTTAATCTTCGATATTTGGCCCATATACAATGTACATTGATAAGCAGAATCTGTTTATTGTTTATATCAATTTCAATTGCCTGAATTCTACCGGGAATTATTTGTGTATTTGAGAACATTATATGTTAAATTAGAATTAAACAGAATACAGACTCCTTCAGAGTTGCTTGACTTTCCACTAAAGAATCCTTCTGCCCACCAGTCAGTTTCCCACTCCTTTTCTATTTTTATTACTGAATGAGTTTCCTGCAAAAAACATATCGCGTAATTGTTATCCTTGAGCCACTAGAATATTTGAGTCTGTTTTAACTTAGATCTTAGTCCTCGGACGTTTAAAGTGCACATGTTAGTTGCCATGGACAGTTAGGGTAAAATGATACATGCATACCCTATACGTAGCTGATAAATTGTCTACTGATATTGCATTGTGTTGCTCAAAAGAAGGAGGATGGAGGTAAGACCAGAGATAGGTGATTAGAACAAAGTAAGTTAAGGTTATCATGAATACCCCCATTTTACAGGGAGATGTTGCGATTCTACTTGATTATATGAAGTATGGAGTACAGGGTTAAACATGCAGAATGTGTTTATCATGTAAGATATTTGTAAGTAAGAAAATCTTATAAAAATGGATATATGGTGGACAATGCTTACAACAATATGGCTGTGCGAACAGCGACTCCCGTAATCCACTACCGCACCGTCCGTGGCAATGGCTGGTACGGGAGTAGACACCAAGTCACCGCCCGCAACCACTCGAGATCTTCCATGTAATCATACAATTATTGAATCAGATAATATTTTTCCATGCACAATTATCATATGCAAACTTGTTAAAACTAGTTATCTATTGCGTACCTATAAACATGTTTTACCATATGAAATATAATCTATTCATCAGAGAAATATACATTTTCATATGCCGTCTCTCAGTTTCGGCATGACACATTTATAAGTAGATCACAAAGTAGATTCAGTGCGAACATTGAGATTCGTGTGCAGACAGTGAATAGTGAGATCCGTGTGCAGACAGCGCAGATATAAAAGAAAAACAACTTTTACCGTAAGTGTTCCGTTTCCAGCTTGAATAGAACACACAAAACAAAATGAACACACAATACCAACATATATATACATGTATATATACACACATATATATACATATATACATTGTATACACACAAACACACACACACACATATATATATATATATGAATAGAACACGCAAAACAACATGAACACACAATACCAACATATGTATACATGTATATATACACACATACATACCGGGAATTATTTGTGTATTTGAGAACATTATATGTTAAATTAGAATTAAACAGAATACAGACTCCTTCAGAGTTGCTTGACTTTCCACTAAAGAATCCTTCTGCCCACCAGTCAGTTTCCCACTCCTTTTCTATTTTTATTACTGAACGAGTTTCCTGCAAAAAACAAATCGCGTAATTGTTATCCTTGATCCACTGGAATATTTGAGTCTGTTTTAACTTAGATCCTAGTCCTCGGACGTTTAAAGTGCACAAGTTAGTTGCCATGGAGAGTTAGGGTAAAATGATACATGTATACCCTGTACGTAGCTGATAAAATGTCTACTCGGATATTGCATCGTGTTGCTCAAAAGAAGGAGGATGGAGGTAAGACCAGAGGTAGGTGATTAGAACAAAGTAAGTTAAGGTTATCATGAATACCCCCATTTTACAGGGAGATGTTGCGATTCTACTTGATTATATAAAGTATGGAGTACAGGGTTAAACATGCAGAATGTGTTTATCATGTAAGATATGTGTAAGTAAGAAAATCTTATAAAAATGGATATATGGTGGACAATGCTTACCACAATATGGCTATGCGAACGGTGACTCCCGTAATCCACTACCACAACGTCCGTGGCAATGGATGGTACGGGAGTAGACCCCAAGAGTCACCGCCCGCAACCACTCGAGATCTTCCATGTAAGCATACAATTATTGAATCAGATAATATTCTTCCATGCACAATTATCATATGCAAACTTGTTAAACTAGTTATCTATTGTGTACCTATAAACATGTTTTACCATATGAAATATAATCTATTCATCAGAGAAATATACATTTTCATATGCCGTCTCTCAGTTTCGGCACGACACATTTATAAGTAGATCACAAAGTAGATTCAGTGCGAACAGTGAGATTCGTGTGCAGACTGAATAGTGAGATCCGTGTGCAGACAGCGCAGATATAAAAGAAAAACAACTTTTACCGTAAGTGTTCCGTTTCCAGCTTGAATAGAACACACAAAACAACATGAACACACAATACCAACATATATATACATGTATATATACACACATATATATATATATACATGTATACACACAAACACACACATATATATATATGAATAGAACACGCAAAACAACATGTACACACAATACCAACATATGTATACATGTATATATACACACATACATAAGTAGATCACAAAGTAGATTCAGTGCGAACAGAGAGATTCGTGTGCAGACAGTGAATAGTGAGATCCGTGTGCAGACAGCGCAGATATAAAAGAAAAACAACTTTTACCGTAAGTGTTCCGTTTCCAGCTTGAATAGAACACACAAAACAACATGAACACACAATACCAACATATATATACATGTATATATACACACATATATATACATATATACAGTCAAACCTGTGAATAAAGGCCAGCTAAAAAATATTTAAAAGTAAGTACTTTTTCATCAATAACAAAAGTCACCTCCCCCAAAAAAATTATTTGATGAAATTCCATCAAATATTGATATTATTGTGAAATAATTTATGTGAATTTAACATGGGGGCTAAAAATAGATTTTTCTTATTTGTGGACCGATTTTCAAAATCTAACTTTTGTTTTCTTAGTTACATCATTTTCAAGCTATCTCGCCAGGTTTCGGAGTCAATTTCCAAAAATTTCCGTTTTTTTATCAAACAATTTTTTTTGGGGAGGGTGACTTTTTTGTTATTGATGAAAAAGTACTTACTTTTAAATCTTGTTTAGATTTAATGTGTTTAATAGCCAAAATTTGTTGGCACAAAAACGTGGAACAGACAGTAGTTGTTCTCTGTGATAGATAAATGTATAAAGAACGCAGTTAAGTGATCAACTCTTACAATACAGCGGAATACAAGACACCA
Organism: Conchocele bisecta; assembly: GCA_029237695.1. Classification (NCBI taxonomy): domain Eukaryota; kingdom Metazoa; phylum Mollusca; class Bivalvia; order Lucinida; family Thyasiridae; genus Conchocele; species Conchocele bisecta. The sequence goes on from CM055278.1 coordinate 56,319,076, forward strand.
ATTGAAATAAAACATGAGCAACAAGAAATGCGTCTGTCGAACGCGGATGCCACCTGCAGCATATTTGAGAAACTGTGACAAAGTGGTTAACCGAAAAGTGTGATGGACGGACGGACGGACGGACGGACAGACGGACGGTCCAAACACTATATGCCACCCGTTTCTTCGAAACCCGGTGGCATAAAAAATATAAACACATTATTTACAGTATATGGATGAAAAAGGCATTACAATAATTAGAAAGTATATAAATACATTGCATGTACATTTACACACAATTTTTACATATTTCTTACAGGATACTGGGGGCCGTTTTACTAAATTTTGTATAACTAAAATGTTAGTAAGTGCAAATTTAGGATAGTCTTAGTTTAAACAATATTTATTTCAAATAGTAAACATGTATGCATCAATATACATATAAAGTAACGGTGAATAAGGATTAGAAAACAAACAAGCTCACAGAGATTATGTGAAATCTTCTCCTTGAGTAAAACATCAGTAGCCTATTTCACCAACATTGCAAAGTATACTTTTCTAGCAAAGTATACTTTGAGGGACTAATCATTTATTTTTTCCCGAAATGCATTTATATGTCATATAGAACTCACGACTGCATATATTTGATGATTAAAAGTATGCAGAATTATTATACTGATATTTATTACATTATCACAGCCAAAATATACTGAATGGCTGTGATAATGTAATAAATTCAGTATAATAAAAATTAATAAATTGATCATCAAATTGAAAATGTCTCCCTCAAAGTATACTTTGCTAGATAAGTATACTTTGCAATGTTGATGAAATAGCCTACTGTAAATGGAAATGTTAGGATCTTCAAATTTCAATTGATGGATTTACAATTATTGAACATAGGCTGCATATTACATATTACCAAATACAGTCAACTCGTCATTGGTGAGTGCATGAATGTTAACTTCACTCCCTGGACTGCCGTTTTTATCTACCAACGTTTACGATGTCACTGTGCTTAAAAAATCCTTCTGTCCAGAGTTTGTATAGGGGTTTTCCCACGGAGTCCGACATCACTTTCTTACAGATGCGCATCAGCTCATGATGGATGTCGTCCACACTTTTATCTGCGTCAATCTCCTGGAATGAAAAATGAAAGTCATATAGAG
>CM055278.1:56320723-56608294 GCA_029237695.1 Conchocele bisecta
GATAGAGAACAGTAGGTAGTGCCGTGAATGGGAAAAAATATCTGGCAAGGCTCAGGAAACGGGATTGGCGAGGCTCTGCCGAGCACATCCCGTTTCCGTGCCGCGCCAGATATTTTTTCCCATTCACGGCACTAACCTACTGTTCTATTTATCCCGTCAACACCTACAAATGGCTGTAAAATGCAAAAATTGTATTGACTGGATATCAAAAATGTTTCACGGCACCGTGTTTCACGGCACATACGCACTGTGTTGACGGGATAAACTATGTTTCACTGACCAGTCCACTGGACTTCACCATATTTACATTTGATGCATCTAGGCAGCAACACTTCTTTATTATATGAGTGATCAAATGTGCAGTAAGTTGTAGGGCACGAACCTGATGAGAAGTTTCAAGATCAATTAGGCGACTTGGGTGGGTTAATTCTAGGGACTTAGAGTCCCTAGAATTAACCCACCCACTTGCATAAACAACAATTTTGGTGAATTCCTTATGTGCACTCATAGTAGTGTTTGAACTTTATGTTGATGTATACATTTTCAGGAATTAATCAGAATATAACACACAATATGAATTTATGTGCTTAGGGGCACGTATCCATGAGAATAGGGTCTAATAGTCCAATGTGATTGTTTTGACGTATCCCATGGGCGGACTCAGGGGGGGGGGCGGACCTGGCGCGCGCCCCCCCCCCCCCTAAAATTCGCCGAGTAAATATTTTTTTTTACAAGTTACAAGGCACATTTCATGCCATGTATTCCATGCATTTTTCGGTCGTTGTCTTGTTTCAAAATTTAAACGTTTTCAATCAAAAAACATACTGTGACAGTGTCAATATTTTTGCTCCAAAATGCGGCAGAACGCAGGAAATGCGATGTAGATTTCAAAATAAATCCGGGGGGAAATGCCCCCGGGCCCCCCTATCGCTATCATGAGCTCTGCTCGGTCGACTATTTTGCAATACTTGACTATATTATCGAACGAGCTTAGTTCCTTCAATAATATAGTCAAGTATTGCAAAATAGTTACGCCCCCCCCTAACCGAAATGCTGGATCCGCGCCTATATCCTGTATGGGGGCTGCCATTGTCGTGTGCTGCGCCTAAACAGCGAGTACGACCAAAAAAATAGTGCCCTGTGCCTTAGCCTATGGCGTTTTGGTCTGTCTTGCTTTGTATCGAAAACTCTACATATACTATTCTCTATAGTTTTCACAGTTTTGGGCTCAGTTTATCAGTTAAATTTTGGAAAATACGAATCCAGACATTTCGTATCAATACAGCAGCTACAAAAATTCGCCTCCGATTTGTTATCTACGGCTACAATTTGACCCATTCAAAAATGTCAAAATTTAGTTAACTGTATATTTTATAATCTTTGATGTAGAACTAGTAAATTGCCAATAGAATAGGGAAATCATTTTCCCATGGAATCCATCTTTTATCTAGTTGTTGTTCAACATTCAACAGAACGAAATGAAGCTTTTAAATTTACAAGATATATGATGGTGGGTCTTGTTTTCGGGGTATTAACAAGTTCATCAACTAGCGGTTTTTATAACACATAACATATGAGCTAAATTGTCCGTTCAATTTTGTAGTATTGATAAACATTTCAATGTTTCTTACCTTCAAAATAAGATTGTTGTTTGATTAAAATTCGCGTTAGCGCGTTTAGCAACACAGGAGTCGGATTCGGCCGTCTTGAATATTGACTTATGGTTGGAGTTTTCGGGGTATGTTCCGAAAGTGTCAATAAATCTGCTAATTCGTCCTGAGTTTTCATTGGCTGTTAGATCATCTCGCAGATGAATGAGGCACAGTGAAGGAAAACTTTAAACTTTTTTATTGTTTATGATTTTAACAATATTAAAGAGCAGATTAATGACGGACGCAGAAAATCACGGTTGGTTCGTTAACAAAATGACCTAAATGGCAAAAATTGCCAGTATTTAGTCCAAACATTGGATTTGGTGGCGTAATATAGGTAATGTCATGCTTATTTTAATCACCTGACGTAAAGCACATCGCGGCTGCACATATGTCTATAAATACAAAATATGTGAATACCCCGAAAACTCAACTACCTCGAAAACTGGTGTCACGACCATACATGTAAATGTCAGATAAACACCTTGAGACGGTAAAATAACCAATTTCTGCATGTGTATGTTCTTTATTAATAATGTATTGATACAGCTTTGACAGTTGTAAATAGCTAACATATCAAACATATCATATAACTGATTGGAAAAATCACTCTTCCATGCGTTACATTAAAGAGATGGGGTTAAATTGCTACCCTCGCGAGAGGTATGAAGCGGGGTAACAATTTTGTTTCTAGTACTGAGCTATTAGTAAAAGGGGAGGGGGTGAACGTTTTTTTTCTATATATTTCAGTACTGACCCAGCAAGTTACACCAGTGTGATTTACAAAGTTAACTTAATCCACACACGATCAGTTTTTGTAGAGATAATATATTTCAGTACTTTGATTTGGTTGGTCATGGTGGCCGAGACAAGGCTCTAAAAAATTTACTTTATGCATATAAGTGAGTACTGATTTGTGTTCCGAAAAACATATGTGATGTTCCTGAAAATAGCCCCTTTTTCTCTCCATGTTCCTCATGTGGCCGACATGGGGTTGACAGCTCTGGTCAAACCATATATTTTTATGTATTTCCCCCAAATAAATGGTGTCCAAATATTTATGGTTATTATGGTGCCGGTACTCATGTTTTTCCAAGTTTGTTAACCTATTTATAACATTGGTCTATATGAGACACGCCATGTGATTTTGTACCTAAGAACATGTGCGATGTCTCGATATTTTCCGTAAAAGATGTCGAAATTTGACACATTTTTGATAGCAATTTGGCATGCAAATATCGTCGGCTTTCGAGGTCATTTACAGAAAATATCACAGTTTCTGTAAATATATTTCATGAAAAATTACACAAGGTACAAAATCACATGGCGTGTTTCACATTTCGATGGTCGAGTAACATAAGGTCGTAACTGCTATGCAGTTACGACCTTATGTTACTAGACCATCGATTTGTTTCATTTCAGGAGGAATGGGCCGTGGCCTCGGGGATATGGCATTGGACTTCAAAACCGCAGGTTATGAGTTTGATCCTCACCCTAGACGTGAAAAATACTTAAATAGTATTTCCATCCACTGGTCTGTCTGTAGCCAATTTCATCAAAATTGCAAAGTACACTTATCTAGCAAAGTATACTTTGAGGAAGTAATCATTGATTTTCCAGAAATGCATTATTTGATATAGAACTAAATCTATCCTAAAATTGAAAATGTCTCCCTCAAAGTATACTTTGCTGGAAAAGTATACTTTGCAATGTTGGTGAAATAGGCTACTGGTGAGACTTTAAATTGTAGTCGCATCTCTATATGACTTTCATTTTTCATTCCAGGAGATTGACGCAGATAAAAGTGTGGACGACATCCATCATGAGCTGATGCGCATCTGTAAGAAAGTGATGTCAGACTCCGTGGGAAAACCCCTATACAAACTCTGGACAGAGTGATTTTTTAAGCACAGTGACATCGTAAACGTTGGTAGATAAAAACGGCAGTCCAGGGAGTGAAGTTAACATTCATGCACTCACCAATGACGAGTTGACTGTATTTGGTAATATGTAATATGCAGCCTATGTTCAATAATTGTAAATCCATCAATTGAAATTTGAAGATCCTAACATTTCCATTTACAGTAGCCTATTTCACCAACATTGCAAAGTATACTTTGAGGGAGACATTTTCAATTTGATGATCAATTTATTAATTTTTATTATACTGAATTTATTACATTATCACAGCCATTCAGTATATTTTGGCTGTGATAATGTAATAAATATCAGTATAATAATTCTGCATACTTTTAATCATCAAATATATGCAGTCGTGAGTTCTATATGACATATAAATGCATTTCGGGAAAAAATAAATGATTAGTCCCTCAAAGTATACTTTGCTAGAAAAGTATAAAAGTGAAATAGGCTACTGATGTTTTACTCAAGGAGAAGATTTCACATAATCTCTGTGAGCTTGTTTGTTTTCTAATCCTTATTCACCGTTACTTTATATGTATGTTGATGCATACATGTTTACTATTTGAAATAAATATTGTTTAAACTAAGACTATCCTAAATTTGCACTTACTAACATTTTAGTTATACAAAATTTAGTAAAACGGCCCCCAGTATCCTGTAAGAAATATGTAAAAATTGTGTGTAAATGTACATACAATGTATTTATATACTTTCTAATTATTGTAATGCCTTTTTCATCCATATACTGTAAATAATGTGTTTATATTTTTTATGCCACCGGGTTTCGAAGAAACGGGTGGCATATAGTGTTTGGACCGTCCGTCTGTCCGTCCGTCCGTCCGTCCATCACACTTTTCGGTTAACCACTTTGTCACAGTTTCTCAAATATGCTGCAGGTGGCATCCGCGTTCGACAGACGCATTTCTTGTTGCTCATGTTTTATTTCAATTGGTGTCTTGTATTCCGCTGTATTGTAAGAGTTGATCACTTAACTGCGTTCTTTATACATTTATCTATCACAGAGAACAACTACTGTCTGTTTCACGTTTTTGTGCCAACAAATTTTGGCTATTAAACACATTAAATCTAAAAAAGATTTAAAAGTAAGTACTTTTTCATCAATAACAAAAAAGTCACCCTCCCCAAAAAAAATTGTGTACATGTTGTTTTGCGTGTTCTATTGATAAAAAAAACGGAAATTTTTGGAAATTGACTCCGAAACCTGGCGAGATAGCTTGAAAATGATGTAACTAAGAAAACAAAAGTTAGATTTTGAAAATCGGTCCACAAATAAAAAAAATCTATTTTTAGCCCCCATGTTAAATTCACATAAATTATTTCACAATAATATCAATATTTGATGGAATTGAAATAATTATTTTGGGGGAGGGTGACTTTTGTTATTGATGAAAAAGTACTTACTTTTAAATATTTTTTAGCTGGCCTTTATTCACAGGTTTGACTGTATATATGTATATATATGTGTGTATATATACATGTATATATATGTTGGTATTGTGTGTTCATGTTGTTTTGTGTGTTCTATTCAAGCTGGAAACGGAACACTTACGGTAAAAGTTGTTTTTCTTTTATATCTGTGCTGTCTGCACACGGATCTCACTATTCACTGTCTGCACACGAATCTCTCTGTTCGCACTGAATTCACTTTGTGATCTACTTATGTATGTGTATATATACATGTATACATATGTTGGTATTGTGTGTACATGTTGTTTTGCGTGTTCTATTGATATATATATATATATGTGTGTGTGTGTGTTTGTGTGTATACAATGTATATATGTATATATATGTGTATATATACATGTATATATGTTGGTATTGTGTGTTCATTGTTGTTTTGTGTGGTTCTATTCAAGCTGGGAAACGGAAACACTTACGGTAAAAGTTGTTTTTCTTATATCTGTGCTGTCTGCACACGGATCTCACTATTCACTGTCTGCACACGAATCTCTCTGTTCGCACTGAATCTACTTTGTGATCTACTTATGTATGTGTGTATATACATGTTATACATATGTTGGTATTGTGTGTACATGTTGTTTTGCGTGTTCTATTCATATATATATATATGTGTGTGTGTGTGTGTATACATGTATATATATATATATGTGTAGTATATATCATGTATATATATGTTGGTATTGGTGTGTTCATGTTGTTTTGTGTGTTCTATTCAAGCTGGAAACGGAACACTTACGGTAAAAGTTGTTTTTCTTTTATATCTGTGCTGTCTGCACACGGATCTCACTATTCACTGTCTGCACACGAATCTCTCTGTTCGCACTGAATCTACTTTGTGATCTACTTATGTATGTGTGTATATATACATGTATACATATGTTGGTATTGTGTGTACATGTTGTTTTGCGTGTTCTATTCATATATATATATATATGTGTGTGTGTGTGTGTGTGTACATGTATATATATATATATATATGTGTGTATATATACATGTATATTATGTTGGTATTGTGTGTTCAGTTGTTTTGTGTGTTGTTTATTCAAGCTGGAAACGGAACACTTACGGTTAAAAAGTTGTTTTTCTTTTATATCTGCGCTGTCTGCACACAGATCTCACTATTCAGTCTGCACACGAATCTCACTGTTCGCACTGAATCTACTTTGTGATCTACTTATAAATGTGTCGTGCCGAAACTGAGAGACGGCATATGAAAATGTATATTTCTCTGATGAATAGATTATATTTCATATGGTAAAACATGTTTATAGGTACACAATAGATAACTAGTTTAACAAGTTTGCATATGATAATTGTACATGGAAGAATATTATCTGATTCAATAATTGTATGCTTACATGGAAGATCTCGAGTGGTTGCGGGCGGTGACTCTTGGGGTCTACTCCCGTACCATCCATTGCCACGGACGTTGCGGTAGTGGATTACGGGAGTCACCGTTCGCATAGCCATATTGTGGTAAGCATTGTCCACCATATATCCATTTTTATAAGATTTTCTTACTTACAAATATCTTACATGATAAACACATTCTGCATGTTTAACCCTGTACTCCATACTTTATATAATCAAGTAGAATCGCAACATCTCCCTGTAAAATGGGAGTATTTATGATAACCTTAACTTACTTTGTTCTAATCACCTACCTCTGGTCTTACCTCCATCCTCCTTCTTTTGAGCAACACGATGCAATATTAGTAGACATTTTATCAGCTACGTACAGGGTATACATGTATCATTTTACCCTAACTCTCCATGGCAACTAACTTGTGCACTTTAAACGTCCGAGGACTAGGATCTAAGTTAAAACAGACTCAAATATTCCAGTGGATCAAGGATAACAATTACGCGATTTGTTTTTTGCAGGAAACTCGTTCAGTAATAAAAATAGAAAAGGAGTGGGAAACTGACTGGGGGACAGAAGGATTCTTCAGTGGAAAGTCAAGCAACTCTGAAGGAGTCTGTATTCTGTTTAATTCTAATTTAACATATAATGTTCTCAAATACACAAATAATTCCCGGTAGTATGTGTGTATATACATGTATACATATGTTGGTATTGTGTGTTCATGTTGTTTTGCGTGTTCTATTCATATATATATATATGTGTGTGTGTGTGTTTGTGTGTATACAATGTATATATGTATATATATGTGTGTATATATACATGTATATATATGTTGGTATTGTGTGTTCATTTTGTTTTGTGTGTTCTATTCAAGCTGGAAACGGAACACTTACGGTAAAAGTTGTTTTTCTTTTATATCTGCGCTGTCTGCACACGGATCTCACTATTCACTGTCTGCACACGAATCTCAATGTTCGCACTGAATCTACTTTGTGATCTACTTATAAATGTGTCATGCCGAAACTGAGAGACGGCATATGAAAATGTATATTTCTCTGATGAATAGATTATATTTCATATGGTAAAACATGTTTATAGGTACACAATAGATAACTAGTTTTAACAAGTTTGCATATGATAATTGTGCATGGAAAAATATTATCTGATTCAATAATTGTATGATTACATGGAAGATCTCGAGTGGTTGCGGGCGGTGACTTGGTGTCTACTCCCGTACCAGCCATTGCCACGGACGGTGCGGTAGTGGATTACGGGAGTCACCGTTCGCACAGCCATATTGTTGTAAGCATTGTCCACCATATATCCATTTTTATAAGATTTTCTTACTTACAAATATCTTACATGATAAACACATTCTGCATGTTTAACCCTGTACTCCATACTTCATATAATCAAGTAGAATCGCAACATCTCCCTGTAAAATGGGGGTATTCATGATAACCTTAACTTACTTTGTTCTAATCACCTATCTCTGGTCTTACCTCCATCCTCCTTCTTTTTTGAGCAACACAATGCAATATCAGTAGACATTTTATCAGCTACGTATAGGGTATGCATGTATCATTTTACCCTAACTCTCCATGGCAACTAACATGTGCACTTTAAACGTCCGAGGACTAGGATCCAAGTTAAAACAGACTCAAATATTCTAGTGGCTCAAGGATAACAATTACGCGATATGTTTTTTGCAGGAAACTCATTCAGTAATAAAAATAGAAAAGGAGTGGGAAACTGACTGGTGGGCAGAAGGATTCTTTAGTGGAAAGTCAAGCAACTCTGAAGGAGTCTGTATTCTGTTTAATTCTAATTTAACATATAATGTTCTCAAATACACAAATAATTCCCGGTAGAATTCAGGCAATTGAAATTGATATAAACAATAAACAGATTCTGCTTATCAATGTACATAAATATCGAAGATTAAACATTTTTTAAAAAACTAGAAGATTTTATTTCCGAAAATGAAAATTCGCGAATTATTATAGGTGGTGATTTCAATGTTGTCCTAAACTTTGATTTGGATAAAAGAGTTGGGTTACAAAGTACAAACAAACAGAACAGAGAAATGATGTTAAATATTATAGAAAAATATGATTTTACTGATATATGGAGGCAAAAACATGGAACAAAAAAACAATATACATGGCATTCTAATTCTATACCACCTATCCTATGTAGACTAGATAATTTTTTACTATCGGACAATTTGGTGAGTGGGTGGAAGGTGGGTGCAAGCGATGGGTAATTTAACGATCGGGGTTCATCCTTACCGGAATTCGACTGGAGACCTGGTTTGGCCCTCACATACGTCTTTGGCATTTTGTATGTGACAGTTGAATCTGGTTATACCCCTTATGTGAGTATTACGATTATTCGTAATCGTATTTTAGGGGAATGGGCCAAGTGACTTTGGTGTGGTATGGACCTGCCACCGGGTCAGGTTATTCTAATTTCAGGGCTGAATATATTGTTTCTCGATGTAAATATTCCGTTCTGATTTTGGAATTTTCCCCACAATGCAGCAGGTTAAAACGGGATCGAACCCGTTTGCCCGGCCTTACATGACCTTAGCTGTTGATAGGCCGTTAAACACCAATAAACAAACAAACAAACAATTTGGAATGAATCCTGTTTTCTAAAAAGTGAAATAAAATGTAGTATAAAAACAATTATTAAAAACAATATAGCGGAAATTGCCAACATTAACCATGAAGCAAACCCTAACACTTTATGGGAGTTAATTAAAAGAACAATCAGAAATGAAACTATCAAATATACTACAAAACATATTAGAAAAGATAAAACAGACAAAAATAAATTACAGCAGCAAATTGATCTATTAAGTAATGACAATATTCAAACACCTGAACCAATCAATGAAATTATTAAATAAATAATTGTAAAAGCCGTCTGGAAGAAATTTACAAAAGACGAGCAGAAAGTATTATTTTTCGATCAAAAGTAAATTGGGTGGAGGCTGGAGAAAAGAATAAAAAAAAATTGCGGAGCTTGAAAAAAGAAAAATTATTTCACAGCTAACTGTAAACTTGTTACAGACCAGGAACAAATTCTACTAGAAGAACAACATTATTATGAAAAACTATTTAAGAAAAATGAATGTACAGATTCTGATATTAATTTTTTCCCAAATTATTATAATAATAAGTTAAATGATGAGGAGAAACGTAAATGTGAAGGTATATTGACAGAAGCTGAATGTTATAATGCCTTAAAAGAAATGAAAAACAATAAGAGCCCTGGGTCGGATGGAGTAACTAGAATTTTTAAAAATGTTTTTGAATGACATAAAATGATAGAATTAGAATCGTTTATTGATGCACTAAAGGCTACATGGGTCAAAAGAAACTGAAAATCACGGAAAATGGAAAGTACTATATTTAAACGATTTGAAGCCTTTTGGTGGTGTACATATATTTGAAGGAAATGTAAACCAAACAGACGTAAAACATTTGATAAAAAATAAGTTTTTGACATATGTTCTTAAATCATGGTGCAAGCTAAACCTCTGCGATAATCCAGAAACAATATCAAAGCAAATTTTATGTAACAATTCGAAAATAAAAGGTAATGGAAGAATGTTTTACTACAAGGAATGGGCTAATAAGGGGATTAAATATATAGAACAACTATACGATTATAGAACTACATCATTCTTTAATTTTACAAAAATAAAAGAACTATTTGATGTTAGTAATAACGATTACCTAAAATACTTCAAACTGATTTCGTGCATTCCTCAAGACTGGAAAACACGAATTAAAAATGAAAGAATAAACACGATTAATACAAAGATACTATTAATAGAACAAATAAAAACCACGACCAAATGTAATAAGAAGCTATATAACATGTTTCTTAATCAACAGAAACCGGTTATGCATAAAGCCAAGATAAAATGAGATGACGAATTCGCGGATACAAATATAAATTGGAAGATAGTCTACACAAATCATTTTACAAACACTCTAAGTTCTAAACTTAGGAATTTTCGGTACACATTTTTTATGAGAATTGTCGCTACAAATGATTATTTACTTAAGTGTAACATTATCAGCTCCAATTTGTGTGATTTTTGCGCCATGGCTCCAAAAACAAATAAGCACCTTTTTTGGGAATGCACTTTAAGCCAATATTTTTGGTCACAGCTGAATACCTTTTTAAACAATAATAATATTGTATGTAATTTTGTTTGGCACACTGTTTGCTTCGGGCAATAAGACAAGTTTTTCAACTTTTGTATCATACTAGGAAAATACTTTATATATACATCTAAATTACGAAACACGGAACCTAAATATCCAGAGTTTATGTCTTACCTAAAGGCAACACAAAATATTGAAAAAGAAATAAGCTCGTTGTTCATGAACGAAAATGGAATGTTATCCAATTAGACTAACACTCATTTAGAGATGCACGAACCTTCTGATTATACATACAAATATTACAGTTAGGTATAACCGCATATACCGTAATAGTATTGTATTGTGGTGTGTTGCTCAATTATTATTCACTAAACCTATTTCACCATATCTCATTTTCAACTCTATTCTCTCATCTTCATAACATTCTTTAATAAATCCAACCTAACCATGTATGAACAATACGTTATAATCTATAATTATTTACACTACATGTACTCGTAGTTGATTGTAAACAAGGAGTGTAACCTATAAATGCATGTTGTTAAACTGCTTGTAACTCGTGTATTGTTTGTATATGACTATGTATGGAAATAAAACTGAAAACTGAAGAAAAAAAAAAGGTATTACCAGCATACTTACGTCCTGTCTGTACATCCCGCTCAGGTAAATTTCGGTTTCCTTTCATGTAACTGTTTCATATTTCACACGTGCATTCCAGTGGGTGGCAGGTGGGAGTATGTGATGGATGGTATGTGATGGTATATGATGGTATGCGATGGTATGCGATGGGTCATTTAATGATCGGGGTTCATCCTTACAGGAATTTCGACTGGTTTGGCCCTCACATACGTGTTTGACATTTTGGTTGTGACAGTTGAATCTGGTTCTAATCCTGTTTTAGAGGAAAGGGCCAATTAACTGGTGTTGTATGGACCTGCCACCAGGTCCAGTTATTCTAATTTCAGGGCTGAATATTTTTTTCTTGATGTAAATATTCTGTTCTGATTTTGGGATTTGCCCCCCCCCCCCCCAATCCCTCATCCCCAATGCAGCAGGTTTAATCGGGATCGAACCTGTTGCTCGGCCTTACATGACCTTAGCTGTTGATAGGCCGTTAAACACCAATAAACAAACAAACACATCCATTCCTCTGATGGTCCTCTATCATGCTGTGACAAATCCATGTCCCTGCAAACCCAAGGTGAAGGTCACATACTTTGTGTGTTCAAAACCTTAACGCCCCGGTAAGTTCAGAGCTCCAGATAAGCTGCGTATTCGCGTAAATACCCAATTAAAATTGCCAAAAAAAATAAATATGGAAATCAGAAGTAACGAGTATCAAAAAGCAATAACTATTTTGTTGTACCTTTATCATGTTGCAGAAAACAATAAACATACCACACATATAGCATATTTTTCATGGAAACACATCTTGGTATTTCATTAGAATTGTCTCCAAGGAGACAATTCTAATGAAATGCCAAGATATGTTTTAATTTCGAAGCAAACTAATTCAATAATTGCTGTCTGTTGATGTGTACACAGTAGTGTGATTTTATTTTACCCAATTAAAAATTTGAAAAACCCAATTGCTTCAGAAATGATGGAGTGAAAATACTCGATTACTAATTCCTTATCTGGAGCATGGGTATGATGGCAAAGGGCATTAACCCAGCTTTTGTCTGTCCCACATAGTGCAACGTCAGACATAGTGGTCACAATTCCAGCGTCGTCGTCTTCGGCGTTGTAAATTGTTTCCTACAATTCTAATGAAATGCCAAGACATGTTTTTATTTCGAAGCAAACTATTCAATTATTGCTGTCTGTTGATGTGTAAACAGAAGTGTGATTTTATTTTACCCAATTAAAATTTTGAAATACCCAATTGCTTCAGAAATGATGGAGTGACAATACTCAATTATAATTTCTTATCTGGAGCCCTGACCTTGGTTAGCTTTCTCGCATTGATGACTATCAACACACTGACATTCGCGTGTTTTTCACCTTGGTGACCTTAACCTTTGTGTCGATAATTGTGTACATACATCCAAATGTTGAATACCTCTCGATCCGTTAGTCGAATCATTACCAAACTTCATCAATAGCTTCCTCCCTCACATTGATGGTCCAGTGTCGTTCGGTTGCTCCTGACCATGGTGATGTTGACATTGGTGTCAACAATTTTGGAGGTACATTGTACGTGCAAATGTTGATTATCTCCAGGGGGCCGTTTCACTAAGCTTCGTACGACTAAGAAGTTTCGTAAATGCAAATTTAGGATCGTCTGGAAATTTAAGTTAATGGATTTACATTTATTGAGCATAGGCTGCATATGCAGCCTATGCTCAATAAATGTAAATCCAATAATTGTTTAGAAGAAAACATTGCTAATGTGAAATTTACACTCATAATTTTGCACTTACGAACATTTTAGTCGTAAGAAGTTTAGTGAAACGGGGCCGCTGATCCATTAGTCGGATCCTTACAAAACTTCATACATGGCTTTGTCACATTGATGGCTATCCAACCAGTGTCATTCGGGTGACCTTGTCCATGATGACCTTGACCTTGGTGTCAACAATGTTGGTCCAGTGTTAAATATCTTTATAGACGGATGTCTATATCTATCCATCTAGTGTCATTCGGGTGACATTGACGTTCATGTCAATAATTTTGGACCTACATCCAAATGTTGAATATCATTTCATCCGTTAGTCGGATCGTCTCCAAAGTTGATGAACAGTTTCTTCACATATATCTATATCAAGACGGCCTTGACCTTGTTGACCTTCACATTGGTGTCAACAATTTTGGACATACAAATGTTGACGTTCGTGTCAATAATTTTAGATGTACGTCCAAATGTTTTTTTTCTTCTGATCTGTTAGTTGAATCATTACTGAACTTCACCAATAGCTTCATCCCAGTGTCATTTGTGTGACTTTGACCTTGGTGACCGTGCCCTTCGTATCAATAATTTTGGACTTCCTCATCTTGACATTCACCGTGGTGACCTTGACCTTCGTGACGCTCGACTTGTTTTGTGAGTGAGACACTGGCGATCGCCTTGTTTGTTAATAATAATAACAAATAGTTGATTACCACTTACTTCTGATACATGTATAATAGGCTATGGGCTACCAGGACCCCCCGTGCACCCCCACAACATTTGTACGCCATGTTTTTTTTGTTCCTTGGGGTATACTAAATACTTTAAAAAATGTTAACATCAAAAATCTTGGGTCCCACATCTATTTTTAGCCAAATATGCAAATTAGGTGCCGCCATTTTTTGGAAAATTAATTTTGCACATATCTTTCTTATTAAAAGTGCTAGAAGAACACTTAAGGTGTCTACATATATGTTTTAATGGTCAATGAGTTCATTAAACACAATACCGATTTGATTGGATAATTTCCTAAGTCATGAATATGCAAATTAGGCGTAAAAAGATAAAAAAAAATACATTTTCATTTATAAACTTCGTACTAAATATTTCTAAAAGCTTATATTAATCATTTTTTTAGAACTGAAGCAGTCTAAGTTATTACACTACATGTCTGCTTTATAATAGAAACATTATATCATGTATTGTGACCTCATATTGCTATGCAAATGAGATTACGGCTATTGCATAAATTTCTCATTTCCCGCCATTTTTAAAAAAAATAATATGTTTCCACATATCTTTCTTATTAATCAAGCTAGAAGAACATTTAAGGTGCCTAGATATATGTTTTCATGGTCAAGGAGTTCATTAACATAAACTTATTATCAGGCTGGCTGACACATTGTTCACCAATGAAATTGTACACAGCACTCCAAAAAATAGTAAATAATACAGTTAAACATGTAGTACAGGCCCCCGGTCTTTACTAAATGGTGCCGATATGAATACATGTCTTAAGCAGCCACTGTGCCAGTACCGTTGCAGTATCACTTACTATACGTAAATATGTGTCTCCTGTTAAGCATCCATTTGATTTGAAAGGCAGATGTGTTGCATCATATTGTGGATGTTTCAGATATGTTTAACCTTAGCTCCATAATGGTTCGAAATAATACATGGAATATATGCCAGCAATCAGACCCGAGAAAGGTGCAAATGAGGTATCTGTGCATGTGTTTATCTATTTGCACAGATCGGCTCAACAACCTTCTTGTGGACAGTAGATACACACATAACATCTGCTGCTTTGCATGAACATCGCTTCGAATTGCATTTTCCACTACAGCCACAAGTGGTAAGGATTTTGGAGGGGACTGGTTTTAGCGATTTAAGTGGCAGTAAGCTCCCATTGCGGCTGATCCAACCATACTCAAGAGGGTCGAGCTGGTTGGTATCAGCTAGTAAAATGAGAGCATTGCGGATCACATAAAATGACCTCTTTAGATGTCCTCGGGATGACACTTGTTGTGGGTGGTAGCCCCTCTAACCCTACCACTGAATGCCTGTGGACGTCAAGTCGTAATTGGTCAAATGTAGTTGCAGTGGTTTTGCTTGTGGCACCGGCCCATACACGGACGAGATATAGTTCTGCCTGATGTAGCTCCGCTTCAGAGAGCACGGGATACTCGCCGAAGCTGGAGAGAAGCATTGCCGGTCTGCATACGAGTGCGGCATGCTTTGTGCCAACTTTGCTGAGTGCATCGTCTCCAGTCGTGACATGTGCCTTGATGAGTACACGCATAATTCCTCTCCTAGTTTGAGGTGCATGACATGAAGCGGAATCATCCGTCGCTTCTCCCCAGTCCCATACTGAACCCAAAGCTCCTGCAAACCACCCTCTTTGAACAAGCTAATGTAGCGCAGGAGGAAGAATTACTGTATCTGTGTCATTAGACACTACGATCGCTTTCTCACAGCCCCTCCCGACTGCCCAGTGCACGTGAGCTATTATGCGACTGTCTGCCTCTCCTGCCAGTTGTTTAGATCAGCCAGATCACTCGCAGGTGATCCAGCCAACTTCAGTCTCGCAGACGTTAACTCTTCATTGACCACCATTCCACTCAATACCACGTCATGCATATCCCGTTCCGCCACATCCCGCGCCAGTAGCTGAAGGTTCTGTTTGTTGAGACTAGATGCCCAAAACTTGTCTAACTGGTGTGGAATAGGCACAGACTCATCCACGACGGCCAAATCGACAGCGATATCATCACCAGCTCTACGGTTCCGCTCGCCATCCTTGATGCTCAATTCATTGTAGCTATCGAATACTATGTGCGTCATTTCCTGTGTTGGACATACTCGACGGGCACTCTTCAGAACTTCTTGTATGACTCCACCAAAATGTGCAGACAAAGACCGGAGATTGGGAAACTGTCTGATTTTTGACATAAAGTCAAGCAAGACAATGTGTTGCTAGTGGGCTGTCTTTTGTGAATTGGTAATCATTTGAGGTAAGATTATTTTCAAGCTCAGTGACCAACTTTGCCTTATCAGGCTTTGTTGTGATGTCGCCCACAAATAGTTGGCTAGATTGCAGAAGGTCATGCGAATAACAGCTCTTCTGGCGACATTCCGCGAAGTGTACGATTTCTGCCTCCCTCTGTGCAGATGCATATCCTGTGCGGAAACGGCAGTCCTGGTTGGAACCGTATTGGTTTTCGTTGTACATTGTGAGTCAAAGGCAGGGAGATTCACCTTAGATATGGTGACGCTGAGTTTCTTAGACCTGACCACGTACCGCTCATCGCGAAATTTCCGGTACGCTATGTCACCGTTCTCCAGTGCCTTCAGAACGTCTCACCTTAACGATGTCATTGACAATGTGCTTTGTCACGATATTGTAGAGTGGAACGTGTGGTGCCAGAACAATGAAGGGGTTTTCCCGGGCCTTCACAAACTCTAGTAATCGTGTCACATTTCGGTCAAATATCAAACCCTTTCGGCCACCGAGCTCATGCTGTATTGTCGTTTCCAGATGATCCATGAGTCGAGCATTGGTGAGTAACTGGAGAAGATTGCTGATCGCGAGGATTTCATGAAACAGAAGCCCAAACTCGACCACAACAGCAGCATCTCCAGCGCTCCCAACAATCACGTGTCCACCTGGACCCTCCCCCCCCCCCCCCTGCTCCCGCTGAGAAATCTGTTCTGCGACTGCTCCAGCTTCATATCCCCTGCCACGGCAGCAAATACCGCACCCGGTCGGTCTTTCACAACAAACTGGCCCATACAGAACCGGCGGTAGAGTGTGGGATAGGTGACCTCCAGAACCTGAATCCTCTCCAAGTACCATGATGCTACCGCAGATAATTGATAGCATCAAATTCACGTAGGATGGCCATTGAAGCCTTCACTGTTCCGACATGCAGCTGCCAGTTACCATCACGGTCTGCTACAATCAGCTGCTTGATTATTGCAACAATCTTCTGAAAATTCACGAAGTAATGGCATAATTCCGATTTCTCCTGGCACCCTTGGACAAATGTGTTGAATTGTTGACGGAGATCGGCAGTATCAGCAGATACCTGCTCAAACTTTGGGACAGACCCCTCCCGCCTCTTTGTTTGCAACACATCCTTGAGCTGAATGGCAGACTGGACAAATGGTACAGACGTGGGATCATTGGACTGCCAGAATGCATTCCACATGAGAGATCAAGAACCTCTGATACGATCAGCATTCCTGTTAATGACCTGACGTAGTGGCCACCAGAGAGCACAGTTGAAACTGTTTTCGGTCCGAAAACTTCACTTTCAATAAGGGCATCGCTCATTCCACTGCCACTAAGATACCTCCCTGCACACCGCAAAAGTACCTTAACAAAGTGAAACATTCCTAACATTGGAAAAAGGTCGTCGAAAGTGCCCGGCTCATTCATGACTATATCAACAACAATGTGATATACACCCTCATCAGAAAACTATGGCCATAGTATCTTGATTCAACTGGCGCCGGGATGCTTGGAAATTGGTCAGTGCCTTGCGGACAGTGGTATATTCTGTCACAGGTGAGGGGATAACAGGAAGAAACCCAACTCTCATCAGTGGCACGTTTGCTGTTGTGATCAGTGCATGAATTCCACCCCAAGGAGGAAGCTCGCCAGGAGCAGCAGCAGAGTATGGGAGTCCACAGCGAATGAGTGATATGAAAAATTCGGTATTGGCTGACTGCTCTACAGCTTTCTCAGCATCCGATATAATGTCCACGTCAATGTTATCTACAAGCCTAAAGTTGGGTGGTAAGGTAGGCTTCATCACGGGTTTGTGGTGAGAGGGTACAATTTGACAGGGAAGTTTTTCTTTTGACGGACGTGCGAATTTCGAGAGATTCGTGCTTGATACAAAAGGCTTTGACTTGGCTGGCGAAGTGGTCTCCTGGTATAGACCTGTGCTGTATAATGTTTGCCTTGTGTACCTGAAATGGATGAATTATCTTCGAAATCTTCATTGTCAAAGGCGCCAAATGCCCAGCCGTCGTTGGAAAAATGGCTTGGAATGGGCACCCCAGTGACCTCCGATGACTGTATTGTGTAAGCACACATGAGACACCTTGATCGCTTCACTTCATTGTAGCTAGACGAGGTACCTACTCTGTTCAGTGTTGTCAGTATCTCCCTGCTGCGTGTCTTCCCATACATGTATTGTCCTAGCATTGTGTGGAGTGGGGTTTTCCTCCGGCCGTGGTGAATATGGTTATATGTCATCTGGAAATGACAATTGAGTTTGGAATGGCGATTTTTCAAAGCCCATCTATCCTCTTCGTCAAACAAAGTGTCTTCACCATCATCACAGAAATGCATGTTCTTCCTCATCTGGCATTTGCATCATTTCCATTTTGGCCATCATTGATTTGGGAATGTCATATAATGCTGAATAGAATGTCAGCCATTCGTCAGGGATTATCGTGTTTTCCCAGAATGCTTAAGTTCTTCAGCGTCACAGAACTTGTCGTCCAGACCATAATCGACTTGTTTAGCGGCTTTGTTCAATGATTCACCAACGTGTCTAACAGCGTCAAGATTTTTAATTTTAATAGCTAAGTCCGCGGCTGTGATGTTGGATGAAAAAACAAGTTCGGATTCATTTCGCCTAGGATTTGGAGCAAATTGAATTTTGCCACCATAGTGGTCTTCGAGTAACTTTTTAACATCGCGGTTGTATAATATGAAATCAAGAGTGTCATCTAAATGATACATACAACTAGTGATGTCCTTCACAGTAAACCCATACCCTTCTTGCAACAGAGGGTCAATGTGCTCTAAGGCCTGCAAAAACAAAGTATGTTTGACCGCAGAATTCGAATTGCATTCGTCAATAGGTATACTACTAGAGGACTGTACATCTGCTCATATGTATGCAAGTAACGTCTGATACAAATTGCATGACAATACAAATCTGATGCAAACACATCCTCAACACTGCTGAGCTCCGCGACTCTACAGAATACCTCATCTTTCAGATGTTTAGTAGCAGTCAGAAAATTTTGCGCTGCAACTCGCTCACTAATTCTGAATTTGTCTCGCAACGATACACGGTTTACTTGAACCCTATCACTGCCACACACTTCATTTCAGCAGTGTTGGATCTCTCTCACAACTCGCTGCTTCCCTCGGTGTGACAGAGCTGCGACGCATCATGGGTTGTGTACATTCGTCTTCTATCTGTTCCATTTCAGTGTCTACATGCTGAGCAACAGCTTCAGCCTGTTCAATTGCTTTCAGTTTTTGCATATGTGTATACCACTTGAAGTACTTGTTAGTGTTGTGGTACACATATGCTGTGCCTCCACCCTCTGCTATTCTCAGTCTTTTGCTGATTACATCTTTCCTGATTGACGCAGCACGCTTCATACTCTCTCGACCAGCTTCTTTTGGTTGTGTTGTTTTATGCTTATCACCCAATTCTTGGCAGATGATGCATTTCGTGGGATCAAACTCTGTTGAGATACCCGGTGTCAGTGAAATCCCCAACATGTTCACACACAGGAGTAGACTGCTGGCTCCTGCCCTCCGCCATTCTCGTACAGTCTGTGTATATGTATACGACAAACTGACAACAACGTATACAACTACATATATTATATATAAACACTCTTTGAATTCAATACTCGTTATGAAAATGTGTAGCAATGCTGCTAAGTTGACAGTCAGAAACCAAACTGTAACGTGCAACATTCAGCTGCAATCGGTATAGGCCAACGCAATGCTGGATTGGTGTGTTACATATTAACAGCGCGGTACTTTAAATTCAATGGAACATACGATACACGCCGTGATTGGAAAGTGGCGCGAAAGATCAATACAACGCTGTGATTTTATTTCAATATTAACAACACTGGTTTATATGATGTATTAAAGTGACAGATATATCATCTACGATATACAGTCGAACATCCACGAACAGCCACCTCTCTACAACGGCCACCTCTATTTAACAGCCACAATTCTAAGATCCAACGTGATGAATTACCAGAGCCACAATTAATGTGCGTAATTTGATCAACATTGTGGGGGATTTTGTGTATTATTCCACCAAAACTGGCAAGATGTTTATAAAAAAGTACGCACCTTAACTGTAGCTCTGAATTACTATATGAGTTTCCTCTCTGTAACAGCCACCTATGTACAACAGCCAGTTTGAGGTTTTCCATGAATTGCTGTTGTAGAGAGGTTGTTTTGTACATGTACAAGGCGATGGGTAGGGACCGTGAGGTGACGGGCTGTGTATGTGGCGGAAGGGGGTCTGAATCTGGAATTTGTGTCTGGGGTTTTGGTGATTTTCGACCTTGATCTTGTGAACGTGACCTTTAACAACGAATACGATGTCAGAAACGGATTCCCACACCATAAAACCTATAAAACGATGTGTTTCACAAACTAATATGATGTGTAGTTTGATATTTACATTTGCAATACGTTTTCTGGCGGCCATCTTGGATTTGCTCTTCTGGTGCGTTCTCGCAGCCGGTTTCGCAAAAGCACCTCCGTGATTTTTGAAGATAAATGGTCCAATAACTCAAATCAAGTTTCAAAATCTCTTGCGGATGAAATGTATACGGGGTTTTAGGCAGGGCCTGTACTAATAGCAGTGTTTGCTTATAGTCTAGATCTAGATGAGCTGACTGGTAACGAGCCGTCTCATCTGGATCTACACATTTTGCAAGTATTTTTTATACGCCCGTTTGAAGAAAAAAACGTGACGTATTATATATTCATCTTGTACAGGGCGGCGGGCGAGCGGGCGAGCGGGCACATAGTGTCGTCGCAATAGCTAGGTACCATTTGATTTTCGCACTCCGTAACCTTGTTCTCGCAATAACGCAAGTTCTACTTGACGGATCGTAACATAATTCGGTATACATGAGCAACACGAAGCATCATTTTGATTAAAACAAACATCCGTTGACTTGTCTCCCCTAGGCGGCCATTTTGATCCACATCCCGACAGTCGAGAGCGGATATAGCTATTGCAGCGTTAGTCCATGTACGTACGTCAATAACAACCAGAGCTCCAGATAAGCTTTGTGTCTAAAGCTTACTATACCCCCTGATTTCAAAATCATTGCGTATTTTACCTTTTCAAATGGATTATCGATTTTTTTTTATTACAAATGATAACACATATAACAAATATAAATATTCACTTATTTGAGCTGCAAAAAGCTTTTTGCAGCTCAACTAAGTGAATTTTCAACTTTATGATAGTATATTTTCACTACTGAATTTGAAAATCAATGCGTATTTTCACATTGCTGTGCGTATTGTGTACTCGCACTTTTGATAATCAATGCGTATTCAGCAAAAATAATTACGTAAAATACGCACCTTATCTGGAGTTCTGATTGTAACAACTTTCAATTTTCAATAGCTTTCACCGCTTCACCCATTATATTATATAATATTTGGTCACACTGTGTGTCTAGGGATGTTGCTTTGTTTTGCATACGACCCAGTCCGACCGTCCAAGGTCAAGGTTACTGAGGACTGTAAATCCATTGAGAATGGCGATACAAAATTACATTTTTTTTTTTTTTTAAGAGGCGATTCTTTTATTTTCCCCAGCGGAATCCCTGTTATACATGTACTGACTCCTTGTTGCAAGTATTATTTTAAATTAAAATGGATTATGTTGCCAATTTTTCCTAATTATAGCATATTTTTTCAGGGGTAAAGGTGATCTATTTAATGCTAAATATACCTCAGAATGAAGCACAAAGCATCTAGAATTGAAAAAAAGTTCTGCGGGGGGCATGCCCCAGACCCCCCTAGCAAATCGCAGCGCAATCCGCTGCTCAAATAAATTTTCAGGATTGGGGATAGTGTTCCACTCCCATGCCTGATTAAACAAATGTTTTTGTTATACTTCCGTTTGAAAAAACTGGACGTATTATGTATTCACCTTGAACGGGCGGGCACAGCTTGTCCACGCAATAGCTAGAGTTACTAGAGTTCTACTTGACGGATCGTAACCACTTGTTGACATTTCTTATCTTCACATGTTTGTTGAAACACGTAGCCATTTTTTTCGCGTCAAAAGTTTAAACGTTTCATTCTTCATCATCGTATGATTCCAGCACAAACATATTTACACAATTCCCTATCATTTGATTGGCATGTAGCAAGTCTCTGTCCAATATTTATATCCCAGTAAACTCCCATGCTGAACTACTTTCCCTAACCGTCAGGCGCAGTTAAAATAATTCTTAAGAAAACGGAAAATAAACACATTTTCTTGATGAATTTGTTTCAAATGCTGGAATTATAAGGAATGCATGGCCTTTTTGTGGAATTTATCGGGGATATAAACTTGGAAAAGTCGCGGGAATACTGGACGAGGCCTTCCGGCCTTCGTCCAGTATTCCCGCGACTTTTCCAAGTTTATACCCCCGATAAATTCCACAAAAAGGCCATTCATTCCTATAATAACCAATAGGATAAAAATAAACAATTGGCGATAAAAAATTACAATTTTCGAAAAAAAATAAAAAAAATAAATATTTTTGAAAATTGTAATTTTTTATCGCCAATTGTTTATTTTTATCGCCAATTGCGAAAGTGGCTTTTCCTAGTTTAATTCCAAGTTTAATTAACATTAATATTACTTGATGGCTTGCTTCAATGTTTGAACACTTCATACATGTAAGCAGTTGGAACACACTGATGCCGCCATTAACATGACCTTGACCTTTTTTATCGCCACATTTTTGAAGAAACACTTAGCCACTTTTGTAGTTTGTACACGTCCTGATACTTTAATATTACTTGACATATTGCTTCAACCTTGTCTCTAACCTTGATCTTTTTTGTGTTGCAATCATGCACTTCTCTGACGGTTTGTTGTCCCGTGCGTCCCGTCCGTCCAAAATCTGCGTTAAAGTTTTTAAATACCTTATATCTCTGCAGTCCTAAGTCACATTGACTTAGAACTTCATACGCTTATTTGTGATCATTCATATAGAGAATAGTAGGTTAGTGCCGTGAATGGGAAACAATATCTGGCAAGGCTTAGGAAACGGGATGGGCGATGCTCTGCCGAGCCCTTCCCGTTTCCGTGCCGCGCCAGATATTTTTTCCCATTCACGGCACTCACCTACTATTCTATTTATCCCGTCAACAACTACAAATAGCTTTAAAATGCAAAACATAACTCCAGCCACATCCTCAACATCGGATAATCGACGAGAGTGATAACCGCATCACAACTTTTATTGTTGCTACGCACACACAAAATAAGTCTGTGCCTTTTGGAAGCAAACATCGCTTAATGTCACGGTAGTTTGGCATATTTCACACAAAAACATTTTTACACGTATTTATACTTTTAATAATGTCGAGAATCATGAATAGTAAAGTATATTTAATAATTACACAGCTGTGTAAACACGTGTGTTCATGATATTTTGGAGCGGCAACTTACTCGTTGCGTTTCAAACACACTGTCACTGGGCAGATAGTTTACAATTAATAGCATGTACAGTTACTGTTTGTACACATGGAAGTTGTTGATGCTCAGTGTGGCTCCGGGAAATAGTGACTGGACATATTGCTGATTCGTATTACTGGATATTGTCAGCGATAGAAGTGCGACACCACAGTGCCACTCTGCCTCTGGCCAGTCTGGGTATGTAAAGTTTCATTTTCACACGTGTTTACACTTGTCATAGCCATAGCAGAATTCCCATTGCAGCACACACGTCAGCACTGATCTCTACTACTTCAACACCAACATTTTCAGCACTGCCACTACCACTAATGTCGTCCCAGAAAATGTCAAATGTTCCTGGATCTAAATAATCAGACATCTTTTTTTTTGCAATACTTTTCCAAGCTCAAGTAGAATTTATAATTTATCAATGTTTTGGCTTTTTCCAATTTTATTCTTGCTTGCAGAAGACAGCAAAATACAATGGATTATGGGACTTGGAAGGCTGCCAGTTAATGCAGCAAACATGTAAACAAATACTCTTAATTAGATGCATTTTAATTTGTTTTTGTTTTCTTTCTTTCTGGTACTTTTTTATTATCATTTCACATTATTTCATAAGTAAGTGCCAAATCTCAAATGTCAGCGCTTTTCTCAAGCGTATCATTTTGTTTACAAGACTTCACCTATATGTCAAAGGTTACTGTGTCAAAGTAGTTCTAAAGCATTATTGAAACACATATTCATACGCAGTGATTGGGTCGCATTGACTGGCTATAAAAAATGTTTCACGGCACCGTGTTTCACGGCACATAGGCACTGTGTTGACGGGATAAATATGCATGCTGTATCCCACTCGTGCGGCCTCTTTGCCCAAGGTCAAGGTCAAATGACTTATTTTTTTGTCAAAATTTGCGATAAAGTTTTCAGATACCTAATATCTCTGTAACCGTAGATACCTAATATCTCTGTAACCGTAGACCGTAGATACCTAATATCTCTGTAACCGTAGATACCTAATATCTCTGTAACCGTAAGTCGTATTTGCTTGAAACTTTGTATGCTTATTGGTCATCATCCATATATTCATTCTGTGTCCCACTCATGCGGCCCCTAGGTCAAGGTCAAATAACTCAGAAGTTTGCGTTAATGTTTCTGTCAAAATTTGCGTTAAAGTTTTCATATAGTATACCTACTATCTCTGTACCCGGAAGTCAGATTTGCTTGAAACTTCGTATGCTTATTGGGCATCATCCATATATTCATTCTGTGTCCCACTCATGCGGCCCCTGTGCCGCAAGGTCAAATGACTTAGAAGTTTGCGTTATTATATAATATGCGTTAAAGGTTTTACATTCCATATATCTCCACAATTGTTACTCCAATTTACTTCCAACTTCCAATACTTTCTTTTAATCATCCATATTTTCATTCCATAGCCTGCCCATGTGGTCCACATGCCCAAGGTCAAGGTCAAATGACTTTGAAATTTGTGTTAAATTGTGTACATACCTTATATCTCCACAACACTTACTCCGATTTACTTCAAACTTCAAATTTTTCTTTATTATCATCCATATTTTCATACTATAGCCAACCTAAGCGGCCCACATGCCCAAGATCAAAGTAAAATGACTTTATAATTTGCGTTAAAGCTTTTAAATACCTTATATCTCCACAAAACTTAATTAAAACTTCAAATAAATACACTCTTGAGACCATCAAATGCCTCATCGGGCTCGACATGCGGGCCGCGGAAATCTGGTGTGTTACTTACTTCAGCATATGCCCATAATGATGTGACGGCCAAATGCCTCGGCAGGCGCGACACCGCTTCCGTGATGGAATTCTTGTGATATTTCACAAATGCCTTTCTGTAATGATTCTATATGATATCATGCTGTAACAAATCCACGACACTCAGACCCCAGCTAACCCCTAGGTCAATGTCATAATCTCAGTGCTTTCACAAACTTAACATTTGGGGAAGTTTGTTATAATTTCTGTTTCCTTTCACTATTCTTCTTGATAGTTTACACATCCTTTCTAATGATTCTCTATCATACCCTGTCAAATCCATGACCTTCAGATCCCCGCTATCCCCAGGGTGGGGGTGGCGGGGGGGGGGGGGGGTTTTGGGGGGGGGGGGGGTAATGTATGTTTCCTTCACACAGCTTCTTCATATTCGTTAAACTAAAGCACCAACAGGCGCGCTTCGTTGTGTTCTGACAACTCTTGTTAATTTTCGCACTCTGTATTCTTACAATAACTCAAGTTCTACTAGACGGATCGTAACCAAATTCGGTATACAAGTTTATCACGGCCAGATGAAAAACACTTATTTTTTTTCAACATTGTTGATGACGTATCTCCCGTTGGTGGCCATTTTTGTCGCGCCTGTTTGCCGATAGCGCAATATAGTCGGCAGGCTGACGTACGAACGTGCGTCCGGTTAATGTTTCTGGTTAAGGTTTTGCGGTATCCTATCAAAGCCTTGGTATCATGATCCATATTGTCATTCTACGCCTCACCCGTGCGACCCCTGTGCGCAATATGAATGTCAAATTACTTTGAAATTTACCTTAAAGTCTTTTTTGGAATTAGGTTAAAGTGTTTAAGAACATGGCACGAGGAAGAACGCTATTGGTTTTCAGCGAGTTACCTCCATTTGTTGGCTAGCCATGCCTCGACAAGCGGAGTGGGACTTAGTGAGGACCTGTCACCAGTAGCCTATTTCACCAACATTGCAAAGTATACTTATCTAGCAAAGTATACTTTGAGGGAGAAATTTTAATTTTTATGATAATTTATTTGTTTTTATTATACTGAATTTATTACATTATCACAGCAATTTTGGCTGTGATAATGTAATAAATTAAGTATAATAATTCTGCATACTTTTAATCATCAAATATATGCAGTCTTTAGTTCTATATGACATATGCATTTCGGGAAAAATAAATGATTACTCCCTCAAAGTATACTTCGCTAGAAAAGTATACTTTGCAATGTTGGTGAAATCGGCTACTGGTCACGGTATTCTAATTTCAGGGCTGAAAGTATATTTTTACTGTAAATATTCGGTTCTGATTTTGCGAACCCCTTACCCGCATCAACAAAGGTGAAATACGTTACGAGCCGGCTCATCTGAAGTGCACTGTTTGCAATCGCCGCTTTCGGGTTCAAAGGGTTACATAGATACATAAATAACATATCGGCACCATATGCATCCCATGGTAAAAAAAACAGGGCCATAGCCACTTTGAGACACATCAAGTCCATTGGTGCGTTTCCTGTATAGTTATATGGTTTAAACGTTTTAATTATCCAAATAACTGATAGCTTCAGACCGAGAAGTGCAATTAACTGTGCGTTCTCGCACTAACATTGTAACATTCGGTTTATTTATAATCATTATTACCACAGCTTGTGTGTTTGTTTTATGTTCTTCAGCATCCTTTGGGGAGGATTTTATTTTCATTTTATTACTTTGCCAAATAATGCGTGACTTGTTATTCGGTAAGAGGCAATTACAATTCATAAGCGTAAGCCAGTCCCGTGTTATATTACTGTTTTGTGTATGAAGCAACATGAAGCAATTGGATGAATATATACAGTATTTGAACGATGAATCCATCAACAATGGTTCATATATTGGCAGTGAATCTTTCCGGTCTTGTACAAGTGTCTGGTACCGGATCAGGGGTCTGTTTCACTAAACATCGTACGACTAAAATGTTCGTAAGTTCAAATTTAGGATCGTCTGGAAATTTCAATTGATGGATTTACATTTATTGAGCATAGGCCGAAGCCTATGCTCAATGAATGTAAATTCAATAATTGTTTACAATAAAACATTACACACTATCATAATTTTGCACTTACGAACATTTTAGTCGGAAGATGTTTATTGAAACGGCCTTCAGGTCTTTCAGAGCCAGAAGGTTTTATTAGCTAGGTTTTTTAAAAAAAAATCCAGGCTATTGGATTGGCGGGCGGGCGGGCGGGCGGGCGGGCGGGCGGCGTCCACAATCAATGTTAAGTTTTCGTGTTTGAGTCCATTTCTTTGTTACTGTACCACCTAGGACCACCAAACTTTCACAGCTTCATAATCAAGGGGTGCCCACCACATATCACTATCCAACATGTTACTTTTTTTTTTAACTTGACCCATTTTTTCCGCGCAGTCGACTTAGCCATTTTGAATGTTAAGTTTTCGCGTTTACAATGTTAAGTTTTCGTGTTTAAGTCCATTTCTTTGGTACTGTACCACCTAGGACCACCAAACTTTCACAACTTCATAACCAAGGGGTGCCTACCACATACAACTATCCAACATGTGACCATTTTTTTACCTTCACCTATTATTTCTACGTAATTGACTTAGCCATTTCCAACGTTAACTTTTTAACGTACGTCTGGTTAAAGTTTTTTGGTTAAAACTTTTTCGTTATACTATATCTCTGCAACTGCTTCGCCCATTACCTTGGAAACATTCACATGGGTGTTTCATCATCATCCATATTTTCATTCTACCCCCCAACCGTGCGGCCCCTGTGCCCAATGTCAAGGTCAAATTACTTTGAATTTTTTTGTTAAAGTTTTTTCGTGTACTATATCTCTGCAACTGCTTCACCCAATACCTTGATACTTCACATGGGTGTTTATCATCATTGTCGCACCTGCTTGCGGAAAGCGCGATCCTGTGCCCAATGTCAAGGTCAAATTACTTTTGATTTTTTTTGTTAAAGTTTTTTCGTGTACTATATCTCTGCAACTGCTTCACCCAATACCTTGATACTTCACATGCGTGTTTATCATCATTGTCGCACCTGCTTGCGCAAAGCGCGATATCGTCGGCATTTTGGCATACGTCCGTCCGTTCGTCCGTGTGTCCGGTTAAAGTTTTTTTGGTTAAAGTTTTTCCATCTACTATATCTATTTTTTTAGCGTCCATGCCTCGTCCCAAGGCGCGACATGCAGGCCACGGCCATCTAGTCTACAAAAAGTGGGTATAATTATGTTATCCAAGTGTCTATGCTTGGAAAAAACCTGGCCTTCGTGGCTTTGCCTCGTTTCTTGTTGTATGTGTGCTGACTGTATAGTGTGTCCCTCATACAGGTAAAGTCCCTACTACTAGTAGTTGTAACCTTTCTGTTGAAACGTAAACCCCAATCAATCCGCAATCTATCAATAAAATCGATCAATCAGCCAATCCATCAAATCGATTAATCGATTATCCCGGACACTGGTCGCGTAGGAGTTTTCTGTAGTCATAGCCGCAAATTAGATGTTTTCTCCGCGTTCTTTTAATGTTTCTGGTTACCGTACTTAAATTAGTGCACCGGAAGTGATAGGATCTAAGCCGCCTGACAGACGCTTCACAGGCCCTCTGTTGGGTGGCGGAGTAAGCATGATGCTAATGGAGCTTTCAGTAATGTTGACGTTTAAAGCTTTGGCCGCACGCCAGCTGCAAAAATATTTACACAATTCCCTAACATTTGATTGGCCCGTAGCAAGTCTCTGTCCAAAATGTATATCCCAGTAAACTCCCACGCCGAACTACTTTCCGTAACCGTGAGGTGCTGTTAAAATAATTCTTAAGAAACCGGAAAATAAACACTTTTTCTTGATGAATTTATTTCAAATGCTGGAATTATAAGGAATGAATGGCCTTTTTGTGGAATTTATCGGGGATATAAACTTGGAAAAGTCGCGGGAATACTGGCGGGAATACTGGACGAGGCCTTCCGGCCTTCGTCCAGTATTCCCGCGACTTTTCCAAGTTTATACCCCGATAAATTCCACAAAAAGGCCATTCATTCCTATAATATTCTGTCTCAGATGACGTGGGTGGTTGGTCCGGCGAAAGGGCGAAGGGCGTAAATTAGCGGTGGGGGTTCCTCCTTATACATGCTACTGATCCTACTGCTTTGACTCTGGGGCCAATTGACTCTGGTGTGGCGAGGACCTGGTATCAGATCAGGATTATTCTGATTTCAGGGCTGAATGTATTTTTTTTGTGTAAATATTCAGTTCTGATATTTGGACCCCCCCCCCCCCCACCCCCCCCATTTGTACATGTACCTGAATGGAATGGAATGGTGCTTAACGACTCACCAACACAAAATAGTATCATTTAGGACCAAGCAATTTAGACGAAGAAGAAAATAATAGTAAAATAGTATGTTAGATGTGGTAGGTAATCAAATGATTAGGGTAAACATAAATCTGTAATGAACAATATATATGAGCAACATGTATACAATGATAAAATTAGATTTTCCGATACAATTTGGTTTCATGGAGAAAGCCAAGCAAACCTTCAATGTTCTCCTTCTGGAATAACTCCGCAAGTGAAGTAACATTGAAGTGTTTGCGTCGAATATCGGCAAAGTCGATACAGTCCGGTAGGATGTGTTGCACGGTAAATCGCGGTGGCATGGAATACAACATGGACGTGGCTCACGTTTGAGCATATACGAATGCGTTAGTCGTGTATGTCCAATGCGCAATCGACTAAAAACAACTTCATCCCGACGTACATGTCTGTAGCCATACGTCCATTCGCCCAACGTCGGTTTCACAGCATGAAGTTTGTTAGCTGGACCCCACCGGATCTGCATTATATCAGAGATGAATGAATTAATGGATGATTTAAAATCATGATAGCAAACAGTATAATTAGAAGTCGGTAGCTCGGGGGCGGCCTTGGCAGCACTATATGCTCTGTCATTGCCCGTGATACCAGTATGACTGGGGAGCCAACACAAAATAATGTCCTTGCCAGACTAAATTAACAGATGGAGTAGCTCAATTATGTACTTGTACAGGTAATTTTTGGGATTTAGTACTAAACCCATTGACCCGGCCTTAAATGACATTAGCTGTTGATATGCCGTTAAACCACAACAGACAAAACAAAACTTTCTCAGATGGTGCCTCGATTTCTTCCACATTAATTATCGTGGGCCGTGGGTTCGAGCCTCACACGAGTTATCCACACTGCTTCAGTCCACCCAGCTGCTAATGGGTACTGGCTAATTACCGGGAATCTCGATTGTATTTTATTGAGTTACAGTGGATGTAAAGCACCCCACCCCCTGTATATGAGGCTACAGATGCGTCTATATGTGCCCAGTGTAGCTGCTGATCAAATGGCACTCACTTGTCGCCTGATATCGATATATATGGCGGGTGTGTCATTGATGGAATGGCAAACAATGCAGCTCCATTGGAAAAATGGGTTCTTCATTGTGTTCTGATATTGGACATATTTGGTACAATTTCATGTGGGATGTGGCCATCATCGGTTTTCTTCACACTCAGCTAGGTTAACCCTTTCACTCCCCTAAGTAACTGGAATGGACTGTGATATGCTAATGTTCCGACCAATCCAATGGTCACAAAATGATTTTCAGATTCGTCCATTTATGAAAAGCGGGTGTTTTTGTTCTCAAAAATATTAAAATTACTTTCAAAAAGTGCAGATCCTGATGAGACGGCTCGTTACGAGCCGGCTCATCTGGATCTACACTTTTTGCATAAACCGATATAGCGGGATTTCGGGTTCAAAGGGTTAACAGTTCACCACACAATCTTGATATGGCAGCATGACCAACCACAATACAACGCAATATGTACTTGTAGTATTTATTAATGTAATCCAACAGTTCGGATTTGACTATCCATCACCAGAGACTGTACGTACATGTATCATACAAAAATACACACATGTATACATAAATTGGTGCATTTTCGTGCCGAAGAATGACATGAATATCATCTAATATCATATAAACATGTTATATTAAAGGTACATGCCCACTCTTTGGGCACAAACTGTTGTTTATAGGAATTAACTACGTGTATAATTGTGTCACTATTCCACAAGTTGTAATAATTACAATTGCCCGCTATACAGATATAATCATTTAGTAATATGTATTTTACTGATAGTGACTCGCGGTGGTATCAGACTATTTTCATATGCAAATGAGGCATGATATATTTTAATTATTTATACTAATTAAATGCGTCACCTGAAAAAATAATATTTTCGAATAATATGTCCGTTAACATTTTAAGGAAACACGGTTATCGCCCCCGATATCAATGTGAACATTTGGCTGTTGAAACCATATCCGATGCCATTGACAGAAAGCTTTGATTTCATATGTCGACAAGAGTTCGCATTCCGATCAATGGCTGCGCTCTGGGCAACACATCAAGGAATGCATAATACACGCTTTTAAATATGTCTTTAACCCTTTCACCCCTAAGTAACTGAATGGGCTGCGATATGTTAATTTTGCAACCAATCCAATCATCGCAAAATGATTTTCAGACTATTCCATTTATAAAAAGGGGGTATGTGTTGTTCTCAAAAATATGAAAATTACTTTCAAACAGTGCAGATCCTGATGAGACGGCTCGTTACGAGCCGGCTCATCTGGATCTGCACTGTTTGCATAAACCGATATAGCGGGCTTTCGGGTTCAAAGGGTTAAAACTATTAATATTAAGAAAATATCGAAGTTAGCCACATCGAGTGTTAAATAATTTTAGCGTTAGCAAACTAGGCAAACCTCGTCTACAAACGCGAATATATGTACACGAGCGGTTTAATACGAACAACACACGAATTTTGAATTTTTATCTGAAAGTTTGCTAAAGCAAATAAACACAAGCAAATAATAGCTGTGCTACAGCGCATGCTCAACAAATCAAACTGCTTGATTGCGAGTGGGAGAATGCCAATACATGTTCAGAAACGTTGACATTTTAGATATTTGCTAAACAATTTGCATTCATTACAAAACATACATGTACAGTGGAACCTCTCTACACCGGACACCCTCGGATCCCATTTTCTTTCATTTGAATGGGACTCACAGTAATTTATGCCATTGTCATGTCGTGCGTAATTACAGTGGAACCTCTACAAACCGGAAACCCCGCCCCCCCCGGGTTTCCGGTTTTGAGAGGTTCCACTGTACATGTAAACAAAAAAACATAAATATTATAATAGTGTAATCCGCTCCGTATGGTTAGACACGAGCCCCGCCTGGTGGTTCCCGTTTTGTATCAACTTAATGTTTGACTGATTCCTACGTTCTTCCTTCATGCAGAAAAACCGACGACACTCCCTCCGGAAGTTAATACTCCACGACAAATAGTACACGAAATTAAGACAAAAACTGGAAGAATAATAAAGAATCTGGAGCAGCTGTTTGAATAATTTCGGTCATGCAAGCTGATTGGCTGTTTGCCGCCGATGAATACCTCCATTAAATGTTTCAGTTTGTTGACGTGTGATGGCGCCCCGAGGATAACAAATGTCAAACTTATCGCTAATAGAACACGCGTGATTCTCAGCAGTGTTTTCTGTTTCTTTGACAGTCGTCTGTTTACAATATTCGCCGATTTCCTGTCAATTAGTATGTTTTTGACTAGTATCGCAATTAACAGACCAGTAGTCAAGAGCATAGGAAACATTAATGTCGTAATCGTGTCCAAGAAAAAGTAGATCCGGTTCAACGATTTGTATGTTTCAACTTCCGTGCATATTCGTACGCCGTTGCCGAAGTCGACTACGCCTGTTGTCCAGAATTGCCCCGCGTACATAAGAACGCTGACTGTTATCAGAGATATTGTGACGACCTTAGCACGCACAACGGAACAGTAAACGGACGCCTTCGAGAGGTGAAAGGTCACGATGTAGTTCTCCACTGTTATGCAGACGATAAACCACACAGACAGGAAGCTGAAACGAGAAACAAAACATTTGCATTGATTGCGATTTGTATTAATTGTACGTATTTGCACGTGTCATAAACCACATTCAGATCACGGTTCGTCCGCATGTACGAGGAGATAATCCGCGAGCTTTAGCGAGCGGATTATCGATCGTACATGTACATACAGAAGAGCGTGATCTAACTGTTTTATCACACCTTCATGTCCATACATCGCCCATGTGCAGGGATTCCGCTGGCGATCGCCACTTTCGCAATTGGCGATAGAAATAAACAATTGGCGATACAAAAATACAATTTTCGGAAAAAAAATACAAAAACTATTTTTTTTTTTTCTTTTTTTTTTTTTCGAAAATTATAATTTTTTATCGCCAATTGTTTTATTTTTTTTGAAGTGGCGATTTTTTTATTTTCCCCAGCGGAATCCCTGCATGTGCTGTGTAAATGCGGAAACAAAACTCGCAAATGTATCAAAGACGTGCTAATAAAAATTATGAGCTCCTGATTCAATAGCACATTTCTAAATTATGTTGCCTGATGATTTAATATATAGAGGATATTCATATTTTTGCAACGATGTTCATCGAGTGGTGTGAAATGTCTATATTTCACGAGTGCCGTTAGGCACTCGTGAAATGTGGACATTTCACACCACGAGATGAACATATATGTCATATTCGTTGGAAAAATATGAATATTCTATTTATTATATACCGCTCCATGGAAATTAGCAGTTTTTAGACTGTATACGGTAATGAATGTGTATTTGCAGCCTATTTGAGCTGTTTTACTGCCGATGCGCGTTATGAAAATAGATAGCGGAAGTAGTCGTATTTTTACCGGAAGTTGTTTATTTCATCGATGAGAACATATGACTTGTATTTACATCGTATAACTATGTATTTCATGGGTAGGTATATAATAATATATTTATTAAACTTGTTGACGGTTTCATAAGGAGCTCGGCATAGCCTCGTTTCTTACGAAGTCAGTGAATTCGTTTAATACATACATCTGTATTAAATCACCACTATTCGTGTAAAATCCCCGATATATTGGGTAAATATCAGTTGTTTGCGAGACTCAGTCCCTTTTAGTCGGCCGTTAATTATTTGATAATCCGATTAGACTTTTCGCGCATAAATAGAAACATATACAATTTCCTGACTGAACATGTACACCACCGCCTGCGCTAATCTTGCCAATATTTGAATTCATTTTTATTTAAAAATACTTAAATATTGTACCTGAAATCAAGCAGCTTGATTGGCTGAGCCTGAGCTGTGGTACAGCTCAGGCTCAGCCAATCAAACTGCTTGATTGCGACTTTAGAACGCCAATACGTGTTCAGAAACGTTGACATTTTGGCAAGATTAACGCAAGCGGTTGTGCAGTATCTGCGCGAAATCTTGCTATTAGTGTAATGAATTAATGCAATTTCATCGGACTAGAAATGCGTAATTAACGGAAGCGCTCAGAATGTACTATTATCGCACTTCTATTCTTTTATTTAGCATAAATGTTGAGAAATTACTGCGCACTTTTACGAGAACATGTCAATCGAATGTTCGTGGAAATAAAACAGCTCCTGTAGAATTATGAAGCAATAGCACGTACAGTGAAAGCTGGTTAATCCGACATCTGTGTATATCGACACAACTGCTTATTCCGACACGGTCCAAAAAACGAACTCTAATCATTGTCTGGTGAAAATGGCAATATAGCTGTGTTTTGTTAGAAGGTTTTATGATATAACTGAGTTTGTGATTTTTCCGAAGCTATCGATGGTTGAACAAAATCTGTCATTGGGCTCCAGACTGATTTATTTTATGAATTGATTTTAGATTTTTCAAACGTCGGTGCGTAAAATATTCACAAACTAAAAACATTTAACCCCGATTTTATATAGTTATATAGGAAAAAATGCATCAATCCGTTCACATAATCAAGGGGTAAATTTGAAAACAGGGCGTACAATACTCTTTCTAAAGCACTCTATAAATATTACGCAATCTGATTGGCTGATGGTCATACATTACAGGTATATCATTGTTGATGAACGGTCGCAAATTAGTTCAATATGTATTCCTACGCCAGTAGTAAAGGAGTGCATTAGAAAAAGGTTAACCGCAATTGTAATTTTGAAATTTGCGGCGTATATCAGAAAATGATAGGTCGGAAAACATGTTTAATGGTTCCGCTAGCGCGTCGCCATTAAACAGATTTTCCGACCTATCATTTTCTTATATACATCGCAAATTTGAAAATTACAATACGGTTAACCCTATATTTTCCTACTTCACCCATATTCTCCAGTTTCCCCCCCGATTATATTTTCCTACTTCACCCATATTCTCCAGTTTCCCCCCCGATTTATTAGGAAAACCATACATGGTATGAGTGTGGCGGTGGGATAAATTACCGAGAGCTCGGTTGTCCGCATGTAGCTATGTACGATCGATAATACGCTCGCGGAATTTCGCGGATTATATCCACGGACATGCGGACGAATCGTGCTCTACGTACACCACCGCCTGTGCCAATCTTGTCAATATCTGTATTTTCTTTTCACTTAAAAAATACTTGAATATTACGCATGCAATCAAACAGCTTGATTGACTGAAGATTACCAAATAGATGCTCAGAAACGACGACTTCTGTAGCCGATTTCACCAACATTGCAAAGTATACTTATCTAGCAAAGTATACTTTGAGGGAGAAATTTTCAATTTTAGGATAAATTTATTAATTTTTATTATACTGAATTTATTACATTATCACAGCCATTTTGGCTGTGATAATGTAATAAATTCAGTATAATAATTCTGCATACTTTTAATCATCAAATATATGCAGTCGTTAGTTCTATATGACAAAATTAATTTCGGGAAAAATAAATGATTACTCCCTCAAATTATACTTTGCTAGATAAGTATACTTTGCAATTTTGCTACTGGGCAAGATAAACGCAGGCGGTGCTGTAACACTTGATTGCGAGTTGCGAGTTGCGAGTTGCGAGTTGAGATTGCGAGTTGAGATTGCCTATAGGTGTTCTGAAACGTTGACAATCGGGGCAAGATTAACGCAGACGGTTGTGTATTACTTACACACAAGGCTTATCTGGAGCACTGCGTGACAATCCCCGGCAAACCAGTCAATAACTAAAATGGTTTTATTATACAACGGTAATCCAATTCTGCACGGCAACAAAGCACGTTTTCAGTGACATTGCCAGTATAATGGATGGATTCATTGATTACAATAGGGTATGGCGTTATTTTTTCCAAGCGAAATTTAATTATTTCGCCTGCCTGCAATGATTCGCAACGTTTTATACCTAATAAACACCGTATGTCGCCGTGTTGACGTTATGAAAAACTGTTTTAGCATCAAGTTTATTACTTAGACTTGGCGAAATAGCCACGGGAATTCGGCTTGCTTCGGGTTTCTTTTTATAATAAAGAAACTCAAAGCAAGCCGAATCCACGTGGAAATGACGCGTGGTATTAAAGTTGTTGTCCCATCTATTAGGCGCATAGCGTTCTTGAGAGGAATTAAGTAAGTGTATAATTGTGTAACTATTCCACCAGTTTTAAACATTACGAATGTATG
Source organism: Conchocele bisecta (assembly GCA_029237695.1). NCBI lineage: Eukaryota > Metazoa > Mollusca > Bivalvia > Lucinida > Thyasiridae > Conchocele > Conchocele bisecta. Next base: position 56,357,577 of record CM055278.1, read on the forward strand.
TTTTACTAATAGAGACGCGCGATTGTGTGTTAGGCTATTTTGATATACAAATTAGGCAAACCATTTTTGGCTTATTTATATCAATTAAATGTTTCACCTGAATAAATATTTGCATCGACAAATTAGAAAATATGATCATTGCATATCAAAAATTAAATTAATAATTGTTTCCGTTAACCTTTTAAGGAAACACGGTTATCGCCCTGATATCAAGAGTGGGAAATTGCGTTTGATAAAAAAAGTATACTAATGTCAATTAACACCTTCGGTAATGTTTAACCCTCCCTTACTACGCTGAATTAAATGCTGTCGTCTGCTGGAAATGTTTTATTTTCAATATTTCTCGACAAAAACCTGGTTTTGACAGCACATGAGAATCGTCTCCACTGGAGACGATTCTCATGTGCTGTCAAAACCAGTTGTTTGTTAAGGATTAAAGCAAAAATGAAAAACAGCAGACGGCAATTTCCGTCAACAGCGTAGGAAGGGTTAATGAAGGTTTATTTTGCCTGTAAAATGTATCTAAACAATGGATGAAAAACATAATGTATATGTCTCTCTATCTTACCAGGCCTGTACGCAGAGGGGGTGCGACGGGTGCGTGCGCACCCCCCTAAACCCTTTCACTCTTAGCCCGCAGGCCTGTATAGTGGTATTGGCAAACAGTGTAGATCCAGATGAGCCGGCTCGTAACGAGCCGTTTCATCAGGATCTGCACTTCTTGCAATTAATTTTCATAATTTTGAGAACAAAAACACCCCATGTTCATAAATGGACTGGTCTGAAAATAATTTTGTGATGATTTCATTGGTTGCAAAATTAACAAATCAAAATCCATTCCAGTTACTTTGGGGTGAAAGGGTTAATCTGCCGAGGTCTGTCCGTGGATGTGCAAAAACAATGTTTAGTCCTTCGCGCCGTCGATAAAGCACCCCCCTAAAACAATTCCTGCGTACGGGCCTGCTTACTACCCGGAATATGGGAGTCCAGGTTTAAAATCGTAATAACATTATCGTGTAATAAACATGTAGACCGATACATGTATATGAGACACGCCATGTGATTTTGGTCCTTCGGACATCTGCGTAGTTTCATTAAAGACGCATGTACTCGGAAAATTTGTCAACTTTTGACGCTATTTGCGATAAATATTTTAATTGTTGTAAAGGTATTTCATGAAACTATGTCCAAAGTACAAAATCACATGGCGTGTCTCGTATGTGTCTGTGTCTGGACATATGGGGCTTATTGGTTTTGCGATAAGTGTAGATCTAGCCCGTGCGTCCGTAGACAATATATCGCCACGATTACAGCATAAGGTAGTATATCTGGGCTGCGACAGCTCGCGACTAGTTGCAGACACAAAATTTCGAGAAAAAACTCGAATTAGCGACAATTTTAACTTGGAATAACACTGAATTGTTACTTACGACACGTTCGCGAAATTTGGGCCAACATTCGCCGGGAGTTCGCATACATGTTGCATGACATTCGCGCGAATACAGTCGCGCGACAGTTATGCGTTATAATCGAGATTTTTTTTCAATAATTTTGTCATCAGACGTCAAGCGAACACACTGCGAATAAATTGCGACATTCGCACGACATTCGTGCGATATTCGTGCGAATGTCGTCAGATTTTCATTTTTGTCTCCAATCAATCACAATTTAGTTTCATATGTCGCCCACCCCTCACACAGTTGCCTCACATTTCTTGCACTTTCTGACTCACGGAAGCTAAATTGAGAAGAGTTCGAGACGGGTTCAAGACACCCGCGACGACTCTATTTTGAGAGAACATTAGTCGCGCGAATTTTTTGAACATGTTCAAAATTCCAGCGACACGAGAGCGAGGCCTTGCGACTCACGCGAGGAAATTGAGAACCCCTGCGAACGTTTCGAGAAATTTTGGAAACTCCCTCGCGAATGCCGTTCGCAATTTGTCGCCAACAGTCGCAGCCCAGTGAGATACTAGCATAGTCGTAGAAAACGATGTGTAAAAGACACGACATGTGTTGAAAAACTACAGAGCCCCGCAGGGGACATGGACTTTTTTTTATTAATTCGTTCCCACGAAATAAAAATTTATTCCCTCGAATTAACAATTCTTTCCCACGAAATGACAATTCGTTCCCTCAATTTAACAATTCATTCCCTCGAATTAACAATTCGTTTCCACGAATTAACAATTCGTTCCCGTATATTAGTTATGTTTATTGATCTTTGGAATGTAAAGTGATAAACATAATTTCATACTAATTGTCATTTGATATGAACTGTATCGAAGATTTCGGCAATTTATGCAACTCACCAGAGGCTCTGTGCATACTTTGCACCGAACCGTTTCATGAATCACTATCAAATGGAAACTAGAAACTTGAGATCCACTGGGTATGATTTTGACTGATCTACACTGATCATCAATGAAATTAGCACAACTGTCTCAGAGTACGACCCACTGATTAATATAATGCATTGTTACATGGTTTCCGTTGTTTGCACATAAATAGCGCGTGCTGTTTGCATATGGCTTTAGGCAATGCTCATTCCGGGGCCGCGCGTAATGGAAGTGCCTTCATGACGTCACTACGCGGAAGTGCCTTCATGACGTCACTACTTCATGACGTTCATGACGTGGCCCCGGAATATGCATACCGAAAATTATCTACGTGAATGGGAAGATTTTATAAAAGTACTGAAAATACTGAATATAATACTCAAATTACATCAACTTTTTGTTGGAAATGTAACAATAACGTTTGACCATGTCCAGCCGTGTGCAAACGTTTGCTGTGGCCCTCGGGAACTGTTTGAACCCGCGGCCTGCGGCCTTGGGGTTGAAACAGTTCCCTCGGGCCACAGCAAACGTTTGCACACGGCTGGACATGATCAAACCTTATAATAGACATTTGCTGTTTTTGTCCTTAACCCTTACTAAGCTGAATTAACTTTTGTCGTCTGCTGGAAATTTTTTACTTTCAATATTTCTCGATAAAACCTGCTTTGACAGCGCATGAGAATCGTCTCATGTGCTGCCAAAACAGGTTTTCTGTTAAGAATTAAGGCAAAAATGAATAACAGCAGACGACTATTTTCGTCTCCCGCGTAGTGAGGGTTAAAGGTACATGTCCACTCTGTAGGCACACACTGTTCTTTATAGGAATTACATAAGTGTATAATTGTGTCACTATTCCACCAGTTCTACCAGTTCAACTCTCACACAGCCCCACGTATTGATTGGCATTATTACACATTTTATATCAGGCGTAAATTTCCTCACTGATATCAGGGGCGATAACTGTGTTTCATTAAAATGTTAACGGACATTACTATTTCTCTGTATATATTTTTTGATGTGTAATGATCATACTTTATAATATGTCGAAAATAATTATTTTTTCCGGTGACGCATTTAATTAGTATAATGCCTCATTTGCATATGAAAATAGCCTGATACCACCGCGAGTCACTATCAGTAAAATACATATTACTAAATTATTATATCTGTATAGCGAATAGCCGGCACTCGTAATTTTTACAACTGGTCGAATAGCGACATAATTATACAATAATTTAATTCCAATCAAGAACATCTTGTGCCTATTGAGTGGGCATGCACCTTTAATATAAAACAATAGAAATTTGCTATTTTTTTCCTTAAATGTATGTGGCTGTGACTGGATAAATGGGGCTTACGGGTTTTGCGACCGATGTAGATCCAGATCAGCCTGTGCATCCGCACAGTCTGATCAGGATCTGCACTTTTCGCCATTCGACGAATGAAACATGTGCACCCATTAGGCTTCTAACAAGTAATATAAATCGTTTTCAGGCCCATATCTCCAATCACAGCCACAAATGACGTCAGCACGTATTTTCCTGTAATTTTATGCAATTATATCAACCATTTATAAGAAACTCACACGTGTTCACAATTATCTTTAAGACAATACGGCGAAAAACATGTGAAGTTTGCGTAACAGTGCTATTTTTTCGTGATCAGGTTTCAGTTATGACGTCATTTAGGACAACAATGAGACACGATTGCCTGCTTCAGACATGGCACACAAACAATTTATTTCTATAATGGGCTGCAAAACGGTACAGACTGAAAATGGGAAATTATGAGGCCTATCCTGGTCTATTAGTTTAATAGTGTGTGGCTGTGACTTGAGAAATGGGGTTTAAGAGATTTGTGAACCGTGTAGTTCCTGATCAAATTCATTCATTACATTCATGTAATAACTGTATAATTTGTTTATCATAAACACGGTGGGGGTTTCATTGATGGAATGGCGACCAACGCAGATCCGGATCAGACTGTGCGGAGGCCAGAATACAATAGTACTACACATTCATTTTGCGCGGTCCGTTCGCTTTAACCGTCAAGATCGGATAAATACTAAGAGCGTTATGACACAAAAGAGTCGGGCGAAACTAGCTTCATTTGATTTGCACATAAGAACGCGCGCATGTGCACGGGTCGATCGCCCCTCTGTGATAATGCACTAGTCGAAATCATCCTGATTTATACCACTTGTACTGCACTCCGCAGCGGCAGAAAATGGTCCACGTCCAAATAGGCGTCGGATTCGTAACGAATTATTCCCATTCAGCTACACGCAGAATATGCTGCAGTAACGCATTTTCGTGCAGCATTATGCGGTAGTTCTAAGTAGAGGTGACTGGAATCTCGCCAGGAAACCGGTGCATATTTCGACTTGAAACATTTTATACCAGCACGGAGTGCAGCACTAGTATTTATAGCATCACTACATAGAAAATACCAGAGGGGTGTTTCACTAAACTTCGTACGACTAAAATGTTCGTAAGTGCAAAATTATGATATTTTGTAAATTAAAAATGTTTTCTTGTAAACAATTATTGGATTTACATTTATTGAGCATAGGCTGCATATGCAGCCTATGCTCAATAAATGTAAATTCATCAATTGAAATTTCTAGTCGATCCTAAATTTGCACTTACGAACATTTTATTCGTATGAAGTTTAGTGAAACGGGCCCCAGTCTACTATGTGTCCTTTGATATCATGTTTATCAAGCAGGCTAGAAAAATTTCCTCGGAATTAGTCTTTATCCTAAAAAAAAACGTTTCCAGCATTGCCTAATGGACCAAAATCACTAAGTGCACTTATTTAGCTAAGTACACGTTGAGGTCGTAATTTTCAACTTATGCATACATTAGTTAATACTTCATATTTAATAAAAAAAGTATTTTCTAATAAAAACAATGGTTTCAATGTAATAAAATGTCCTATATGAAAGCTGCATAATTTTAATCATCAACAATAAATAGGCGTTTGCTTTATATGAAATATATCATTTTGTTACAAGTAAATACATGTAGTAGCTCCATGAAAGTGCACTTAGGTAGATAAGTGCATTTATTAATTTTGGTAAATTCGGCTACTAATATAAAAATACACTGGACCGGTATTCTCTATTTATCCCGTCAACTCAGTGCGTATATATATGTGCCGTGAAACACGGTGCCGTGAAACATTTTTGATATCCAGTCAATACTATTTTTGCATTTTACAGCCATTTGTAGGTGTTCACGGGATAAATAGAATAGTAGGTTAGTGCCGTGAATGTGAAAACATATCTGGCGCGGCACGGAAACGGGATGTGCTCGGCAGAGCCACGCCCATCCCGTTTCCTGAGCCTTCCCAGATATTTTTTTCCCATTCACGGCACTAACCTACTATTCTCTATCTATTTTCCTTATTTCTGAACCAAAGTATATGTTCTGACCACTCCGGTTCAAATGAGTGGTCACAACATATACTTCTGATGAGAAATAAAGAAATTCTTGAGCCTTGCCGGATATTTTTTTCCCATTCACGGCACTAACCTACTATTCTCTATTTCTTTGACATAATGATCTTCTCGCTTACCTGAACACGTATCCAAAGTAGACGAGAACTTCGCAGAAAACGGTCATATGCATCAGAGGGATCTTGATCATTTCAAGCCACTGCATGAACAGGACCAAGTTGAACCCGTAGCTACTTCCGGACAGCGCGGCCAGGTACACATTTGACGAAATCTTGCGCATCGATTTCGACATGAATATAATGAGCGAAAAGAGGTTCCCAAACAGTCCGAAAATGCATAGAATCGGTTGTACGTATGTGGTTAGAACCGTGGCGAATTCCAACAGGATGGGCGACACGTCGACATCTGGGTAGTCTAGATTGTCTTGTGGATAGTCCCCTTCATTGGCACCGTGCGAATACTCTGATGTGTTGTTAGCCATCGTCATATTGGTCAACTGAAAAAAGACAGAACCTGAGTATTTGATTGGTCAATGTGGAATTGGCGGGAAAATCTTGATTCACCGATATTGGATTCGAAAATATACAAAATTCAGAATTCAATTCCGCACGAGCTTTGTACATACGACGTCATCGGCGAAAATCGGCGATGCGATAAGGGAGATAATACCAGAGTCTGACATATGATTGTCCCCCCCCCCCCCGGCCTCAATTCCATAATATTCTTGTTTAGACATATAATTGCCTGTATGTTCCACCAGAACCGTTGAATAGAAATGATTATGCACAGTCAGTGTCACGTTTTGGCCGCGCGTTGTGTCGGGTTTCTGACCCCCACGAGTTGCACATTTTGTGCCACGAGTTGCACGTTGTGCCACGCTGTCGCCTCGTTGTAGTCCCGCTCTCGCATCGTTGTAGCCTCGCTGTCGCCATGTTGTGCCTCGTTGTGCTTCGCTGCCGCCACGCTGTAACCATGTTCAGTTAAAACCCTAGATATATCTACATTCTTATTCCCCTGTCATAGCGTCACGTGTTGGCCGCCACATTATGCTACGTTGGGAAAAGTGGCAGAACGTGGCTATATACAACGTGAGCAAACGTGGAACAACGCGGCTAAAACGTGATAAAACGTGACAAAACGAGAACTGACCATTTTAATTTTGGACATGTTCAAAATGCATTGGCTGTTCCCCACAACGGACTACAACAATGCAACAACGAAGCAAGAATGTGGTACAACGTAGTACAACGTGGCTACAACGTAGCGAAGAGGTGACAGAACATGGCGGCAATCTGTTTCCTTCTATTGCCCCAGTCATACACGTTTGGCCTTGCCGTTGTGCCCAGTTTATAACCCCCACGATTTGCAAATTTCCGAAGGTCAAAGTCGGGATATGCCTCGCTGCCGTCACGCTCTAGCATCGCAGTCGCCCCGTTGTGACACGGTGTGCCTCGTTATGCTTCGCTGCCAACAGGGCGTATCATAGCGTACATAACGTATCATAACGTACCACAACGTAGCAGAAACGCAGCACAACGTCGTACAACGTAGCATAACGCAGGTCATAGCGTAGATACAACGTATCATAGCTTGACACAGCGTGGCAATCATGAACAACGATTACCATATATTAAAGGGACATACCCACTCAGTAGGCACAAACTGTTCTTTATGTCAGAGCAAGGATTCCGCTGGCGATCGCCACTTTCGCAATTGGCGATAAAAATAAACAATTGGCGATAAAAAATTACAATTTTCGAAGATTGTAATTTTTTATCGCCAATTGTTTATTTTTTTTGAAGTGGCGATTTTTTTATTTTCCCAGCGGAATCCCTGTCAGAGACATTATCTGCGACATTTTCTGGCAAAATAAACATTAATTCACCATTACCTCACGTATTGATTGACATTATTTCACATTTGATATCAGACGTAAACTTTCACACTAATATCAGGTGCCATAACCGTGTTTCCTTAAAACGTTAAGGGACATTACTATTGATTTTCTGTATTTATTTTTTTGATGTGCAATGATCATACTTTATAATCTGTCGAAAGTATTATTTGTTTCAAGTGACGCATTTAATTAGTATAAATAATTAAAACATATCATGCCTCATTTGCATATGAAATTAGAACTGGTGGAATAGTGACACAATTATACACTTATTTAATTCATTTAAAGAACATTTTGTGCCTACTGAGTGGGCATGTACCTTTAACAAATTGAATGCCGAATGCCTGTGCGTTTGGCCACCGGCTGGACAATTGACCTTACGTTGTATGCGACCAGCGTAGCCCCAGATCAGCCTGCACATCCGCGTAGTCTGATCGGGGCAACCGATAGTTGCAAATCAGTATATGTAAAACTAATTAATAAGCAGTTTCCAATAAATGATTGACTATAATTACACTTATGATCAGGACATCTGGGGCGCTTCACTAAACGTCGTACGACTAAAATGTGCAAATTTAGGATCGTCTGACAATTTCAATTGATTGATTTACATTTATTGAGCAGCCTATGCTCAATAAATGTAAATCCAATAATTGTTTACAAGGACACATTGTTAATGTGAAATTCACAGACTCATAAGTTTGCCTTACGAACATTTTAGTCGTATGAAGTTTAGTAAAACGGCCCCCTGGCGCCCAAGCTATTGGTGTCCGGTTTAGAGTGTAGGTCTCCTCGAGATATTCCAATGATTAAACCTATTGTGCATTCATTGATATCAGCCATGTTCTATATTTTTAGAATCCCATTAGACTAGTTTGTTAGAATCCATTACCGTTTTAACACGTCGTATTGTGAATAGATGGTAAAATGTGAGACAAACCCAGCCAAATATATATGCATCGGCTCGTGCAACCGGTGGGAATACAACTGGATAAGAGGTATTTTGAATTTAATTTGTGGCTGTGACTGGAGGAATGGAGCTTATGGGTTTTGCGACCAGTGTTGATCTAGATCAGAGTGATCAGGATCTGCACTGTTCGCCATTCCACCAGTGAAACACCCGTGATGGTTCTACCAAGCAATACAGATCTTTATCAGGCTACAGGAGTGTGTTGATTCATCATTTCATTTGTGGCCGTGACTGGAGAACTGGGGTTTATGGGATTTGCGAGCAGTGTAGATCCAGATCCGACTGTGCATCCGCACAGTCTGATCAGGATCTGCACTGTTCGCCATTCCACCAGTCATGGTTGAACCAAGCAATACAGATCGTTATCAGGCTACAGGAGTGTGTTGATTCATCATTTCATTTGTGGCCGTGACTGTAGAAATTGGGCTTATGGGTTTTGCGAGCAGTGTAGATCCAGATCAGACTGTGCATCCGCACAGTCTGATCAGGATCTGCACTGTTCGCCATTCCACCAGTGAAACACCCGTCATGGTTGAACCAAGCAACACAGATCTTTATCAGGCTACAGGAGTGTGTTGATTCATCATTTCATTTGTGGCCGTGACTGTAGAAATTGGGCTTATGGGTTTTGCGAGCAGTGTAGATCCAGATCAGACTGTGCATCCGCACAGTCTGATCAGGATCTGCACTGTTCGCCATTCCACCAGTGAAACACCCGTCATGGTTGAACCAAGCAACACAGATCTTTATCAGGCTACAGGAGTGTGTTGATTATATATATTTCGTGGCCGTGACTGGAGAAATGGGGCTTATGGGTTTTGCGAGCAGTGTAGATCCAGATCAGACTGTGCATCCGCACAGTCGGATCAGGATCTGCACTGTTCGCCATTCCACCCGTCATGGTTCAACCAAGCAACACAGATCTTTATCAGGCTACAGGAGTGCGTTGATTCGTCATTTCATTTGCGGCTGTGACTGTAGAAATGGGGCTTATGGGTTGTGCGACCAGTGTAGATCCAGATCAGACTGTGCATCCGCACAGTCTGATCAGGATCTGCACTATTCGCCATTCCACCAGTGAAACACCCGTCATGGTTCCACCAAGCAATACAGATCGTTATCAGGCTACATGAGTGTGTTGATTCGTCAGAAGTTACACTGGTCGCATATCCCATAAGTCCCATTGCTCCAGTCACAGCCACATTCAGGGACTGAATACAGTACACTGTAGTATAAAATGGTCATTTGTAGTGTAATATCACAGCTTATTACATATCAGAATACAGTAGTGTAATAAATATGCGAATGAGACCAACAACCCTTTACAAGTTCTGTGTATGAGGTTTTGCATATGCAAAAAACATTAGTGTTGACTTAATATTACATTTCTAAAACCACTGATTTCATAAGAAACGCGGCAGATCATTTTCGATTTTTCGCCCGACAATGGATGCGAGGTCTCGAAAAAGGCGCCAAAATAACACTGTCAGTTGTCGGGGCGAAATTGCGAAAACGTACAGTTCGAGTCGGCTCGTTTCGAGCTGGCTAATCTGGATCTACACTGTTTGCAAAGAATACTATAGAGGTATATGTAATGTTGAAAGGGTCAATATATTACAGCGCCACTTGGCGCTACAGTTCACATGATATATAGAGTTATACCGATGAAAGCCGAATCACGCCGAATGCCTGTGCTCAAGTTGGGTATGTGTAAATACTGAACTATTAATAGGTCATGATGCACGGTTCATTGACGAATCCGTATATTTATAGCGTTTTGCGTTTTATTTGGGTCACGATCTCAAAAATACTAGGCTAATTACACTGTAAAGTCGCTGTTATTGGAGAAATGGGGCTTATGGTATGTGTGGCTATTCAAACTTCTAGTCCTGTCCTGAAGCCTGATACATACATGAACTGGGTCAGTACGTGCACGTGACTGATGTAAGGTACACCTATCGTATTTACTACGACGGACGGTTAGTCATTGTAATCTACGGTGTCCCGCAGGGGACGTAGAATTTTTTTTTTTTAATTCGTTCCCACGAAATAACAGTTCGTTTCCTCAATTTAACAATTCGTTCCCACGAAATAACATGTATCAAGGTGTATGATCACGTGGTACTAACAACAACAACAAGTACTGAAATGTCCAGAATCCATCTGATTCAAAGTACGTATTCTTTTATAGTGTCCTTATTACGTAACGGGTTTTGAATTCGTTCCCATAGGAACGAATTGTTAATTCGTGGGAACGAATTGTTATATCGTGGCAACGAATTGTTCGAGGGAACGAATTGTTAAATTGAGGGAACGAATTGTTAATTCGAGGGAACGAATTGTAAATTAGAGGGAACGAATTGTTATTTCATGGGAACGAATTAATTAAAAAATCCATGTCCCCTGCGGCGCTCCGTAGTAATCCGTACTACGTTTGCAGTACGTACTGGTATTACTGGCCCAAACGTTCACACATCGCACAAAACGTTCACATATCGACACAAACGTTTTCCATACGTGTATTAGTATTTCCTATAAAAGGTCTCTGTCTTGTAGATTTTTCATCAGAATATTCAATGTTTGAAACGAGTAGATCGGATATTAGTCTATGCATCAACATAATAGTATAAAGGAAGTATTGTAGTATTTATAACTGCAAATACATGTAACTATTTATGTAGCTAATTGTTACAACTGATTACAGCCGCAAATTAGTAGACAAGTTAATGTGTAGAGTCTACAAAAACATACATATTGACAGAATGGAGAAGCATACGGTGAAAGTGGTTCCACTCTCTGTGACGGGAAGCAGACGACAGGACAATCAATCACGTGACCAGGAGACGAACGACCATTGGCCGCCGTTTGATTCCTATAGCGATTCCGGGATGCCCGAGTGGCAGTCACGTGATTGTAAATGCCGCAAGAAGGACAAGAAATGTCGTAAACATTCCCGTAAACACGGGGATCACAACTCCCGTATGCCGCCATTCATGTCTCGTGGTCCGTTTGCGCCACACGTTCGCCCGCCGTTTGTTCCCGGAAGTCACATGTTCAGTCGAGGCCGCGGCGGTGGACCGATGTTCCGCGGACGCAGTGGACCATTTTCTTCTGGCCACCCGTATTTCTACGGCTCACATTTCGTCGACACCGGTTTCTTCAAACGAAAGGAAAATCAAAACACCAGCTTTTGCTTAAACCTAAGCCAGTTCAAAGCAAATGAAATCAGCGTGACAATCGAAGGCGATGCGCTTAAGATCCACGCCAAGCACGATTCCCGCGCAGACGAGACAGGAAATCCATCATGCGAGGTGAACATTCAGTATGACATCACCGGAAGAGAGACAACAGGCGTACGAGGGTTGCTAGGAGACGACGGCCATCTTGAAATCCGCTTCAGAGACACAGACGACTCTGACGATGACGTAGTTGAGGTGCCGTCGCCTGTCCGTGCCGAACCTCACGACCACGCCGACGAGGTGGAGGAAGATGGAGACACAATGTACGAAAGCCAGTAAATCGTCCCCGGTACAGTCCTTCTCAAGATCATTTCAGCTTTAGATCCGGAACCATAACCTCTTTTATAGTTCGCCCTACTTTCTAAGCCAATCGCTGGCCAGTATCGAGCTATACTTATTCCACTTACTGCAAGATCTAACCCCAATAAGTTGCATATTACCAGATTTAATCATTAATGCATAGTAAAATTGGCTGATCTAGAAATATGTTATTGTTCACATATTGGACTTTTAAGGATCTAAATGCTGCGGTCGCTAGCGCTCCCTCGCATTTAATTCCTTAAAAATCCAATATGTGAACAATAAATTATATACACGTAGCCACAAAAGAAACGATACATATTTTGAAGCATAAAGTATCAAAACCGGCACACGTACGCATTTGGTCAGAGTGTACGTTGTTGTACACGTCGTGTCGCAAGGGAATGTCCGAATTTGACAGTGTCGATTCAACCGTTCTTCAGATCAGTTACGTCAATTTTAATGATTTACACGAGCTCCGCGATATCCACACTCTGAGGGGTACATGTACAGGTAAACGACCGATGTGCATACAGGGGCGTGTACCAAAAAGAAAGAAAACCATCAAACGTTAAGGAAAAGTTGTGAAACGGAATGCCGAGATGAAATGAAAATCAACGACTTCGAGCGATTGGAATGTTGGAATCTGGTCGGCGTCACGTTGACGTCACCGCTCAATTTGGAGTGTCGCGCATTACAATACAGAACACGTGGATCAGTTGATGATCGCCCCCGTTGTGGATGCAAATGGTGGCCATACGCACTACTGACTTCTGTGTGACTTCGTATGGTGACCCCTACGTGATTCGCAACGGTCTGACGTCAGCATCTGGTGGTTAACTTAACATTTTGTTAATGAAATTACCGCAAGACATTTTAAGTTCATGTTATATTTGAGAATAAAGTAAAATGTAATGTTTACAATACATGTATTCACAATCATATGTATGTATCGTTTCTTTTGTGACTACGTATATATCGTTAACAGAACGAAATATTTATGCACCCATGTATCTAGAAATATTGGACTTTTAAGGAACTAAATGCTGCGGTCGCTAGCGCTCCCTCGCATTTAATTCCTTAAAAATCCAATATGTGAACAATACATTATATATATCGTTAACAGAAAGAAATATTTATGCACCCATGTACTGTTTACCGCGGAATTATCATGAGCGATACTACATGAGGGTTTACCAATGACCCTGGCTACAGAACGTATACTACGTAATGCGGTTTCAATGTATTGTGCTGTACTTATGCAATAAATGTATTTTAACGTTTGTATTGATATAATATGATGTTAATGGAACTCGTTGACTGATTTCATATGCAACTCGGCATAGCTTAGTTTCTTTTGTTTATGATTTGATAATATTGGGGATATTTGAAGGTTATGATATGATCTTTAACAGTATTTAACAGTATTTAACTTGGTTGTTAATTTGACATTATTACGTGTATACTTTTCATAACTGGGCCTGTGTCTGTGAAACTTGGGCTTATGGTCATTGGCTGGGCTTGTTGACCAGACCTGTGATCATGTTCACCACTGCTGCTGTTATAGAGAATAGTAGGTTAGTGCCGTGAATGGGGAAAGATATCCGGCAAGGCTCAATCTTTTCTTTATTTCTCATCAGAAGTATATGTTGTGACGACTCGCCGAGACGGTTCAAATGAGTGGTCACGACATATACTTTGGTTCAGAAATAAGGAAACTAGATAGAGAATAGTAGGTTAGTGCCGTGAATGGGAAAACATATCTGGCAAGGCTCAGGAAACGGGATGGGCGAGGCTCTGCACGGCACTAACCTACTATTCTATTTATCCCGTGAACACCTACAAATGGCTGTAAAATGCAAAAATAGTATTGACTGGATATCAAAAATGTTTCACGGCACCGTGTTTCACGGCACATACGCACTGTGTTAACGGGATAAAATTCAGTTTTATTCCGTCAACACAGTGCGCATGTGCCGTGAAACACGGTGCCGTGAAACATTTTTGATATCCTGTCAATACGATCTAATCACTGTGTATGAATATGTGCGGTTGTCATACTAATCGATTCTCCGATTTTGAGGATGAGGCTGGGGTTATTTGTTTTGCATTTTAAAGCTATTTGTAGTGTTGACGGGATACATAGAATAGTAGGTTAGTGTCGTGAATTGGAAAACATATCTGGCGCGGCACGGAAACGGGATGTGCTCGGCAGAGCCTCGCCCATCCCGTTTCCTAAACCTTGCCAGATATGTTTCCAATTCACGGCTCTAACCTCCTACTATTCTATATATTTCTATCTGCGTACAATTAATCCATATTTCACAGTCACAGTTTCAGGTTGTTCTTGCTTGTTGACTTGTTTTCAAAACATTACAATCAATAATCAGTATACTCTTGTGGACCCATAATTGGAAATAAAATCTTGTATCTTGTATATTGTGTCTTGTGGTGGAATTATCGTACTTTCATTAAAGTGGCTGTGTCTCAGGAGGCCGTTTCACTACACTTCGTACGACTAAAATATCCGTAAGTGCAAAATTATGATAGTCTGTAAATTACACATTAACAATGTTTTCTTGTAAATAATTACTGGATTTACATTTATTGAGCATAGGCTGCATATGCAGCCTATGATATGCAGCCTATGCTCGATAAATGTAAATCCATCAATTGACATTTCCAGACGATTCTAAATTTGCACTTACGAACATTTTAGTTTTACGAAGTTTAATGAAACGGGCCCCGGATGTGGATGACATGCGAGCACACAAGTTGGTACAAGAGCATTTCGTAGTAGATTTGTATCGGTTTTCTGAACATATATGTGGCTGTGAATGGAGAAATGGGGCTTATGGGTTGTGCGGCCAGTGTAGATCTAGATCAGCCTGTGCATCCGCACAGTCTGATCAGGATCTGCACTGTTCGCCATTCTATCAATGAAATATATACCATTGCTAGCCTGTCTACCCGACTATGTGCGTCAAGAACCGTAACTGGTAATATGCAATGTGGTATATCCGTTGGCGTGGCCTAGTGGATAGGGCATCCGCCTCGCAACTTGGAGATGGAAGTTTCGAGCCTCAGCTCAGGCTGATATGGGCGGTTGGTGAACCGCCAGCAGGCTAGTTATATTAAATGGTACCGATTGCCAAAGTCAAAACTGGGTATGATGACGCTAACTCTCCGTCGCATTTACTGTCTGTTTCACGAAACCTGCCCAGATTTTCTTAAACAGACAATAAGTGAACACTAACTTATACTTAGTTCACCAATTGCCCATATTCTCAAAGACAAAATTGTGTCTACAACCTAAATCAGCTGGGCTACTTGTTTACGGGTGACACCGAGCGTGAATATCTGCTGGTTTTACTGTAGTTAAACTTATACCAGGCGGGGATTGTTGAATATGCCAAGTCGCGTGATTTCTCGCGAAAACTGTAATCACGATGTCGGACTAACAGGATTTCCCCTAAGTCTTTGTGAGATAATGGTCGATCAGACCAAAAATAAAATATCGATTGTCTTTCCCCCCATTACCTACATGCACCCATGAAAATACCCCATATCTAAAATGGCTGTGGTGGGAGACGTGAGGCTTATGGCATTTGTGTCCCACCTAGCTCATGGGCCCCGTTTTACTATCTGTCGTACGACTAAGAAGTTCATACATGCAGTTTAAAGGTACATGTCCACTCAGTAGGCACAACATGTTCTTTATAGAAATTAAATAATTGTATAATTGTGTCACTATTCCACCAATTCTAACAATTACAAGTTTCTGCTATACAGATATATAGAGAATAGTAGGTCAGTGCCGTGAATGGGGAAACATATCCGGCAAGGCTCAATAATTTCTTTATTTCTCATCAGAAGTATATGTTGTGACCACTCATTTGAACCGTCTCGCCGAGACGGTTCAAATGAGTGGTCACAACATATACTTTGGTTCAGAAATAAGAAAGGAAACTAGATAGAGAATAGTAGGTTAGTGCCGTGCATGGGGAAAAATATATGGCAAGGCTCAGGAAACGAGATGGGCGAGGCTCTGTCGAGCACATCCCATTCCCGTGCCGCGCCAGATATTTTTTTCCCATTCACGGCACTAACCTACTATTCTATTTATACCGTCAACACCTACAAATGGCTGTAAAATGCAAAAATGTGTTTCACGGCACATAGCACTGTGTTGACGGGATAAAATAATTTAATAATATTTATTTTACTGATAGAGACGCGCGGTGGTATCAGGCTATTTTCATATGCAAATGAGGCATGATATTTTTTAATTATTTATACTAATTAAATGAGTCAATGGAAAAAAATAATATTTTCGACAGATTATAAAGTATGATCATTGCACATCGAAAAATAAATACAGAGAATAAATAGTAATGTCCGTTAACATTTTAAGGAAACACGGTTATCGCCCCTGCTATCAGTTACTTCTATTATAACATGTATAATAATGTCAATCAAAACGTGGAGTAATGGTGAATAAATGTTTATTTTGCCAGAAAATATCTCATATGATGTATCATGTCACATGTTGTGCCTACTGAGTGGGCACGTACCTTTAATTATATTTTATGGTTTTCAATCTACAGTAGATATCGGCAGAGACATATTACCTAAATCCCCGGTTTGAGCCACAAGTTCTACCAACTTAGTTACGGCCCCTCACCGTGTTACGGTCGACCCTTATTTACATTACTAAATGCAACACCGACATTTATACTGGCAATTTTACACTTACAGTCGATGTTTTGGTGAGTTTATTCACATTTAATGGTATGTACATATTGAAAGAAATATAGCATCAGTTAACTAATGATGACGTTACTGTGAGCAGAAGATTCATCCGAACTTTTGTATAATACGAATCGTACGAAGTTTAGTGAAACGGGCTCCTGTAGCCTATTTCAACAACATTGCAAAGTATACTTATCTAGCAAAATATACTTTGAGGGAGAAATTTTCAATTTAAGGATAAATTTATTAATTTTTATTATACTGAAGTTATCACATTATCACGGCCATTTTGGCTGTGATAATGGAATAAATTCAGTATAATAATTCTTTTAATCATCAAATATATGCCGTCGTTAGTCCAATCAAGCAGCTTGATTCCAAAAAAGCGCAATATTCAAGTATTTTGAAATAAAGAAATTGACAAATATTGTCAAGATTAGCGCTGGCGGTGGTGTGTAAAACGAGCTTACTGATTTCACAAGAAATGAGGCTATGCCGAGTCTCTTATGAAATCAGTTATTGCGTTTTAAAAATCGGGGCATAGAACGGAAACAAACATTATGATATCCTAGACTGACGCTGCAAAAAAAATAGATGGATTCTGTAGAGCCGGTTTTTGTAAACCCCCGGTTTTTGTTAACCCTATGCCGTGAAAAGTCTATTACATTTTCTGTCACTCGGCAATAATGTATAAACAATTGGAAAAAACGACAGAGTTAAATTTGCACTCTGCCACCGCCCAACGGCTTGAGTATCGAACTCGGAACTTCTGACCGGACCCAAACATACTTTATTTACAGTTTGAAGCAATCATATTTCATGTATCGCAATATTAATATTTGGGGTTACAAAAACCGGGGGTTTACAAAAACCGGCGCGTACGTCAACGGTTTTTGTTACCCCCGGTTTTTGTTAACGGGGTTTACAAAAACCGGGGGATTACAAAAACCGGCTCTACAGGCGTCAATTACGCTTTGCAAAAATCTTTTATCCATGTCATTCCGTATACAATCTGATAATCGTTAAAGTACGCCGTTATCCGCACATGTGCCAGGCTTTAATTGAGTTATTTCTAAGAATATTAATACAGAAAAAAGATACTTTTTTATTTCTTAAAAATAAATTGCCTTGTGGAGACAGTCGCGGGAATTTTGACGAGTTCCCAAAAATATTTGCGCCGGTTTAAGACAAGACAAAAACGCGTGGAAATTTGTCAGGAAACTTGTACAGTTTTCGACTTGAAACATTTTGCACCGACGCCTGCATTAATCTTGGCATGATGTCAACGTTTCTAAACATGTTGATACATGTATAAAATTAAGGACAGCTCAGGCTCAGCTAATAAAGATGTTTGATTTCAAGCACAATATTCTGTTACTTTTATATAAAAATAAATTGAACTATTGACAAGCGGGGTGTAACCCGGCGCGTAAGGCAGCACGAGTGAGTTTCATTAGGCCGCCAAGGAACGAAGAGAGAAAATGTCAATAATGTATGTACATATTATAATTACCTCCTGCTACACTGAACTACAGTGGGGTCAGCGTGTAAGTGCACACACGAACGAACACGACAGGTTGGTTCCAACCTGTCGTGTTCGTTCGTGTGTGCACTTACACGCTGACCCCACTGTACACCGTAGACTACACCACCGCCTGTGCTTATCTTGCCAATAAGTAAGTTTGATCACGGTTCGTCCGCATGTACGAGCAGATAATCCGCGAGCTTTAGCGAGCGGATTATCGCTCGTACATGCGGACAAACGTGATCTAACTTATTTATCACATCCTCATATGCATACCTTGCACACGAGCTGTGTTAATACAAAAACAACACGCGGAAATGTGTCAAAGATGTGATAATTGAACTTATTGACCTCTTGGGTAATGTGTGTAACTAATGTTGTGAGAAGTTGTAGCCCAAGTCCATTGAACTTATGTGCAATAAACTATGTTTAAATTAAACTTTGCTTATTATTTCAAAATACTTGACTACCCGGTCCCCTTCATTTGAACCATCAATGACAAGCGGAGTGTATGTACTATATATGTTTTTAAATTCAAGAAAAGGTGATTTAAAATGGATGAATCAGTTGTTGCTTTCGTGTGCTGACTAAGATCGAAGATCAATAATGTGCTTGAAATCAAGCAGCTTGATTTGCCGAGCCTGATCTATTATACCACATTTTATAGTACATGTAGTAAGCCATTGGGAAGGGCTGTTGTTAAAACTTGTAGCCCAACCCGTTTGCCCTTATTAATAGTGAAGTGTATATCTTGAAACTACTGTCTAAATAGAGCAATGCGATATGTTTAACTCAAGCTCAGCCAAAGAGTTGGGATTGTGAATACATGTTCAGAAACGTTGATATCTTAGCAATACTAACATAGGCGGTTGCGGATGTACTTATTATAATTCCAGCACAAACATATTTACACAATTCCCTAACATTTGATTGGCCCGTAGCAAGTCTCTGTCCAAAATTTATATCCCAGTAAACTCCCACGCCGAACTACTTTCCGTAACCGTGAGGCGCAGTTAAAATAATTCTTGAGAAAACGGAAAATAAACACATTTTCTTGATGACTTTATTTCAAATTCTGGAATTATAAGGAATGAATGGCCTTTTTGTGGAATTTATCGGGGTATAAACTTGGAAAAGACGCAGGAATACTGGACGAAGGCCTTCCGGCCTTCGTCCAGTATTCCTGCGTCTTTTCCAAGTTTTCCAAGTTTATACCCCGATAAATTCCACAAAAAGGCCATTCATTCCTATAATAACTACTGTCTGTTTCACAAAAGCTGCCCAAATGTTACGGCTATATAGACAATGCAAAAACAATATTTTTTTTGATAATGTTAAATTTTATAAAAATTTAAGAATGAGCCTTCTTTTTATTTCGTGAAATTTGGTAAATATTGATTTTATTACGAAAAACTGATTTCTCTATGGGAATTTAACGTGGGGGAAAAAGAGGTAAAGGAGTGTGGGAGGAGTCAAAAAACGAAATACTTTGAAAATTGTTTCCGAAACCTAGCTAGATAGGGTGCCCTAGATAGCTTGAAAATGATCCAACTAAGAAAGCAAAAGTTAAATTTTGAAAATCGGTCCAGGATTACTGAAATTCTAAAAAATGTCTATGAAGATGTCTATAGGGATTTAACATGGGGAAATTGTTTTTTCGCAATAAAATCAATATTTAACAAAATTTCACGAAATAAAAAGAAGGCTCATTCTTAAATTTTCCATTAATTTAATATTATCGAAAACAATATTGTTTTTGAATTGCTTAAATGGCCGTAAAATTTGGACAGCTTTCGTGAAACAGACAGTAGCTCATGTTATCACATCATTGATACATTTTCTAGTTTTGTTTCTGCCTTTACACAGCACATTGACAATGAATGGACATGAGGATGTGATAACACAGTTCGATCACGTTCGACCGCATGTACGGTCGATAATCCACTCGCTAAAGCTCGCGGATTATCTCCTCGTACATACGGACGAACCGTGATATAACGGTGGTTTGTACTGAACGACACGGTAAGAAGGCATACATACATAAATGTTCACTTAAAACACCACTCCTATATTCTCGGTACTACTCGTACAGACGGTGTTCTGTTTATCTCGGATAATTATTGTCACGAATCACTAATTAGCGGCTTCAGGTGTTCGAGTACAGCAGCGTTTGTTCCCCTTGGCAACGAGAAGTAAACGTCAGTCAAACGTGACCCAAACTCGCGTTTCCTGCATTCCTAGTCGCCAATCAAATCCTTGTATACCCGTTTTCTGGTTTTCTTATCCAATGAAATCAGCCTTTTTTCATGACGTACCATCTCCTGTGAAAACGATGCGCATGCGCATTGAAAGAAACATGCACAGCTGGCTTTTCTGAAAACTCTACACATGCGCAGTGATAAATAAACGGTTAAACGTTTCACCGTTTTTGTATCACTGAGCATGCGCAGTGAAGATAAAACGAGGAAACGCACAGAAATACCACACTACTGGTTTTCTGGCTAATGGATCGCAAACGTGGGCGAAACCAAAACGTGATGTGAACGTCATGAACAAAAACTGCTGTAAGCTGAACGGCACCATAAAGCAGAAATGAATGTTCCAGTAAAAAAACACCACTCCCATTTTCTTGGAACTACAGTGGAACCTCTATAAACCGGACACCCTGGGAGGTCCCCAGGGTGTCCGGTTTAGAGTGAGTCCACTGTAAATTAGACATATGAATATGCCAATGCATGCGGGTGTTCTTTGCGAAGATGAACAGGCACTATCATCACAGATAGATGACAATGAAACCCATACAATTAAGGATACAAAGACCAGCTGAGCTCCAGTTAAGGTATGTCATTTGACCAACTTGAAATTTTGTTATTTCTTCATAAAAATGGCAAGTTGGGAGTCCTTTAGAATCGTCTCATTGAGACGATTCTAAAGCACTCTCAACTTGTCATTTTTGATGGAGAAATAAGAAATTTACCTCCAAATTACGCACCTTAACTGGAGCTCTGATTTAAGACTACATGTGTGTCCGGTTTAGAGCGGTTTTCTAATGTAAACCTACAGACGATGTTCTGTTTTTCTAGGACAATTATTGTCACAAATCTTTGCTAATTAGCTGCGTCAGTCGCCTATTTCACACATTTCATCATACTTATCTAGCAAAGTATACTTTGAGGAAGTAATCATTTATTTTTCCTGAAATGCATTATTTCATATAGAACTAACGACTGCATAATTTTTATGATTAAAAGTATGCACAATTATTATACTGAATTTAATTCATTTTCACAGCCAAATACATTCATTATAATAAAAAAATTAGATTTATCCTTAAATTGAACAATTCTCCCTGAAAGTATACTTTGCTAGATAAGTATACTTTGCAATGTTGGTGAAATAGGCTACTGGTGTTCGAGTATTGAGCATGTGATCTAAGGCAGGAGGATAAACATTGTTTTTTTGCTGCTTAATTAAATGGCGGGAAATGAATATCATCGTCTGTTTTCTTTTTATTTCCTTAACAAAATACTGTCATCTGAAGTTTTTATTTCCTTAACAATTATCGTCGTCGGCAGTGTTTAATACCTTCCTTAACACATATTGTCGTTCTGATATCTTTTTTAAATTTCTTAATAAATGTTGTCGTCTGCTGTGTTTGTGTCGATTCTAAAGACACTCGTGAAATACGAGCATTTATCCTCCAATGAACATCATTATATGTCATATTCGTTGTAAAAATATGAATATCCTCTATTTATTATCAATTCATCACTGTATCTGTGCCCCAGTTTATATAAATTAAATTAGTACATTAATTCATTTAAATTAAATTAGTACCATCGATTGCGGTAAACCTAGTGCAAACTGTGCAGATCCCGATGAGCCAGCTCGTGACGAGCCGTCTCATTAGGATCTACACTTTTTGCAAGTAATTTTCCTCTCTTTTTATAAAGAAAAAACATACGCTAATGCTATATATGTACTAGTGTGCGTGTGTGTGCGTGTGTGTGTGTGCGTGCGTGCGTGCGTGCGTGCGCGTGCGTGCGCGTGCGTGCGTGCGTGCGCGCGCGTGCGTGCGTGCGTGCGTGTGTGTGTGTGTGTGTGCGTACCACATTGCGTGCTAAGGTGCGTTGTGCGCTTTTCGGATCTTAGTGTCTGTTTCACGAAAGCTGCCCAAATTTTACGGCCATTTAAGCAATTAAAAAACAATATTTTTTTTTCGATAATATTAAATTAATGGAAAATTTATGAATGAGCATTCTTTTTATTTCGTGAAATTTTGTCAAATATTGGTTTTATTGCGAAAAGTTGATTTCTCTATGGGAATTTAACATGGGGGGAAAAGGGTAGAGGAGTGTGGGAGGAGTCAAAAAACGAAAACTTTTGGAAATTGACTCTGGAACCTAGCTAGATAGCTTGGAAATGAAAACAAAAGAAAACAAAAGATAAATTTTGAAAATCGGTCCAGGATTACTGAAATTCTAAAAAATTTCCCCATGTTAAATCCCCATAGACACCATAGACAGATGTCTATTGGGGATTTAACATGGGAAATTTTTTTTTCGCAATAAAATCTATATTTGACCACATTTCACGAAATAAAAAAGGCTCATTCTTAAATTTTCCTTTAATTTAATATTATCGAAAAAAAATATTGTTTTTGAATTGTTTATATGGCCGCAAAAGTTGGACAGCTTTCGTGAAACAGACAATAGTGTGGTTTCTACTGTCGCTAATACATTCAGATTTCAAAACTGGCTTTCTCTCGGGAAACTTTTTATTACAAGTTATTGCTTCCGTGTGTCAATCAAGAGCTTAATATAACTGGGACGACGAAGCAGTATATTCGAAGCCGTATACAATTTCATAGTTCGATGACTCGGCGATACACTGATTTCTTATGGCGTTTGCGACCAGTGTAGGCAAATATCAATCCGCGCGTTATGTTTATTTGAAGAATAATTATAGTATATATTATTTGTATGTGGATATATGCACGAGTTCCGCTGCGTGCGATATTGCGCGAAATCGTTGCGCGGCGGATCTAGTGGCATACATCCACGTACAAATCAAATAACCCTTTTATTATATACGTACATTAATCACAATTTAGATGCGCCTAAAATATAGAGAATAGTAGGTTAGTGCCGTGAATAGGAAAACATATCTGGTGAGGCTTAGGAAACTGGATGGGCGAGGCTTGCCGAGCCCGTCTTGTTTTCGTGCCGAGCCAGATATTTGTTCCCATTCACGGCACTAACCTACTATTCTATTTATCCCGTCAACATTCTAAAACAGCATTTAAATAACTTAATTTATTTAATTTAGCTTTCAGAAGCGAGATAAGTTAGAACCGAATTACATCAAACACACATTGGCGCTCAGAACATAGTTCGATAAAGTATGGTTGTAAAATCCCTTAATCAACAGTCATGACAGTAAATTGATCAATAATTGTTTTCCTCATCGAAATATTTCCAGAATAATCTTAAAATGTTACAACGATTTTGTTTTCATCGTTCATGAATCATTGAAATGAAAAAAACAAACAAGATGTCGGCTTTACGATTTAATCCTATTTAGAATGGCGACATGCATCCCGAATTAACCATTAACGTGGGCTTCAGGCAGGTTCAACATATGACTGTTCTGCTGATACATCATATTTTGTCACCGACAATATGAAATTACAGCTTCTTTTCAACGAAATACACTCTCAAAATTCACCAGACCCATCCATTTTCATTTGGGGCAGATTCTGCAACGATTGCGATCTGTCCAGAATAAAAATCAACAACACAAATTGAAAACACCATTTTGTTTTGTTTATTTCATTACCTTACTGGAATCACTGGAAGCAGCCATTTTTATTTTTATTTTAAATGACGTAGTACTAGACTTATTGAAGTACTAATAATTATGACACAATTGGAAATTGAGGGTCGTAATGGAAATTGATTTGGCATCAAGAAAATGGCATGAACTTAATTTTATTTTCCTGCGATATCGTTTTTATTTGCCAAATTTAACACTCACACTCGTGACACTGTATACAGAGAAAATAGATAGAGAATAGTAGGTTAGTGCCGTGAATGGGAAAAAATATCCGGCAAGGCTGAAGAATTTCTTTATTTCTCATCAGAAGTATATGTTGTGACCACTCATTTGAACCGTCTCGCCGAGACGGTTCAAATGAGTGGTCACAACATATACTTTGGTTCAGAAATAAGGAAAATAGATAGAGAATAGTAGGTTAGTGCCGTGAATGGGAAAACATATCTGGCAAGGCTCAGGAAACGGGATGGCCGAGGCTCTGCAGAGCACATCCCGTTTCCGTTCCGCGCCAGATATGTTTTCCCATTCAAGGCACTAACCTACTATTCTATTTATCCCGTGAACACCTACAAATGGCTGTAAAATGCAAAAATAGTATTGACTGGATATCAAAAATGTTTCACGGCACCGTGTTTCACGGCACATACGCACTGTGTTGACGGGATAAAAACAGTTCCATTTCCATCAGGCTATTCAGTTGAACCAAGACGAATGACGCGACGCGCATGAATTGTGATTGGGTCGTATTGTTAGGATATCAAATATGTTTCACGGCACCGTGTTTCACGGCACATAGGCACTGCGTTGACGGGATAAATACCAAATACTAGAGTACTGTCGATGGCGCGCCATCGCAATATACCTACTATTTCCAAATGCTAAGTCGAAAAGGGGAAGATAATCCATGACCGTGGGTCAAATCAAAAATCGAAATTCACTTTGCACATCTACACACACCATAAGGAATGCACACACTAAGTTTCAAGTCCCTACATATTACGGTTAAAACACTTTAATTCTTACAGAAAAACGTGACGGACGGACGTACGTACGGACGGACGTACGGACGTACGGACGAACAGAGGGATGGACACCAGTGACGAAAACAATATACCAAATTTTTTCTCAAAAAGTACAATAAGTACAATAAACAATTATTTACAAGGTGGAACGTAGTTCCGGCACTGACCAATATGAACTCACGGGACGTCAATATGGAAAACATAGTGACGGCTTGCGGTCCATTGTGTTTCAATGTGGGACGAATGTCCGTCTACAATCAAGATGCTTATCATGTTGCAAAAGTGATAACGTTCGATAATTACAGACCATTCTTATAAATAGGTTACCGAACTTGGAATCAGGAGTTTCACCCCTTATAGGTTAGACTATACCAAATGGCGCGAAATCGCCCAGGGGGTATAAGTAGTCCGGTATAAAAAAATAGTGCGGGCGTTTTGAGGTCACAGACACAGTTTGCTTGCAAATATTGATCCATTACTACCCAGTTTCACTTGAGGAACATTTTGGGGTGCTTTTAACACCAGTTTTCATCATATTTGTAGCATTTAAAAGAAAACACTGAACCTGTTGGTTACGTGATGTAAACAGAGTTTCCGTGGTTCTAAGGGAAGCTAAGGGAAGTTACTCGTGATTTTCCAAGTCCGCCAACCTATTTGTGGCGTTGACTGGATAAATGGGGCTTATGGGATTTGTATCCAGTGTAGCGACTGTTCAAACAGCACACGCATGTAGCCTGATAGTGATCTATATTGCTAGTTAGGAGCATGGTGTGTTTCATTGACGGAATGGCGAACGATGCAGGGGGCCGTTTCACTAAATTTCGTACAACTAAAATGTTGTTAAGCGCAGATTTAGAATAGTCGTACATTTCAAGCGATGTACTTACATATTTTGAGCATAGGCTGATTATGCAGCCTATGCTCAATAAATGTAAATCCAATACTTGTTTACAAGAACACAGTCTTAATGTGAAATTTACAGACTATCATAATTTTGCACTTACGAACATTTTAGTTTAATAAGTTTAGTGAAACGGCCCCCTAGGTCCTGATCAATTCCTGATCAATTGCGCGCGAAACCCATAAGCCACATTTCTCCAGTCACATCCACATTACTGTATAAGACTTGTATGATCTTAAGCCGAATATTCTGTATGTAGCGCAGGGTGACTTATAGGGTCGCCGTGTATAACAGACAGAAAATCGCGGTACTATTTTCTGCTTTTTCTGCAATATACCATCATGGACTGCAATAAACAGGGGAGATAATTTGGTTATGCAGTTCAGATATTGTCGTACCAAGACGTACATTGTCTGCAACATTGCGATTTTTAACTGTGCAACGATAATATTGTACCACCAACAGAAATAGGTTTCCGTTCTAGTTGAATTAGTTTATATAAATTAAATTAGTACATTAATTCATTTAAATTAAATTAGTACCCATCGATTGCGGTAAACCTAGTGCAAACTGTGCAGATCCCGATGAGCCGGCTCATGACGAGCCGTCTCATCAGGATTTGCAATTTTTGCAAGTCTTTTTATAAAGAAAAAACATACGCTAATTCTATAAATGTACTAGTCTGAAATTCATTTTGTTACGATTGGATTGGTCGGAAAATGAACATCCATTACATGAAAATCCATTTCAGTTCTTTAGGGCTGAAAGAGTTAATCACATCGCGATTATTTAGACGACTCAAAGTACAATTGAATTCTGAATACGATGCAAATCTACAATTCAACTTTATCCCGTCAACACAGTGCGTATGTGCCTTGAAACACGGTGCCGTGAAACATTTTTGATATCCTGTCAATACCACCTAATCACTGCGGTTGTCATACTAGCCGATTCTCCGATTTTGAGGATGCGGCTTGGGTTATTTTTGTGCATGTTAAAGCTATTTGTAGTGTTGACGGGATAAATAGAATAGTAGGTTAGTGCCGTGAATGGGAAAACTATCTGGCGCGGCACGGAAAGGTTTCCTAAGCCTTGCCCGATATTGTTTTCCCATTCACGGCACTAACCTACTATTCGCTATATTATACTACTCTGTTTCATCACTTACCGTGTATGATAAAACCAGGGTGTTTTTATTGTTTTTTTCATGTGACAATCCTCGACAATCCCAGACCAATGACCCTTAAATCACGTGAACTAGGTTGTAGGCGTGTGTATTTCTTGCCCATGCGCATGTCTGTGAATTTTAATGGTCGACACGTGAAGAATTAATTGAATTTTATCGCCTCTAAAGATGCTTTTAACGTAAAAATAGAGATCCCAGGTCCGTATAGCGAATTGCATCAAAACAGCTAAGTGTACTCATTTCACCTATGTGAGCTCCAGATTGTGTGTTAACTTTCGCCGTAAATTGCAAAGAAAACCATACATGTAATTGCATTATTTCGAAGTCAATATCGGCGAAAACGGCGATATGATAAAGGCGGTAATATTAGAAGCGGGCCAACTAATAAAACCGTCATTTTTAATGGTATTTCCGGTTCTCATGTCGCAATGAACATCGCTGGCTAAGACAATACATACTATTATGTCGTATAAATGTACTAAAAAGCGACTTTGTTTTGGACGTTCTCTTATTTCGTACATTTTTTACCCTTTCTTGTTTTTAATTATCTACATAAATATGTCAGAATTTATAGCAGAAATTGTATCGTGAACTGAATTACGTAGATTAGGTTTGAGCAAAATATTGTTTTCCTTAATCTTTTGAACCCGAAAGCCCACTATATCGGTTTATGCAAACAGTGCAGATCCAGATGAGCCGTCTCATCAGGATCTGCACTGCTTGAAAGTAATTTTCATATTTTTGAGAAAAACAAATACCCCCTTTTTAGAAATGGAATAGTCTGAAAATCAGTTTGCGATGATTGGATTGGTTGCAAAACGAACATATCGCAGCCCATTCAGTTACTTAGGGGTGAAAGGGTTAATTATTACACCCGGGCTACCCGGTAGTAGAAACACGAATATGCGTATTTCTAGTACATCTATGCATGCAGTAGTTTGTTCTGAGTTTGCACATGGCGTTTTGGTTTGAAACACGTTTTTTGGCTGACGTTTGCGGTACGTTAGCGAGAAACCCAGTTTGTGTGGTCTCTGCAGATGTGCGTCTAGTTTCTCCGTTTTATTATGAAAAACCGTTTTCGATGAAAACGCGCGTTTCATCATGGCCTGCGCGTTTTCATCAGCAACGTTTATCAATGTTTGTATCACTATGCACGTGCAGAGTTTCAGGAAAAAACGTTTTGTGTTTTTATTTCAATGCGCTTGCCGAGATCCTACATCATGATACAACGGCATTTTCATTCGATACAAAAACAAAACGGGTTTAACTCGGTAAAAAACCGGAAAACACGTTTTCAGACTTTTTCAAACAGGATTTAATAGGCAAATAGGAATACAAGCCGGACTTGAACGCGCGTTTAGACCACGTTTTTCCCTGGGGCCGTTTCACTAAACTTCGTACGACTAAAATGTTCGTAAGTGCAAAATTATGATAGTCTGTACTAAATTTCACAGTAACAATGTTTTCTTGTAAACAAGTATTGGATTCACATTTATCGAGCATAGGCTGCATATGCAGCCTATGCTCAATACATGTCAATCCACCAATTGCAATTCACAGACGATCCTAAATTTGCACTTACGAATATTTTAGTCGTACGAAGTTTAGTGAAACGGCCCCAGGTTTGGACCATTTGTTCACTTCTGGTTTCCGATGGAAACACAAACTGCTACTGTACATATCAAGTTGCATAATTGAGACACGCCACGCGATTTTGTACCTTCGGACATCTGCGTAAGTTTATTAAATACGTTTACAAAAGTTACAATATTTTTCATAAATAAAGTCAAAAGTTGACGAAATTTGTCAGAGTACGCATGTACTCTGTACATTTTGTCAACTTTTGACGCCATTTACGAAAAATACTGTAAATTTTGTAAACGTATATCATGATTTTACGCAGATGTCCGAAGGTACAAAATCACATGGCGTTTCTCATATTATTGTGTACTTTTATCATTGACAACATAATTCATCTCGCCGAGAAGTTTCAAATCAAGCGGATGATAATAAATTGATAATTTATATACGACTTTCGAGTTTTATATTTCAAGCTACATTGTGTATCTCGCAATGTTTCAATGTACATGTGTAATTGTTTATGTATTTATAATTCCAGCTCAAAAATATTTACACAATTCCCTAACACTTGATTGGCCCATAGCAATTATCTGTCCAAAATTTATATCCCAGTAAACTCCCACGCCGAACTACTTTCCGTAACCGTGAGGCGCAGTTAAAATAATTTTTAAGAAAACGGAAAATAAACACATTTTCTTGATGAACTTAGTTTATTTCAAATGCTGGAATTATAAGGAATGAATGGGCTTTTTGTTGAATTTATCGGGGATATAAACTTGGAAAAGTCGCGGGAATACTGGACGAGGCCTTCCGGCCTTCGTCCAGTATTCCCGCGACTTTTCCAAGTTTATACCCCGATAAATTTCACAAAAAGGCCATTCATTCCTATAATAAGTATCCAAAAATAGGTGGACAGAAACACGCGGAACACACTCTAGTGGATGTTGAATACTGGGACATTCATTAAGCAATTATTATATACTATTTAATTTAAGTAACGCTTGATGAGTAGGCCAGACAACAAATTGAGATATAATAATGTCGATGTGCTAGCTTGTGCACGTTAGTACGCAATCTTCATATTCCTTGAATCGGTCGTAAATTATTTTTTAAAGAGCAATATAAATGATGACATTTTTATTTTTTATCTCAAAGTACATGTATTTGTTTATGTGATTATGTGTTTATCACATTAAGGGTAAATATTTATGCGGTGGTGAAAAGCATGGTATAACGTTGAGGCACTTTTGTACATTCCCCTAATACATAGATATCGCCTTTTTTCTTCGTAATACTGACTCTTTCCAAACATAACTCACTATATATTATAATTTGTCCTATAATATACACCCTAACCTATTTACCTATATATCCTATAATATACCATAATCAGGCGCGGATACAGAAATAATTGCAAGGGGGTGGGGTCTGTAATTAAAATTCGGCGTACCCGACCTCCGCGCGCGCGAAATCGTAAAGTCGGGGATCTGGGGGTCCTACCCCAGGAAATTTTTAATTGCCAGATCGCCGCAGATGCGATTTC
Source organism: Conchocele bisecta (assembly GCA_029237695.1). Lineage (NCBI taxonomy): Eukaryota > Metazoa > Mollusca > Bivalvia > Lucinida > Thyasiridae > Conchocele > Conchocele bisecta. The sequence continues at coordinate 56,388,126 of CM055278.1, forward strand.
CTGACACCTAGGCCACGAAGACAGTCATCTAACTATTCGAGTATTGTAGATTTATTTTTTTTGGGCCGGGATCAAGGGGGTGGGGGGGGGTGGGGGTGGGGTCCGGACCGCCTGGACACCCCCCCTCCCCTCTATCCACGCCTGATAATACACTCATTGTTACTTGCTACAGGACATAGTTAGTAAATATGTAAATGTAAAATGCTTGGATTTAACGATGGCACTGGTTCGATGACCTTCCATGTCGTCTCCCAAGAAGGGGAGAAAGGAAGGAGGTGGATACAGAGGAAACCGGCCCAGGGGACCTAACTCTTATTATAATAGTCCCCTCTGGTTCTTTAACGTGCACAGACTCTCCTTCAAACCTGAAACGGGACCACTTTTTAAAGTCCCCATCCGAAAGTACTAGTAGAGAAGGAAATACAAAGTATCTCAGAAATACTGACGCCCGGGAACTGAACCCTGAATCGAACCCGGTTCGTTTTTTGCATGCCATTTACATTGCTGACAGGGAGGTAATCCGACACAAACTTGATAAACTTGTATTTGTCCGATTACAAACCGATTGGTAAATACTTGTATAAAAATTAGTAATCATGTATTGCATGTATATTTGTAGATTATGATGTAACAAACAGAAATAAAAAAACTGAAAAAAGGAAGAAGAAAAACATGCTATTTAGTAACGTTCGAAGTCATAAAGTAAGACATAGTTCTGCGAAGTGGGGCTGAAGGGAGCAGTATAGTAGCTGATCAAATATCACACTCATGTATCCCAATAATAATACCTTATTGCTTGTTGCAACTATGCTGGTTTTTCATTGATGGAACGGCGAACAGTGCAGATCATGATCAGACCGTGCGGATTGTTTGCCCCGCCCCATCGCGTGCACATATCCTGGTATGTTTCATCACTTTTGAGGCATATCTGCGAGCCAGTGCCTTTAAAGTGTGGTTAATGTTGATAATGTTCCTTACATACGTATGATTTTCCATAACAAAGTAGTAGAGAATAGCTCGATATGAAATAATACCACAGCTATGCACCACGTCTACTGCAGTTGAGACTGGTATATATATTCATGAGGATAATGTCGGACGGTTACAAATAAACGGAACTTTATGACGTTTTAGAGAGTAAGCAGTATTTTGAAAAAATGTAATGTTTCCACCACTAACGTGTTGCATGTATGTTTGGTGACACAACCGGACACTTTTGATCTCATTTTGGTCCCAAATCCAAACTTAGATATTTTTTCGTTAATACTGAAAATCATTTCCATACTCATCCTGCCAGATTTCGGAGTCACTTTCCAAACTGTTTCGTTTTTCGACTCTTCCCGTCACTCTCCATATCCCTTTTGCCCCATGTTAACTTCACATAGGAAAATAGTTTTTTTTGCCATAAAATCAATAGATGATGGAATTTCACCAAATAAAAAAATGCGGATGGTGAGGTTTTTGTTATTGGTGAAAAAGTACTTGTATACGTTATGTGTACACGTTATGGCCAGATATGTATTTCATCTAATCAAGGTATGTTCAGTTCTGTTCTGTTCTATATAAATACTTTGTTTATATGTACAGTGGAGTCAACGTGTAAGTGCACACACAAACGAACACGACAGGTTGGTTCCAACCTGTCGTGATCGTTCGTGTGTGCACTTACACGCTGACCCCAATGTAATGCGTTTAATAGTGGAACAAACAGTAGCAGTACGTATAACGAGTTCTTTCTTTCCGCTATTTGTCCCAAAATTTTCCCATGTACGGGAGACTTCTAGACATTGCATAATAGCCAAGTTTCTGGCACAGATTTATTGGTTGTGCGTAAGTTATTACTGGTAGCACGCGATATCCAGATTTCCATATAATACTTATATATTGGCTTTGACTGGAGAAATGTGGCTGATGGGATGTGTGACCAGTGTTGCTCTTGATCGAATAGCACACTACCGTAGTATGATAACTACATTGGAACGCCTCTAAACCAGACTTAACTTCGATGTGTTTCGCTGTTATGTATCTCTTGTTATATAATTTCTATTCATGATTGCTAACATGTATGATTTGCAGTGGGACATCGCCAAACCGGACACCCTGGGGAACGCCCAGGATGTTCGGTTTGGAGAGGTTCCACTGTATCTGTATTGCTTTGTTATGACGGATGTTTCATTAATGGAATGGCAAACAGTGTAGGACCTGATCAGACTGCGTGGATGCTCAGGCTGATCTGGGACTACACTGGTCGCATAACCAATTAACTCCAGTTTTCCGCTCACAGACACATACGTGAATATGACTGGAAAAACAGCCCTTATAATATTTTCGATCAGTGTAGATCCGGATCAGACCTCACAATCTGACCAGGGTCTGCACTGTCCCCCATTTCCCACCTTCATGGTTCTATTAAACAGTATAGGTCCTTATCAGTATACATTCCGGCGATAGTAGATCAGAATGGAATGGAATGGATTGGTGCTTAACGGCCCACCAACACAAAAGAGTATCATTTAGGGCCAAGCAATTTAGATGATGAATAAATAGCAGATCAGAAGTAAGTACCATGTTTGCCACAGAGTGGAGGTAGACTGGTCACAAATGTCATAAGCCCCATGTTTACGGTCACAGCCACATAGTAGAAGTTGACTTGCCACAGATGTAATAAGTCCCATTATCTCCAGTCACGGCCACAGACTAGAGACAGACTGGCTATAAATGTCATAAGCCCCATTTATCCCGTCAGCACAGTGCGTATGTGCCGTGAAACACGGTGCCGTGAAACATTTTTGATATCCTGTTAATACGACCTATTCACTGCGTATGAATATGTGCGGTGGCTGGGGTTATTTTGTTTTGCATTTTAAAGCCATTTGTAGGTGTTGACGGAATAAATAGAATATTAGGTTAGTGCCGTGAATGGGAAAACATATCTGGCGCGGCACGGAAACGGGATGTGCTCGGCAGAGCCTCGCCCATCCCGTGTCCTAAGCCTTGCCAGATATTTTTTCCCATTCACGGCACTAACCTACTATTATATATATATACAGTCACGGCCACAGACTAGAGACAGACTGGCTATAAATGTCATAAGCCCCATATATACAGTCAAGGAAATATAACTTAGGTAGAGTGGCCACTAATGTAATAAGCCCCACGTCTCCAGTCACATTCATACATGTAGAGTAGAGAAAAATTGGCTATACATGTAATGTAATACGTCCCATGGGCGCGTTTCACAAAACTTCTTACGACTAAAATGTTCGTAAGTGCAAAATTATGATAGTCTGTAAATTTCACATTAACAATGTTTTCTTGTAAATATTTGTTGGATTTACATTTATTGAGCATAGGCTGCATATGCAGCCTATGCTCAATAAATGTAAAGCCATCAATTGAAATTTCCAGACGATTCTAAATTTGCACTTACGAATATTTTAGTCGTACGAAGTTTAGTGAAACGGCCCCAGATCTCTAATCACAGCCACGGAGCAATAGGTCGACTGGCCATAAATGTCATAAGCCCCATTTCTCAAATCACAGTAACACACAGAGGCGTTTCATTCATATCCAAAAGGAAATTACACAGACAAATATAATTGGACCATTCCAAGAAATGAAACACTGTATCGTATAATTAAAACGGCACATTACAAATAATACCTAGAATAGATAGATACAGATATTTATCCCGACAACACAGTGCGTATGTGCCGTGAAACACGGTGCCGTGAAACATTTTTTGATATCCTGCCAATACGACCTAATCACTGCGTATGAATATATGCGGTGGCTGGGGTTATTTGTATTGCATTTTACAGCTATGTGTAGGTGTTAACGGGATAAATAGAATAGTAGGTTAGTGCCGTGAATGGGAAAACATATCTGGCGCGGCACGGAAACGGGATGTACTCGGCAGAGCCTCGCTCATCCCGTTTCCTAAGCCTTGCCAGACATGTTTTTACCATTCACGGCTCTAACCTATCACTACGATCATTTTACAAATGATATAATAAGTAAGTATGCATGTATAATGCAAGTACATGTGATATGTCAAATAACAATGTAAATATAAATATTTTACCGTGGCGAAATATTGTGTTCATACATATATCTGTTTTTCAATAACTTCAATATAAGCATCAGCTAGAATTGTATAATACGTGCGGACATTTTGGGTAATTAATTTATTTAGAAAGGACATTCATTGACACGCTTTACCGTTCCATTACAATGTATTAATTGACGTGGTCAGTGGAATAAGGCTCCCAATTCTTCCACTCTACCGTTCTATTACAGGTAGTAATTAGTATAAGTTAGATCACGGTTCGTCCGCATGTACGAGGAGATAATCCGCGAGCTTTAGCGAGTGGATTATCGACCGTACCTGCGGTCGAACGTGATCGAACTGTGTTATCATATCCTCATGTCCATTCATTGCCAATTTGCTGTGTAAATGAAGAAACAAAACTCGAAAATGTATTACTTGCGGATGTGATCTAACTTAGTTTACAACAACAACATAACAACATATTTTATTCAACATAAAGCAATACAATGCTTCTAGCCATTAAACAAACTTATTTATCACATCCTCATGCACATACCATGCACACGAGCTGTGTTAATACAGAAACAACACCAGGAAATGTGTCAAAGATGTGATAATTATCATTAAATAACTGTATATGTATAACGTAATTTTCTTTCTCAGGGGCAATAACTGTGTTAATGGAGAAATATATGTAGGACTCTGATCGGGGGTCAAATCCCAGAACGGTGGCTAATCCCAGAACGGGGGTCAACTTTTCCCATAACGGGAGCCAATTCCGCATATTTTGGATTAAGTCGTTTTGATTTCAAGCTAGAATGACATCACAGTTAGTGACTGACCCCCGATCTGGGTCTTACATATATATTTAACAATTGCATTTTATATTTGCTAGGGAGGGAATCGTGTTTCATTTTATTTCCGTAACAGTATACATTCAGTACACTAAATTTTCAAATGACTTAAACAATGAACTGTCCCATTCTATCTCACTAAATAGGACGCGCGTCTTTTAAAAAGATGGAAATAATATGCAGTATATATGGTTTCCTGGCAAAAAAACGGGGATATAATTTTTAGGACACCCTGTACATAGACAACGGTCACTTTTAATATTATTATATAATTGAGCCGCGCCGTGCGAAAACCGGGCTTAATGACAAACATTTCAGTTTTTACTTTTTCGCGTATTCTGAATTGTACATCTTTTAAAAGCCATATGCCGCCAAAATTATCAATGTATTCCAATTATTTTTCATTTTAGAAGTATTTTTATGACGCGTGGTAAAAACATATATGACGTTTTAGATCAAGACGTCGAAATTACGACGTCTTTATCAACGGCGTATACAAGAGGTGTAGATAAAATACCCGGACAAGTCCTATATATTTGTCATCGTGTATCGCATGTCAACCACATTTGGATATCTCGTAGCCTGGCCAAGTGTCTCCCATTAGGCAAAGACAAAGTGTGAAAATAATGTTTATGGCTCGTGTTGCAGTTGCTAATGTAACGTCATGTTTTGGATTGAGGCCCAAGTAATGTAATTTCGTATGAATAATTTTCAAACAAGGCAGAGTGAGAAGTTTTGGCGTTTCCCTGTTGTTTGCTGCTGTCTGAAATAATGTTGGGGAATAATAGCAACATTATTTAACATTTCGTATGCGACGACATATTTTAAAGTAGGCAGTAGGCCGCTTATAACATTAACTTTGTGATAAAAGACGACGTCGGGCAGATTTGGTAGCGTGATACCTTATACTTGTCGCCGTGTGTCTTTCTTGATGATCGCATTACCATCACCTGATATCCATTAGTATGCAGTCAAGTGATAAGCTGATGATTTGATACTACGAATCGTACGAAAAGCAAATTTATGAACTTCAAATTTCAAGACTTTTCGAAAACTCCACCGACCTCACTGTGTGTTTTGTGCATTATGTATTGCTTAATATACAAAAACAATCAAGAAGCTGCACTGAAATCACTGATTCTGAATCTATTAGAGAGATGTTGATGCATTTATTTTGCCAAATTCAATACAAACACCGGATATATATGTAATTACATAGCTGCGTGTCTACCTCCGTTTATGATAAAATAAGTGGCATTAAATGGCATATCGTTCGCTAAATACTGGATATAATTGTTCAAAAGTCTCAATTTACTAAGATAATAGATGGTAATTAATATCGTTTGCATACACTAGGTTGTTCATATTTAAGATTATTTATTAATCAAAGTGCAGTGTAGGCGAAGACTTCGCTGATATGTAACCAGTTAAATTATGCGTTCACCATTTTGAATTCATAAGGACAAACGACGAAAAAGAGTGACAATATCAAAGAACGAACAGCTAGGCGACAATGTACAGCGCTTCAAGCATATCTAAGTCATTGATGTTGTGAGGAACTCGTGCAAGTATCCTTGCTATAATATTTTGTCACGACACCATGGCCATAACGTCAAACATGTATTCACGTTCAGTGACGTCACAAGTACGTGACGTCAAGTCATGACGTCATAATATGTGTACTGAGGTACAAGGCATCGCGTCTCGTATTAGTGAAAGTTTCAATAAGTTATCATTTTCCGTTTTCTGTTCACACTTAATGTTAACTGACACCAGTAAACGTAAATGGGAGGGCAAAATGTGAACTTTTACGGCGACATTAGACAATTTGAATCGTCGTTTTTCCGACGTCGTTTACCGCTTTCCATAACGTTGTCATTAAGCCCGATTTTCGTATGGCGCGGCCCATATATATATATGTGTGGCGGTGACTGTATAATTGGGGCCTATGAGTTTTGCGACCAGTGTAGATCCAGATCAGTCTGAGCATCGCACAGCCTGATCAGGATCTGCACTGTTCGCCATTCCATCAATGCAACACCCGTTATGCTTCTAGCAAGCAATATATATCGTTATCACGCTACAGGAGTGTGCTGTTTCATCAGGAGCTACACTGGTCAGATATCCCATAAACCCTATTTCTCCAGTCACAGGCACACATAACCTACCCTACTTAACGAGCGGTGTGAGACCAATGGCCATTGGCCTGACACCTTTTGGGCTCAAATACCCAGGTTTGGAAGGTCCTTGGGCCAATTCCTACCATTACATATACGCTAAATAAATCGGTGTGATGGTCTTTCATCATTAAAGTTAAATAACAATGTGCAACATGCGGCATACATTGGAATGGAACATCTCTAAAACAGACACCCTGGGAGATCCCCAGGGTGTCTGGTTTCGAATTGTTCCAATGTAATTATAGCTGCATTTCACCGACAGTCGTGATGTTTCATACATACAGTGTAATCTCTGTAAACCGGACACCAAGAAACCATTTTTATCCCGTCAACACAGTGCGTATGTGCCGTGAAACACGGTGCAGTGAAACATTTTTGATATCCAGTCAATACCATTTTTGCATTTTACAGCCATTTGTACAGTTGACGGGATAAATAGAATAGTAGGTTAGTGCCGTGAATGGGAAAACATATCTGGCGCGGCACGGAAACGGGATGTGCTCGGCAGAGCCTCGCCCATCCCGTTTCCTGAGCCTTGCCAGATATGTTTTCCCATTCACGGCACTAACCTACTATTCTCTATATGTGATCATGATTTGTATGAGCTTCTTGGTCAATTATCTCAGATCATACATAGCACACATAGCACACTATGGCTAAGAATTATCATCAAATTCCCGATTTACAGTGAAATCTCTCTAAGCCGGACACCCTGGGGACCTCCCAGGGTGTCCGGCTTAGAGAGGTTCCACTGTACATTATTCTCATTGATCTTTCTTATGTAGTGACATACAAATATCTAACCATCTCAGGAGCTACACTGGTCGCAAAGCAAAGCAAAGCCCCATAAGCCCCATTTCTCCAGTCACAGCCACATATTATGCCTGCCGTCCTCATACTCAAGCCGTTTAGAAGTTATTTCGAGAAAACTTACATTTATGTAAGTTTTCTCGAAGTAACTCCTAGACAGCTAGTTATTATGATGCCGTCATCGGCGGATAATGGCATATCATTTCCCGCGGTATCTGGGGCAGGTTTCACTAAACTTTGTACGACAAAAATGTTCGTACGGAGATTTCTGTAAATTATTTTTGTTCGCACATGAACATGGTTAATTAATGTTACCATCTTCCACCTACGTGTAAGGGCCAATAATTCCAGCACAAAAATATTTACACAATTCCCTAACATTTGATTGGCTGGTAGCAAGTCTCTGTCAAAAATGTATATCTCAGTAAACTCCCACACCGAATTACTTTCCGTAACCGTGAGGCGTTAAAATAATTCTTAAGAAAGCGGAAAATAAACACATTTTCTGGATGAATTTATTTCAAATGCTGGAATTATAAGGAATGAATGGCCTTTTTTGTGGAATTTATCGGGGATATAAACTTGTAAAAGTCGGGGGAATACTGGACGAGGCCTTCCTAAAAGAATACAATTTTCGAAAAAAAATAAAAAAAATAAAAAATATTTTAAAGACCTTCGTCCAGTATTCCCGCGACTTTTCCAAGTTTATACCCCGATAAATTCCACAAAAAGGCCATTAATTCCTATAGTAAATCTGAACAAATTCACTAATAACTTCCCAAAATCGGCTGATATTGCGAAGCTTGTTGTATATTTTAGTTTTGCACTTACGAACTTCTTTGTCGTACAAAATTTAATGAAACGGACCCGTGTACTTTGTTACATAAACGTTGATGCATCAGTTGTTGAAATATTTATGAAAACGTAGCAGGTCTTAAGACCAGGGGCTCGATTCACTAAGCATATGCAGCCTATGCTCACTAAATGTAAATCCAATAATTGTTTACAAGAAAACATTGCTAATGTGAAAGTTACAGACTATCATAATTTTACACTTACGAACATTTTAGTCGTACGAAGTTTATTGAAACGGCATCCAGGTGCACGTGACGTTAGTACATGTATACTAACTGTGAAATTGCGTTCACAAATTTCAGGGCTCCAGATAAGCTGCGTACTTGCGTACCCAATTAAAATTGCAACAAAAAAACAGCACAATTGAAATCAGAAGTAGCGAGTATCAAAAAGCAATAAAAACAATTGTGGTACCTTTATCATGCTGCAGAAAACAATAAACAGACGACAAATATAGCATATTTTTCTTATTTTCCATGAAAACACATCTTTGTGTTTCATTAGAATTGTCTCCTTGGATACAATTCTAATGAAATACCAAGACATGTTTTCATTTCGAAGCATATATATATATTCAATAATTGCTGTCTGTTTGATGTGTAAACAGTATTGTGATTTTATTTTACCCAATTAACATTTTGAAATACCCAATTGCGTCAGAAATGATGGAGTGACAATACTCGATTACTAATTCCTTATCTGGAGCTCTGAAAATGTAACATTCCGCTTCATCTGATTGAACTGCTTGATATTTCACACATGTATTACTCTGATGCTTCTATACCATGCTGAGTCGCAGTCACAAATATGTTTCCACGTCCGTACGCAGAAATTAATTTAGGGGGGTGCGTTATCGACGGCGCAAAGAGCTAAACACTTTTTTTTACACATCCACAGACAGACCTCGGCAGATTAACCATTTCATCCCTAAGTAACTGGAATTGATTTTGATATGTTAATTTTGCAACCCAACCCAATCATCACAAATGATTTTCACATGGGGTATTTTTGTTCTCAAAATTATGAAAAATACTTGCAAAAAGTGCAGATCCTGATGAGACGGCTCGTCACGAGCCGGCTCATCTGGATCTACACTTTTTGCCAATACCACTATACAGACCGGTGGTGTTTAAATGGTTAAGGGGGGGGGGGTGGGTGGGGTGCGTACGCACCGTCGCACCCCGTCTGCGTACGGGCCTGATTTCCTTCACGGAGCTTCTTGATATTAAACACACGCATTACTCCAGTCAAATGCATGACAAGCCAAATGCACATTAATTCTTTAAAGCCATCCCGGGTTTGAGATCTTCAAACATGGGCTTGAGGTGTCTATGTGCATGCGTATTCCTGAAAGCATGGATGAATTGTGCAATTGGCACGTAACGTAACATCTTTTTATCAGGTAACCTGCCCTGCATTGACCGAATACGTACTGACTGATAACATATTGTTGTATCAGGCCTGATATTAACATCCGGGTTACAACAAAGTGAAAACTGACGTTTCATTGGTCGGTTGACGTCACGTGACGTTACCGAATGACGTCAGTGTAAGGACGCAATGTAAACAAATTCTAGTTCTGTCCATAGATAACGACGTCATCTGTGGTCATTTTCGAGCATAAAACGTTACCTGATAAATATAATACCAGACTAGTGTATTTTGATATCAAGTTTATCAGGCTCGGCTGGGAAACGGTATAAATTCCTCGGCAAGCCTCGGAATTCCTACGCGTTTCCTAGCCTTGCCTGATAAACTTGATATCAAAAGACACTAGCATAGATAGTCTCTATTTCACTAACCCGGGTTTGGACCTCAAGAATAACCACAAATCGCCATCTCGATTGGTAGTTTTACCTCTAACCAATGTTTCTGCTTCTTAAAACTACGTGTACCGTTAGAACCGGCAAGCCATGGTTTAAACGCCAATTGCACAATAATGCCTCATATCCGGGCTTGAGTGTTGAATTATGGTTACATACATCAAACCCGGGTTTGTGACTTCAAAACCCAGGTTTAAGGAATTATTGAGCACAGTGATACATCAAACTGGGATTTTAGTAGCCTATTTCACCAACATTGCAAAGTATACTTATCTAGAAAAGTGTACTTTGAGGGAGAAATTTTCAATTTAAGGATAAATTTATTAGTTTTTATTATACTGAATTTATTAAATTAATACAGCAATTTTGGCAATCTCAACTCGCAATCAAGCAGCTTAAGTGGATGAGCCCGAGCTGCATCACAGTTCAGGCTTAGCAAACTCGAGCTGCTTGATTTCTAGCACACTATCCAAGTGTTTTGAAATGAAAATAAATTCAAATATTGGCTAGATTAGCGCTGTTGGCGGTGTACATGATTACCTTCTATTAACTTCAGTTTCTTTTGCCTGTGATGATAGCAAACATTCATGATTACAAAGGACACATTCATATCTTGAAGCGCCCAAACGCCTCCATTGCAGTGGAACATATCTAAACCGGAAACCCTGGAAACCGGAAACCTCACAGGGCGTCTGGTTTATGGCGATTCCACTGTATGATCAACATTATCTTACTATAAAAATGCTTACCTTTAAAATATACCACGCTTCATAGCATCACTCTATTTTCTAGTGTAACAATGGTCCTGATGCACGTATAGCATTGACTGAAAATAGTTATCCGTCCGTGTGATACATTAATATGTTACATTAAAATCACACTCATTAATACAAGTTGATGATATAGAAATTCCACGCACTTGACCAAATTGTCACTTTTGTTCTATTGACAATAATAATCGTTATATTGTTCCTTTTTTATTGATATATTTTTAACGTTTATTCCAGCAAACCAAGTGACGCTCCCCTAGTACTTTATAAGAAATGTGTGACTATTAACCATCGTATTTATTATATTTTATATTGTCTTACATATGCTTTTTTTCCTTATATTGTTATTATACCTGAAAGTTCTATTTATTCAAGCACAACATATGACGTCCATAAACAACTTCTAAAAAGCACACTACCTTTCCTGTTTATACACTTTCATATTGATGTTATTTATTAATTGTTATTAATGAAAAGCACGTGTCTTCCAGTAGCGTGTTATTGTTCATATTTGATTCTTCTTATTGTTATTTACTTCTCAACGCATGTTCCAACAGAGCACGTGACGTCCAGACTGTGTATTTGCAGGATAAATATAGACGACGAGGTAACGACACGGAGGTGCTGTCGAATGTATTCCTACGCCAGTTGTTAATCTTTTCACTGCCGCTCACATACTGTGCTTGAATAACCAATATTGGGACGCCGAGCGAGGAAATGGATATTATGACATTGCATCCAGCGTAGCATATGCACATGAATTTACTTATAGTATAGTAGTCAAGATGTATGCTCACGTGGTACTAACAACAACATTAAGTACCGATTCAAAGTAAATGTTCTTTTATAGTGTCCTTATTACGTAACGGATTTTGATGTAATATGGCGCATCAAACGCGTCTTGCTAAGCTGCATTTGGTGGTCTCTTTATTTTTGCACAAACTTATGTCGTTTTTGCGAAGAATCGATTTCCGTGTCTCCGACACGGAAATCGATTCTTCGCAAAAACGACATAAGTCTGTGCCAAACTCCCTAGACCACCAAATGCAGCTCATGAAGACGCGTTTGCTGCGCCATATTTCATCAAAATCCGTTGCATATTAAGGAAAATATAAAATAATACTTACTTTGGAGTGGGCGACGTTGTTGTTGTTGTAACCACGTGATCATGCACCTTGACAGTTATTATAGGACATTTGATTTAGGCAGTTGGACTAAATTAATAACAGAATTGTTTGTTCCCCTTCAATCAATAGGCTTCCTTCCGTCATGCAGCGTAGTATGTTGGCGTACATGACCGACACTACATGGTAAACAGCATGCCTTGTCATTTGAACCGCACGGAGTCTGTACGACAAGAGGCATCTCTAACATTATTTGACTACTTTCGATACCTGGCTATTTCATTGTTGTTATTATCGGGAGATATTCAACCAAATCATTTTTTGGAATATGATGAATTGGGAAAGCACAATAACAATACATGACATAGACACGTCTGTCAGTAACACGAGTTATACTTTAATAAATGCAGCAAAACAATATATACGTAACCAAAATAGTAACCACACGCCCTAACGATCTACCATGGATGAAGAGCAATGTAAGAACACTAATCAGACAACGAAGACGACTTCACAAAAAAAACCCCGGAAAAACTAAAAACTGAACAAGCTTGGCGAACTTTCAGAAACACGATAAATGAAGTAACAAAACATATACGGCATGTCAAACACGACTATAAACACTCCATAATATATAAAATTAACCAAGACAGCACAACAGCTATAAACTGTTTTAAAATGACTAAACCCTTAATAACCAGTGCTAATTCGATCAGATACCGACACTAGTTCAGAATGACACCACTGCGTATGTAGATAAAGACAAAGCAAACTTGTTGAAGTAACATTTGTGTAAACAATGAAACGTAGATGAATAAAACAAAAACCCACCGCATTTAGCCACACATAATAATAACTGCCAATTATAGTTATATCAAACCAGGAAGTAAAATATGCAATTTTGCAAATGGACGCCTCGAAGGCAACTGGGCCCGTTTCACTAAACTTCGTAAGACTAAAATGTTTGTAAGTGCAAATTTAGGATCGTCTGGAAATTTCAATTAATGGATTTAAATTTATTGAACATAGGCTGCATATGAAGCCTATGCTCAATAAATGTAAATCCAACAGTTGTTTACAAGAACAAAATGTTAATGTGAAAATCATTTTATTTTTTTTTTTTTTTTCGAAAATTGTAATTTTTTATCGCCAAGCTGTTTATTTTTATCGCCAATTGCGAAAGTTGCGATCGCCTGTGGAATCCCTGATACTTAGTTGTATTGGTAAAATCATGGAGCGATGTATCCACAAACACTTATATCATTACTTAATTGCCAACACCATACAAACCCAGTATCAATCGGGCTTTAGACGTGGTGATTTTACAACTAATCAACTTGTTTATATATACAACGACATTTGCAAGCTTTAGATGAAGGTAAAGAAAATCGGGTAGTTTCTGCGACATTTCAAAGGCATTCGATAGAGTTTGGCATCGGGGATTACTAACGAAACTCCTATGTTTCCACAAGACAACAGCGTGTAGTATAGAGAATAGTAGGTTAGTGCCGTGAATGGGGAAAAATATCCGGCAAGGCTCAATACTTTCTTTATTTCTCATCAGAAGTATATGTTGTGACCACTCATTTGAACCGTCTCGCCGAAACGGTTCAAATGAGTGGTCACAACATATACTTTGGTTCAGAAATAAGGAAAATAAATAGAGAATAGTAGGCTAGTGCCGTGAATGGGGAAAAATATCCGGCAAGGCTCAATAATTTCTTTATTTCTCATCAGAAGTATATGTTGTGACCACTCATTTGAACCGTCTCGCCGAGACGGTTCAAATGAGTGGTCACAACATATACTTTGGTTCAGAAATAAGGAAAATAGATAGAGAATAGTAGGTTAGTGCCATGAATGGGAACAAATATCTGGCAAGGCTCAGGAAACGGGATGGGCGAGGCTCTGCCGTGTTTCACGGCACATACGCACTGTGTTGACGGGATAAAGATCGTTACTAGGTTACAGGAGTGTGCTAGCATATTTGATTTTGAGCTACAATGGTCACATATCCCATAAGCCCTAGTTATCCAGTCACATCCACAAATGGGTTTGGGAAGGTACAATGAAGAGAATATGTTTACAATAATTACAATACGCGAGTTAGAGATGCGTATAAGCTATTGTTCACATATTGGATTGTTAAAGAATTAAACGCGAGCGCTAGCCACCGCAACATTTAGTTCCTGAAAAATCCAATATGTGAACAATAACATACACATAGTTCAGCCAAATGTACACTGGAATGTCCCATCCGCGTATTGATTTTCTATTTCCTGTCAAAAAGTTAACCATTAAATCGGGTAATATATAACTTCTTATTTTACATTTATTTTCTTTTTAGTCACAAACATGCATGTTACATAATATATAGGAAATATATACAAGTGTGTTACCACTGGAGTGTCCATGACAAAACGGTACGAGTCCACTTTATTTCAATTATTTTAATACAGTTGAATCTCACTATACCGAACAACACGGGTACTGGTAACATTATAACTTATTGGGATTAACCCTTTCAACCCTAAGGAACTGGAATGGACTGTGATATGCTAATGTTCCGACCAATCCAATGGTCACAAAATGATTTTCAGATTCGTCCATTTATGAAAAGGGGGTGTTTTTGTTCTAATAAATATTAAAATTACTTTCAAAAAGTGCAGATCCTGATGAGACGGCTCGTTACGAGCCGGCTCATCTGGATCTACACTTTTTGCATAAACCGCTATAGCGAACTTTCGGGTTCAACGGGTTAAACGTTGCTTTATGTGAAATAAGTGGAGCAAATAAGTTGGCGTAGAATGTAGAGCAAACTATAAATAGCTTGAGTTTGGGATAACAAGCGCAGGGCTCCAGATAAGGAATTTGTAATTGAGTATTATCACTCCATCATTTCTGAAGCAATTGGGTATTTCAAAATTTTAATTGGGTAAAATAAAATCACACTACTGTTTACACATCAGCAGACCGCAATTATTTAATAGTTTGCTTCTAAATGAAAACATGTCTTGCATTTCATTAGAATTGTCTCCTTGGAGACAATTCTAATGAAATACCAAGATGTGTTTTCATGGAAAATAAGAAAAATATGCTATATTTGTGGTCTGTTTATTTTTTTCTGTAGCATGATAAATGTACCATAAAATTTGTATTGCGCTTTGATACTCGCTACTTCTGATTTAAATTGGGTGTTTGGCAATTTTAATTGGGTATTTGAGCAAATACGCAGCTTATCTGGAGCTCTGAAGCGTTGTGTTCGATATCATGATTGTGTGTTTATTAAAGTAGCCTATAATAACACAACTTTCTTGGAATTTAATGAAATAAATTTTTGCGTTGGTTTCAATATGTCCTATACTGTACATAAAGTGAAAAAAATAACATCGTATCTGCGAATAAAAAAACACATATGAACAAATGCCAGATTTTTCTCTTCCCTTGGCTGGCCTTTAATGATACAGTCAAACCTGTGAATAAAGGCCAGCCATGGGAAGAGAAAAATCTGGTCTTTGTTCACATGTGGTTTGTATTCGCAGGGTCATTTATGTAGTAATTGGTTAATTGGGAAAACAAAAACGTGGCTGCTATATACAGGTAATTGCTATTCGGAGGTGGCCTTTAACACAGGTTCGCCTGTACATGTATTGGGTACGTGTATGTGAAACATATGACCTTTAAAATCACACCTGTACTGCGCCTATATGATGACGCACATGTTCGCCTGTACATGTACTGGGTACGTGTATGTGAAACATATGACCTTTAAAATCACACATGTACTGCGCATATATGATGACGCACATGTTCGCCTGGGTACGTGTATGTGAAACATATGACCTTTAAAATCACACATGTACTGCGCATATATGATGACGCACATGTTCGCCTGGGTACGTGTATGTGAAACATATGACCTTTAAAATCACACATGTACTGCGCATATATGATGACGCACATGTTCGCCTGGGTACGTGTATGTGAAACATATGACCTTTAAAATCACACCTGTACTGCGCATATATGATGACGCACATGTTCGCCTGGGTACGTGTATGTGAAACATATGACCTTTAAAATCACACATGTACTGCGCATATATGATGACGCACATGTTCGCCTGGGTACGTGTATGTGAAACATATGACCTTTAAAATCACACCTGTACTGCGCATATATGATGACGCACATGTTCGCCTGGGTACGTGTATGTGAAACATATGACCTTTAAAATCACACCTGTACTGCGCATATATGATGACGCACATCCATAGTAATTATGCTGTCAGGCCCGTACGCAGAGGGGGTGCGACGGGTGCGTACGCACCCCCCTTAACCCGTTCAACACCACAGGCCTGTATAGTGGTATTGGCAAAAAGTGTAGATCCAGATGAGCCGGCTCGTGACGAGCCGTCTCATCAGGATCTGCACTTTTTGCAAGTCATTTTCATAATTTTGAGAACAAAAACACCTCATGTTCACAAATGGACTGGTATGAAAATCATTTTATGATGATTGGAATGGGTTGCAAAATTAACATATCAAAATCCATTCCAGTTATTTAGGGGTGAAATGGTTAATCTGCCAAGGTCTGTCCGTGAATGTGCCGTGAAACATGGTGCTGTGAAACATTTTTGATATCCAGTCAATACAATTTTTGCATTTTACAGCCATGTGTAGGTGTTGACGGGATAAATAGAATAGTAGGTTAGTGCCGTGAATGGGAACAAATATCTGGCACGGCACGGAAACGGGATGTGCTCGGCAGAGCCTCGCCCATCCCGTTTCCTGAGCCTTGCCAGATATTTTTTCCCATTCACGGCACTAACCTACTATTCTCTATTTCCACCATAAATAACTGGAATGGGATGTGATATGTTATATTTCAGGCAAATCCAGTCATCACAAAACGATTTTCAGACTAGTCCATTTATAAAAAGCGGGTGTATTTTCGTCCTAAAATATGAAAATTTACTTGCAAAAGGTGCAGATCCTGATGAGACGGCTCGTAACGAGCCGGCTCATTTGGATCTACACTGTTTGCAAACATCACAGACGAGGTATGTAATATTGAAAGGGTTAAGCCGGAAACACTGGGAAGTCCCCCGAGTGTCTGGCTTAAAGAGCTTTCAATGTAAGTCAATGGCCCGACAAAGACCTTCGTATTAAAGTGCAACTTTGCATTCACATCCGATGTTGGGAAATATTTCGTGGATTTTTTATGTTTGCGTGTAGGTGGAACATGGTACATTGAACTTCGTACGCACATTTTATAGTACGTCATTTATTGAAACTGCATCCTGGGGGCCGTTTCACTAAACTTCGTACAACTAAAATGTTCGTAAGTGCAAAATTATGATAGTCTGTAAATGTCATATTAACAATGTTTGGATTTACGTTTATTGAACATGGCTGCAATAAATGTAAATCCATCTATTGAAATTTCCATACGATCATAAATTTGCACTTACGAACATTTTAATCGTACGAAGTTTAGTGGAACGGCATCCTGGTATTTGATATATGTACAACAGTACAATGTTGTATACATTGCAATAATGGACACACTTATCAGAGTGTCTGGTTTAGAAAGCTTCAACAATACGTTATGTAATACATGTACAGTAGGCTTTGCTGCTCCTTACCTATTTGTATATACTAATATCGTATACATATCGTAATCGTATAGTATTGGTATATTTAATGAGCATATCGTATGATCATATAATATTGGTATGTTTGTACCGTATCATCGTATAGTACAAACGTACTATACGAATAGTATACAAACATACGATATCCGTTAGTATATACGATATATCCGTACGGATATGGTATGAATATACCATAATCTGGTATGTTTGTACGATATAAAGGTACCAGAAGTATACACATGTATAACAATCGTATAAACGTACGATTTGAATGGTATATCTATACGATATTGGTTGGTATGTACGGTAAAAACATACCGTACGTTTATATTATATGCATATCGTATATAAAACATATCGTATTGGTATAGTATACGTATAGTATTGGTATAGTACGTATAGTTGACCTGCAGAAAAGCGCTACTGTATATACATGTAATACGAACATTCCAAGACATTTGTGTTTATAATGCAATCGTGAACAGATCTGTATCCGGATGTCCAGTTTAGAGAGGTTCAATTGTAATTCAGGTATTGCCGCCTGGATTTTGAAATTAGTAGCTCAAATTCAGAGCTCCAGATAAGGTGCGTATTTGCGTAAATACCCAATTAAAATTGCCAAAGACCCAATTGAAATCAGAAGTAGTGAGTATCAAAAAGCAATGAAAAATTTGGGGTATCTTTATCATGCTACATAAAACAATAAACATACCACAAATATAGCATATTTTCTTATTTTTCAATGAAAACACATCTTGGTATTTCATTAGAATTGTCTCCAAGGAGACAATTATAATGAAATACCAAGATGTGTTTCCATTTAGAAGCAAACTATTTAATAAGTTCGGACTGCTGATGTGTAAATAGTAGTGTGATTCTATTATACACAATTCAAATTTTGAAATACCCAATTGTTTCAGAAATGATGGAGTGACACTACTCAATTACTTATTCCTTATCTGGAGCCCTGAAAATTAATATTATAACCGATAACGCGAAAAAAGACAATACTACAGGGAACCTCTCTAAGCCGGACACAAAGAAAAAAATGTGTGATCTTATTTTTGATGAGTTTCTTGGTCATTTATCTCAGGTGATGATGTCTGTTCGTGATCGCACAACTATGGCTCAGAATGACCATAGCGACCATAAACTTCATTTCTAAAATAATATATCAGGAGCTAGACGGCCCGCGATTGTTACAGTCACGTCACAAAATACAGATCGGAAGTTAGAATACCCACAAATGCCATACATGTAGGTCTCACGGGACAGTTGGCGGATACTATAGCGAGCGATATGGCATGTTCCTCAGATGTATTCAAGTATTACTGGGTGTATACTAATATTTAGACAAGCACACACCAATGGGGACCAGTTCAATGTGGTAATTCTGATGCAATAAACATTAAATGTCATCCGTAGAATATATAAGGCCATCCGCTTGTACTGTCTGTGTACAACGTGCTCACTACTGTCTGTTTCACGAAAGCTGCCCAAATGTTACGGCCATATAAACAATTCAAAAACAATAAATGAAGGCTCATTCTTAAATTTTCCTTTAATTTAATATTATCGAAAAAAATATTGTTTTTGAATTGTTTATATGGCCGTAAAATTTGGGCAGCTTTCGTGAAACAGACAGTAGTGCTCTACACCCAATTTGATTGGTTAGACGGTCAGACCCACGTAGGGTCGCTTTGAGGCGCCGTTTGATAGTCTGTGCACGGATGTTAACCCGGAACTCTGAGATTTAGGCTAATTCACTCTACGATCGATTGTTTCCATTAAAGTATGATTGTAAAACTACTACTCATTTGTACATCTTCCGGACAAGGTGCAAATCAGATGGTGATCACAACAACGTTACAATACGGCCAAACAGAGCGTGGACGATAGTGGAAACTTTCCACTATCGTGGGTGAGACAAAAATCGTCCACCTTCTCTTTCAAAGTGAGACATACATGTAGCGGTCTCAATTCCGGCGTCGGTCGGTCGTCGTCGTCACCAATTTGGGACGTAAATTTTGGACGTAGCCACATTTCTCATACCTCTTGATCCGTTAGTCAGATAATTACCAAACTTCAACATTAGCGTCCTCACACTGATAGCTATCCACCCCGTGTCATTGACCGCGTCATATTGGCGAATTTAACCTTTATGGGGCGTACATTTTGGACTTAGTCCAAATTTCGCATATCTCTTGATCCGTTAGTCGGATCATTACCAAACTTCATCAGTTGCTTCCTCACATTAATAACTATCCACCCAGTGTCATTCAAATTTTTGGGAGACACTGACATTCACATTGGTGACATTAACCTTTGTGTCAATAAGTGTGGACGTACGTCCAAATGTTGAATACCTCCTCTTTTGTTATTCGGATCCTTACCAAATTTCATCAATAGCTTCCTCACATTGATGGCTATCCACTCAGGGTCATTCAGATGGCCATGACCACGGTCACATTAACATTAGTGTCAGCAAATTTGGACGTATGTCCAAATGCTGAATATTTCCTGTCCATTAGTCGGCTCCTTACACAACATCATAAATAGTTTTGTCACATTGATGGCTATACAATCAGTGTCATTCGGGTGACCTTGCAATTGATGATCTTGACATTGGTGTCAACAATTTTGGACGTACGTCTATTGTCAGATCATGACCAAACGTCATCAATAGCTTCCTCACAGTCATAGCTATCCATCTAGTATCCATCGGGTGACATTGACATTCACGTTGGTAATCTTGGACGTACATCCAAATGTTCAATAACTCTTGATCATCTCCAAACTGCATCAATAGCTTCTTCACAGTGATGGATATCTACCAGTGACATTGACCTTGCTGTCAACAATTTCGGACATAATGCTGATTAGCTACTGATCCAATATTATTACCAAACTTCATAAATAGCTTCATCACATTGATAGCTATCCATCCAGTGTCATTCCTGTCACATTGACCGTCACCTGGGGGCCGTTTCATTAAACTTCGTACGACAAAAATGTTCGTAAATGCAACATTATGATAGTCTGTAAATTTCACATTAACATTGTTTTCATGTAAATAATTATTGGATTTACATGTATTGAGCATAGGCTGCATATGCAGCCTATACTCAATAAATGTAAATCCATAAATTGACATTTACAGACGATCTTAAATTTGAACTTTCGAACATTTTAGTCATAAGAAGTTTAGTGAAACGGGCCCCTGGTCTGGCTCCAAAAATAAGCCCAGTTTCTGCAACATTCAGCAACATTCGTCATTCACGCACAGATGACACTAAATGTCATTCACCAATGTAATTACGACTCTTTAATTAGTGGAAAGTACACGGAATGGAGTCACATGGACGTTAGAAACATTGACATAACCTATGAGTGCTCTGATATTGCGTCAAATGGTATAGACATGTATACATTCTGACAGGTGACCCGCCATCAGAAAATCCGTTAGATGCTCCATTGTGATTGCTACATGTATAGCTATTGTGTATGGTGGCTGATTAGGGACATTTCGCCTCGTCGCTCCGTCGCTCCGTCGCCACGAAGTTTATCACTCCTTCGCGGCGACGGAGCGATAATTAGCGCTCCTTCGCGGCGAAGGAGCGACGAGACGAAGTTTAGTGTCCTTAAACTTCGCTCGTCGCTTCGTCGCCCCGTCGCCCCGTCGCCCCGTCGCTCCGTCGCTTCGTCGCTCCTTCGCCGCGACGGAGCGATAAACTTCCTGGCGACGAAGCGACCGAGCGATAATTATCGCTTCTTCGCGGCGACGGAGCGATAAACTTCGTGGCGACGGGGCGACGGAGCGACGGAGCGACGAGGCGAAGCTTAGTGTCCTTAAACTTCACTCCGTCGCTCCGTGGCCACGAAGTTTATCGCTCCGTCGCCACGAAGTTTATCGCTCCGTCGCCGCGAAGAAGCGATAAATATCGCTCCGTCGTGGCGACGAAGCGACGGAGCGACGAAGCGACGGAGCGACGAAGCGACGAAGCGACGAAGCGAAGTCTAAGGATACTAAGCTTCGTCTCGTCGCTCCTTCGCCGCGAAGGAGCGATAATTATCGCTCCGTCACCGCGAAGGAGCGATAAACTTCGTGGCGACGGAGCGACGAGGCGAAATGTCCCTAATTAGCCACCATAATTGTGCCATCCTATTGTTGTGTTGTATACCTCATGTTGTCATTCAATGTGACCTGAGTGAATAAACGATTATTATTGTCGTTACCACACGAGGCGACATTTACATGTATGGTATAATAATTCTAAAATGTTATACTAATTGTTTCGCAGGAGTACATAAACCTACGTTTTACTTAGTGTAGATTGAGTGCGGACAAGCTGCATGTTGCTTTTTAGTAGGTTCTGCAACATTCATATAAAACATAAAGGCACACTGTTGCAGAGAATGACGATATATGGAGAATGTCATTCTAGTGAATGTATATAGTAACTGTATATGTGTGTTTATTATATACCTACCCATGAAATATATAGTTATACGATGTAAATAAAAGCCATATGTTCTCATCGATGAAATAAACATCTTCCGGTGAAAATACGACTACTTCCGCTATCTATATTCATAACGCGCACCTGCAGTGCCGGACTGCAGATAGGCTGCAAATACACATTCATTACCGTATACAGTCTAAAAAACTGCTAATTTCCATGGAGCGGTATATAATAAATAGAATATTCATATTTTTGCAACGAATATGACATTATGTCATATTCGTTGCAAAAATATGAATATCCTCTATTTATTACATTAGGCTTGGTATAAACATATTTTATTAAATAGTAATTACATCATTGTTCGGTTTACAAGCAGTGTAAAGAGGATTGGAACGAAAGATTGCCATCCTATAGAGTTCCTCTCCTTGCATTAGGCTTCCTGTCGTGTTCATTCGTGTGTGCACTTACACACTGAACCCACTGTAATTCATGTATTAGACAAACAATGTAAATATTTTTCTGCATTTTTTCTCATTTCGCATCAAAAGTGTATGTTGTTACCACTCAGTTGAACCGTCTCGGCGAGACGGTTCAACTGAGTGTTAACAACATACACTTTGGGTGGGTAGCGAACCAACCTGTCGTGTTCGTTCGTGTGTGCACTTACACACTGACCCCACTGTAATTCATGTATTAAACAAAAAATGTAAATATTTTTTCTGCATTTTTTCTCATTTCGCATCAAAAGTGTATGTTGTTACCACTCAGTTGAACCGTCTCGGCGAGACGGTTCAACTGAGTGGTAACAACATACACTTAGGGTGGGTAGCGAACCAACCTGTCGTGTTCGTTCGTGTGTGCACTTACACGCTGACCCCACTGTATAAACACAGTGCAATACACATCATACTACACTAGTGTAATCAATATGCAAATGAGCTCGCTTCAAAACAGATGCTAGGCGATCAGTAGAGTTTCAATGTATGATGTTTGCTTATGCAATGAATAGTTTGTTATGATTTAATATGGTATTTATTAAACTCGTTGACTGATGTCATAAGAAACGAGGCATATATTGCTATCAAATAAGTCTATGTAATTACTTTACTGTCTGTTTCATGAAATCTGCCCAAATTTTACGGCTATGCATAAACAATGAAGAAATAACTTCTTTTTGTCGATAATATTAAATGTTATCAACAGTTAAGAATGATCCTTCTTTTTATTTCATGAAATCTTGTCCAATATCGATTTTATTGCGAAAACACAATTTCCCAATGTTAATTCCCCATACATGAAGAATTTTTCTAATTTCAGAAATAGTAGACCGATTTTCGAAATTTAACTTTTGTTTTCTTAGTTAGATCATTTCCAAGCTATCTAGCCAGGTTTCAGAGTATTTTCAAAGATTTTCGTTTTTCGACTCCTTATCCACGTTCTCCATGTCTTTTTTTTAAATTCCCAGAGAGAAATCATTGTTCGTAATAAAATCAATATTTGACAAACTTTTACGAAGTAAAAAGAAGGATTATTAATAAATTTTGCTAAAATTTAATACTATCGAAAAAAAGATTGTTTTTGCATTGGTTATACATGTATAGCCGTACAAGTTGGGCCGGTTTCGTTAAACAGACTTTAGGTCATTTCTTCCACTAGCCCCTGTGGCTGGTTTCAAATCATACCGTCAAGCGTCCAAGTGCACATGCACGATTTATAACGCACGGGCGATTTTCATTTCCTGTCATCTATGTCATTGAGGCGCTCATTGATTCCAGCACCTAATGGTCTGTATAGAATCACAGAATTAATTGTATTAGACCTCATAGCACGTGGAAACCAAGGCTCCATTTTGTACAGCCAACCTAGGGAACAAAGTACATAGAGAATAGTAGATTAGTGCCGTGAATGGGAAAAAATATCTGGCAAGGCTTAGGAAACGGGATGGGCGAGGCTCTGCCGAGCACATCCCGTTTCCGTGCCGCGCCAGATATTTTTTCCCATACACGGCACTAACCTACTATTATATTTATCCCGTCAACACCTACAAATGGCTGTAACATGCAAAACTAGTATTGACTGGATATCAAAAAATGTTTCACGGCACCGTGTTTCACGGCACATACGCACTGTGTTGATGGGATAAATGGGAATTCTGGTCACAGAGTCATCTTTTCGCGTTTTATGGCGAAATTAAATGGCGTCGATTTATGGAATGGTGCGAGGGGTTCCGAGTGAGTACAAGGGTAAACGCGCGATAATGCAGTAAATACGGTGTACGTTATATTTACATGTTTTATTATTTGAAGTAAAAAAAATCCACACACCTGACGATGCAATATGTGATACAGCTCCTGATCAAATAGCACACTAATGTACATGTAGCCTAATAACGATTCATTGATGGAACGGCGAACGGTGCATATCCTGATCAGACGGTGCGGAAGCACCGGCTGATCTGGATGTACACTGGTCGCAAAGCACATAAGCCCACTTTCTCCAAACACAGCCACGCTTTATGTGGGCCACCACAATTGATTTTTCCTATTTAAACTAACCAAACACCACACAGTCTTCTATTTCATGCTACTTTCATTTTTTCGTATGGATGTTGTGGGCCTATTTTCCCATAATCTGCACCCATTCTGGTCTGGATATTCACTAATTAAAATATAGATTGTATTATTGTTAAGATAGATCAATTCAATTTCCTGTGACTACCCTTGTGGTGGCGCAAAAAGTCAGCAGCTGGAATTGAAACCGCCTCACATGACAAACATGTTCCGTACAAAATAATCCGCAAACATGTGCTTGAAAACGGTGTAAATGATACATTAACTTGCCTGAGAAGTGGATTAGTACACCAATTGACCGGTTTCTGCAAGCAAGGAGTGTCTATGGCATAAACGATCTGCATTCATTTTTGCTGTACTACTTTTGAAAGACCTTTAGGAAAAAGGTTTTATATTTGCTACGCTACCCATAACCACATGATACGTTTCTTACCCACTTCTAAAAACAAGGTACATGACCACGTGGTTAAAACAACAACAACAACAATGGCTGAAAGTGTTGAAAGCTCGCCCACTCCAAAGTAAGTATTATTTTATATTTTCGTTAATATGCAACGGATTTTGATTAAGTATGGCGCAGCAAACGCGTCTTCACGAGCTGCATTTGGTGGTTCAGCACAGACTTATGTCGTTTTTGCGAATAATCGATTTCCGTGTCGGCAGACACGGAAATCGATTCTTCGCAAAAACGACAGCGTTTGATGCGCCATATTTCATCAAGATCCGTTGCATAATAAGGACGCTATAAAAGAATACGCACTATAAAAGAATACGTACTATAAAAGAATACGTACTTTGAATCGGAGAGCTCTGGAAGTTTCAGTACTTGTTGTTGTTGTTGTTGTTGTAACCACGTGATCATACACCTTGAAAAAGCAAAAACTCGCGTAACCTGCTACACACCCGCATGTTACATGTACACTGGATAGTTTATGTCGTATGTATGTACCATCCCAAACATCGGAATACATATTCAAAATAAATAGCATAGTTTCAGTCCATTCAAGAATAGTTTTTCTATAAGACTAGTGCATACAACTTGTTAATCCACTGAGTTGTTTGAAGAAGAAGGAGAATATACATAGGATACGAGATGCCGTACATGGATATACAGATGGTATGCATATTGGGTCAATTAGATACAAATCCATCATATTTCTAATACAGGTTTAGCAAACGAGGTAAGCATACATATTATAACGTGGCATTATACATGGTGTTCATGTTTCAGTTTCGGGAGAGTTTTCGATGAGAGTGTGATATTTAAGACACACTGGCTATTTCTTGTTATTGCGTTGTACATGTATATATGGTTTCCAATATACGTTGTGGGCATATTAAAACAATATGTGCGATTACTTTGTGTACCGTATAGTTTTTGTAGTGATCGTAATCGACAATGTGCATTCAAAGCCACAAACACCGGTCTCCACTCTTTATTAATTCTGAAAAAGACCTTGACGGAACCACTTTCGCCTGAACTCCACTTCTAACTAAAGTTGAAGGTGTCAGTTGAAGAAGGAGGCTAAGTCCATGGACTTAGCCTCCTTCTTCTACTGACACCTTCATGGACTTAGCCTTCTCCTTATGGACTTAGCCTTCTTCTTCCACTGACGCATTCAATTAACACCAGCCATACTCAATAACGTACGAACCAATCGTGATGCAAACGCTCGCTAATTCATTTTGTCGTTCAGTATGTTGAAGTCAACTGTGAATGAGCTAATATGGTTGTGCGACAACATCGACTTGCCATAAATGATGACTGTCTTGTTAACGATTGGATTCATGGCCATTGCTGATTGTTTGTTGTTATTGTGTGGCGTTCGGTGCACTTGTGTTATTTAGTTTCGCATTATTCATGTGCACGTACTGTTGCTTTACCTTTGGGACCCTACACCGTTGGTCATGGAGTGCACACGTGTCCATGTTTGTTACACAATCAACAGCACCGTGTTGCACTATCAACAGCACGGTGTTGCACAATCGACAGCACGGTGTTGTACTATCAACAGCACGGTGTTACACTTCCTTCTATCAGAACTCATTTTGTATTTTAGAATTATAGAGGGGTTTAGCATAAACTCCGCCTATATACTTCTGACGTAATATACGCCCAACGTATCTATACTGATCTGTGATCTGGGCAAGGCTCCAAGATCCGCCCAAACAACACCCATTTGCATCATTATGTAGTGACGTCATTTCATGATTATTCGATATGTTTGGTGATATATCTCTCTCGTAAAATGGCTTTGAAGCACGCCCCTAGTTGTATATAGAAGCATATCTGCAGTCTTACAGACAGCTACAGATATCACTGGGCATACTGTTACCAATTAGAGGAACCATACGTAGGTCTAATTCACGAGAAAACATCTATGATTTCAAAATACAAGCTAGAGAAACCACTATTCTGTCACATGTTGCCCTCCGTCTGCGGTCGTACGCATACCATGTACACTATAGGACCATGCAGGAGTAATGATTTAATATGATGCTTATTAAACGAGTTTACTGATTTCTTTTGAAATCAGTAAACAAGCTCGAAGTTAATACATATCACATATATAGAGAATAGTAGGTTAGTATCGTGAATGTGTAAAAATATCTGGCAAGGCTCAGGAAACGGGATGGGCGAGGCTCTGCCGAGCACATCCCGTTTCCGTGCCGCGCCAGATATTTTTCCCATTCATGGCACTAACCTGCTATTCTATTTATCCCGTCATCACCTACAAATGGCTTTAATATGGAAAACAATAACCCCAGTCACCGCACATATTCATACGCAGTGATTAGGTCGTCTTGACAGGATATCAAAAATGTTTCACGGCACATACGCACTGTGTTGACGGGATAAAATCTACTACAGTGGACCTCTCTAAACCGGACACCAAGAAAACAATGTCTGTTCATGATGGCATAGGTCTCACGGGACAGTGGGCAACTAGCTTTAAAAAGGGGGTGGACGATTTTCTATATACTTTACTACCGACCCTGTAAGCTACACCAGTGTGTCTAGAAAAATAGGTTTATGTAATAGTTACTGCCCTAATCGAGGTGTTCATGTGTTTGAACAACCTACATGTGCCCATGGAACACCGAGCCGCGAAGCGGCGAGGTGTTTCATGGGAACATGTAGGTTGTTTAAACACATGGACACATCGATTAGGGCAGTAACTGACTTACACATCGACTTACTGACTACCGTTGGCTAGTATTCAGTGGAGATTTTGAATTTCCATTTGACATTAAAGGAACTGTCTCTACAGTTATGACAGTCGATCAATAACATCAATTTACGCATGCTGCCAGTGGGATTATACGTGTCCCATTGACACATTTCTCATTATTATTTGTGTTTGACGTCTAACGTATACATGTACGTATACGAAGCAAGCACTCAATATGCTGTATAATATGCATGCGACCATGCTTGCATAAATCATACTAATTCACAGAGAATACCAGGC
This sequence comes from Conchocele bisecta, assembly GCA_029237695.1. Classification (NCBI taxonomy): domain Eukaryota; kingdom Metazoa; phylum Mollusca; class Bivalvia; order Lucinida; family Thyasiridae; genus Conchocele; species Conchocele bisecta. The sequence continues at coordinate 56,416,759 of CM055278.1, forward strand.
TAGTGTAGTTTGAAATACCAGTTTATCAGGCAAGACTGGGCCGTTTCCGAGCTGAGCCTCATTATCTTAATATCGAAAGACACTAGACTAGATTTTTTTTATCAGGTAACGTTTTATGCTAGCCAATGATCAAATAAATTTAAAACAGTTTTCGTTGAAAAGAACGCGGACGTTACGTGATTAGTCTGACGTCGTTCGGTAACGTCATGTGATGTCGTTCGTCCAATAGAACGTCACTTTTCAATTCGATGTAACCCGGATATTCGTATCAGGTCGATTCGTTATACAGTAGTATGTTATCAGTCAGTACGTATTGGATCAATACAAAGCTCGTTTCCCGATAAGAAATAAGTAAACAGTGCAATGGAACATCTCGAAAACCGTCACCCTGGGAGTTCCGCACAAGTCCTCGGTGACCTTGACCTTGGGCGGTCGTACTGGTAGCATTGATAATGAAATAAGGACTTTAACATTATTGCCTTACAAATTTGTCTTATTACAAACAAGGTGAACATAAGTCCTCAGTGACCCTGACCTTGGGCGGTCGGATGTGGGTAGCATGCATAACAAAGCACGATCACAGTACTAACGTACGTATGCATGTACGTACGTACGCAGTACATGGACTAACGCTATATCCCATCTTGTCTATCGACAAGGGGATAATTAAACAGTTCAGGCAGATTTGTGCTCATTTTCAACCATGAACAAACTACAATCATATAAATGAAACGCAATGGGGTCCACATGGTGTCCGGTTTAGACGTCTATACATAGCCCACCACGTTTACGTTCAGCAGTTCTCTGTCAAAACATCGACGAAGTGATAAGCACCCGGCCATGTAGAATATATTTGTAATTGAAGGACCTCTCATCGCCTGGTGCAGTGCGTACAACTGTACCTGCACGTGCAGCATATGAATGCATATATCTATTATTGTGTCGTCAGTTATCAAAGTCATTTACGAGGGGTGTTCAATAATTAATTTCCCAACACATACATGATCCCAATAAAATGAAATGACATAATGAATGAAAACTATTATCATAATTCAAACAACAGTAACATGTAAAGACACGTGCTCTTAGGTATGTGCATAATATGATGAAACATGTTTAATTTAAGAAACAATAAGTCAATGATAGATTTACATGGACTGTCTTTATCAAATCGTGCTTATAAGTCCGTCTTGAAAAGAATCAGTATTTGGTAAAATATGTTTATTATACCGAATCATAAATAACGTTGCGAACGCTAGTTTTGTTGACAGTCGATGGTACTATTGTTATTTATTTGAAATAAATCCACATGTGTCTATAAATAGCAACATATTATATGTGTGGAACAATATTTTGATTTCAAAGTAAAAGAAATGTTATGTTTCACAAAGTGTGCTTCCTGGTACTGAAATAGCGAACGGAAATACGTCACCAACTATATCACCTCTTCACCAGAGTCAATTGTAGTACATTGTATTTTCATATATCATCAGTTGGGTCTCTGTAGAGTGCACATCAATAACAATTTAATCCTTCATATGTTAACCACAGTGACTGTATTTTCACATGTTGTTTCAGTAATAAACCAACTTAATTGATTAAACTTCAAGTGATTGATGCAGTTGTTATTCAACAATGAAACATGCCTTTTTGTACGATAATAAAACTATTCTCAGTCAAAATGCAGAATATATCATAGTTGTCTGTCTGCCAGTCCACGTGTACATGCATTTTATTATTATAATGCATAATTTGACTTTCGTAGGTAGCGTAAAACATATTATGTCCTATGTTTGCATAACTGGGATCAAGTGAACAATGTTCTCGAGCCAAAAAAAGTGTTACAGCTATTTCATTTTATCTTAAATATGCACTGATCACAAGTTATCAATAAGCATAGCTTAAGTTCGACTCGTATGTTCTAAAACCTTTACTGGGCTGAAGAATTTTCTGTTCTGCAATAAAGCAAATCTAACATTTGTGTTGATGGAATATTATATTTATTAAAGCTCCTTGACTGATTTATAAAGAAACTCAGCATAGCCTCTTATGACATCAGTAAACTCGTTAATAAATATCATAGTAAATCATCACGCAAGTAAGATCCTCTATATATATATAGCACTGTTTTTGAGACCGGATGAAATTTTCCACTTCACGAGTGGTTGTAGGTTTATAACCGTTGACACCTTTGTGTTACTTACTGATCGTCCCTCAATTATATCCCTATTTTTGTCGTTGACAAGTGCCTTTCCACGTGCTAAACTATACGTAAACAGAAATATACTGTATACTACGTGTGGGAGATTCACCAGGTAAGCTTTTATTTAAAGTATTTCAACAATGTTCTACATTATAGTTTAGACATTTCTGCTGCATATATATGTATATATATTTTTGTTTATACATCTGTCCACGGCATTGACACGATTTGTGTTTACATATGCGTCACTGGCACGGAGAAGGACTTTGCAGCATTTTTAAGGCGAATATGTGTATCTTTATCTTCATTCACCATCCAATTTAGCGTTTTATGTTCTACATGTAATCATTCCGCTGATCGCAAAACATCAACAACTTCTACATTGATGACATGTATTAAATATAGGAAATGGTATTGATCAAATGACATCTACATTGATGACATGTAGTAAATATAGGAAATGGTATTGATCAAATGGCGACCAACATATGCAATTATCAAACTGCGAGGATGCGCAGACTGATCCGGGCTAGGCTACATGTAGCTATCGTAAGACCGCTTTTCTTAGCCAGTGTTCCTTGTGTCAAGCTATCAATTCACACAATGACCATGGACACACAACGTATGTGATTTGCCGTGAAGCACGACTTTTTCGTGCCAAGGTTTGCATACAGATGCAAACTTTTATTTTGTCTACAGATGTGTTCAAATTAGTTACCAACCTCTGACAAACAATAGAGTCGATGTGTAAGAATATTTCTTGACTTTGGGAGGCTTGACTAGGTGTAGTTTTTAGAGTATTTCATAATTCTACGAAACTGAATGTTAGCTCCGGTTGATTTTGACATCTTGGAAAATGGCGCATGCTATGCTGTCTCGCCGGTACGGTTTCGCGTCAGAATTTAAGGTATTTTTCGGGCATTTGTAGCGAAAATTTGAGCTGGTTATGACCCCGCTTTGAAATCATTTTCAGAAAATGGTGTGGTGTGGAGTTTCAAGTGATAGAACAAGACATAACAAAGTATCTGTGCCTAATATTTTCATGAAAACAATTCCGATAAATTCAGTTATGTTGAAATTTCTGGCCAAAAATAGGTGGGTGGGGTAACTTTGTAAAAAATTAATTGAACACATCTGATGCGGTTACTGAATTTTTATTGTGGCGCGCGATTTGTACTTCATTTGCGAGTATTTTTCAATACTTGTCGCAAGAGCCTCCTTAACTGATTGTGAGAGGCGGTGATTTTTATAAGTCACCCGCCGCCCTCAGAAAAGCAGTCAATTTTGGCTATTTTCAAACGTCCGGTGATGCCATAGCACATAACTATGGCCCAGAATTAACAAATGCCTGATTTACAGTAAATGCTCTCTAAGCCGGATATCTGGGGATCCTCCCAGAGTGTCCGGTTTAGAGAGGTTTCACTGTATTAGTCTAAGTCTATTTATTGTTCTATGTATGCTGTCGTACGCGTACACTGTTACATACAGGGTCTTAGTGTGATGAATGATGATTTAATGATGCATGTACTTATGAAAGAAGCTTTTAATGTCATAAGAAATAATTCAATTATTTACGATGAAACCTCTTCTGATTTCTCAATAAATGTGGCTATACCGTGACACTATCTTGGACACATTTGACTGCTGAACCCAGGTGCGTCCGTTTCATAACATCCGGGCCCTAGTTACGTGCAGAATGGCTCATCCATCGTCATTATGTCCCACTAATAAAATCACCTTTATACATGTATGTGGCGGTGAACGGAGAAATGTGACGTTTGAGATATATGGCTGGGAATTTTCAGGATATTTCCTGAAATCAGGATTTAAGGTTCCTGATAATTGCAGAAAAATACTGTTTCAACATGGGAAGCACCTTTATACGTATTTTTAGCAATTTTCAGTACATTTCCTGAAATCAGGATTTGAGGTTCCTGATAATTGCAGGAAAATACTAATGTTTCAACATGGGAATTACATTTTTACGTACCTTTACACAATTTCAGTGGCATTTGCAACTGTTCCCACCACTGAGTGTAGTTTTTAACCAGCTAGCACACTTTTGTAGACTGACGACTATCTATATTCCGTGTTGCTATTCTCTACTACTTTCATTTTTCGTATGAATGTTGTTAGACCTATAACCTGCATCCATTCTGCTCTTGATATTCACTATTTAAAATATAGGTTTAGTTATTGTGTTCAATTGCTGGAATGGCGGCGATCAGTGCAGATCCTGATCAGACTGTGCGGACGCACAGTCTGATCTGGCTCTACACTGGTCGCAAAACCATAAGCCCCATTTCTCACATGAGACTGCGTAGGTGCACTAGCAACGGCGCAAATGAACATACAAACCTAACGAACTGAGAAAACGTTCAAAACAGACACACGTTCCCTTGGGACACATGCGTTTACTTTCGCGATGTGCATAAGGCCTAATAAAATATAGTGTGTGTTGTGCAAACAGAGAACGGTTAGTTGTGCTTAATTTTAAGCTTAATTACCCTTTCTCTCCGATGTTAATGTCTGTTCATGATCACAAACCACTCACGCGTGTCTTGAAGTAGGTATCTGCCTCTCTTTTTTTTACAGCTGGACTTCTCTAACCCGGACACCCTGGGGACTTCTCAGTGTATCCTGTTTAGAGAGGTTTCACTGTATACCAACCACTCCAGGAAATTTATTTACTAGTTTAGACTGCATACGGTATGAAATGTGAAGGTAATCCACTGCCATTGATTTGTTTTTCTATATAAACTAACCAATGACCACACAGTTTGCTATTCTCTACTACTTTCATTTTTCGTATGAATGCTGTTAGACCTATAACCTGCATCCATTCTGCTCTGGATATTCACTATTTAAAAGATAGGTTTAGTTGTTGTTAAGAAAGATAAATCCTTTCTCTCCGATGTTAATGTCTGTTCATGATCACAAACCACTCACGCGTGTCTTGAAGTAGGTATCTGCCTCTCTTTTTTTTACAGCTGGACTTCTCTAACCAGGACACCCTGGGGACTTCTCAGTGTATCCTGTTTAGAGAGGTTTCACTGTATACCAACCACTCCAGGAAATTTATTTATTTACTAGTTTAGACTGCATACGGTATGAAATGTGAAGGTAATCCACTGCCATTGATTTGTTTTTCTATATAAACTAACCAATGACCACACAGTTTGCTATTCTCTACTACTTTCATTTTTCGTATGAATGCTGTTAGACCTATAACCTGCATCCATTCTGCTCTGGATATTCACTATTTAAAAGATAGGTTTAGTTGTTGTTAAGAAAGATAAATCCAATATCCTGTGACCACCATTGGTGGTGGCGCAAAAAGTCAGTGGCTGAAATTGAAACCACCTCACATGACAAACATGTTCCGACTTACAAAACAATCCCAAAAGATAAGCTTGAACATGATGTAAATGATACACTAACATGCCTGTGAAGTAGATTAGTACATCAATGACCGGTTTCTGAAAGCAAAGAGTGCCTATGGCATATAGCACATCTGGATTTTCTTTAATGTACGACTTTAACGTACTACACCGCGCATGAATATCTGGGGCCCGTTTCACTAAACTTCGCACGACTAAAACGTTCGTAAGTGCAAATTTAGGATCGTCTGGAAATTTCGATTGATGGATTTAAATTTATTGAGCATAGGCTGCATGTGCAGGTACGCGCATTGATATACATTGATATAGATACCGGAAGTACCGATCTTCACCGGACGTTGTTTATTTCATCGAGGAGAAACACGTGACTTGTATTTACTTATTATATCTATGTATATCATTGGTAGGTCACAGGTGGAAGACTCGGACCTATGACACAAAAAAAATGCCTATTAAAAAAATCCCATTACCCCACCAACTTGGTCTCGTACAGTACCATATGCTAATATAAAGGTGAGCATAAATAGCGCTATTATAGAAAGAGCCCTCTCTTTTCCGGCTCGCACAAACACAATAAACATCGATTAAATGTATGAAATATGTCTCTGGCAATCGATAAAGGTATTAGGTGTGTGAATATACTCACTTCAAATCGCTGTTTCAAGTATTTATTGAGTTATTCGCGTTTTGATTACCCCATCCAAAGCGAAAGTTGCGTGTACGAAAGAATCTCACACAGAATCGGAGGCCGTCCGGCTGGATTATCGGTCATATTTGGCCGATAGCTGATCGCCAGCTCAAACTAAAGTCGTGCACCATGATCATATACATTAGAGACTCCAACCATACAAAGTTCGTCCAATTGTGATCGTTCGCCGATCTAAAAAACACTTTTTTCTATAATTTCGTTCATTATCTGGAACTGGGTCAATGCACTATCTTCCATAATACAACCACCGAAGCATCTATGTAAGAACATCTCTGATTGGTTAAACCTAAAAATAGACGCGAGGACTTTCCCTTTTCAGGGTTTCCGGAAGACATAATCTGATAGTACGCGAATCATGAATGAAAGTCAATAAAATTAGAAAAAAGTGTTTTTTAGATCGGCGAACGATCACAATTGGACGAACTTTGTATGGTTGGAATCTCTAATGTATATGATCATGGTGCACGACTTTAGTTTGAGCTGGCGATCAGCTATCGGCCAAATATGACCGATAATCCAGCCGGACGGCCTCCGATTCTGTGTGAGATTCTTTCGTACACGCAGATTTCGCTTTGGATGGGGTATACAAAATGCGAATAACTGAATAAATGCTGGAAACAGCGATTTGAAGTGAGTATATTCACACACCTAATACCTTTATCGATTGCCAGAGACAGAAGTCATACATTTAATCGATGTTTATTGTGTTTGTGCGAGCCGGAAAAGAGAGGGCTTTTTCTATAATGGCCCTATTTATGCTCACCTTTATATTAGCATATGGTACTGTACGAGACCAAGTGGGTGGGGTAATGGGATTTTTTTTAAATAGGCATTTTTTTTGTGTCATAGGTCCGAGTCTTCCACCTGTGTGGTAGGTATGTATAAGTATTGCTAGCTCTAAATAATGAGAACTAGCATTAAATATTTAGAGCCAGCGTTACATATTTAGAGCTAGTGTTACATATTTAGAGCTAGAATTAATTCATTAAATATACATAAAGTCAAGTAATTATTGCTAGCTCTAAATAATTAGAGGTAGCATTAAATAGTTTTGAGCTAGCTCCAAATGGTTTAGAGAGCTCTTCAAATGCTTTGGAACTAACTATAAATATCAAGGTGCATGATCACGTGGTTACAACAACAACAACGTCGCCCAATGGCTGTGATAATGTAATAAATTCAGTATAATAACAATTAATAAATTTATTCTTAAAATGAAAATTTCTCCCACAAAGTATACTTTGCTAGATAAGTACACTTTGCAATTGGTGAAATAGGCTACAGACACAGAGTACCATTAAGTTTTTTATTGTTGGAATCTTCCGACAACATTTAGTGGTTCCAGGCCATTCACTGAACAGATCTAAGATAGTGGGTAAACTGGGGTATCAGGAAAACCCATCGCATAATTGTATTTCCACGGCAGTCATTCCTATATTTAACACGAATGTTTGCTTTGAGTTGCGTTTTAGAGTGTTAAACAGATTCAGGAAATATACACAGTACAGTTCATGCATACAGTTCATACCGTGTTCGAGATCGCATATAAGCTTATATAAACTTCTTCGGCCCATTTCGTATTGTTTTCCATTAATTAAGTTTGCAACATTGTACAGGATCATATATTATTTGTAAGTACATGTATATACAATCAAATACAATCGAGATTCCCGGTAATTAGTCGGTACCGGTCGGTTTTCGTTTTTATCCCGTCAACACAATGCGTATGTGCCGTGAAACATGGTGCCGTGAAACAGTTTTGATATCCTGTCAATACGACCTAATCACTGCGTATGAACATGTGCGGTGACTGTTTTTTTTTTTTGGCATTTTAAAGGCCTTTGTAGGTGTTGACAGGATAACTTATAATATTTTTTCCCATTCACGGCACTAACCTACTATTCTCTATTTATCCATCAAGGTATATTATGTTGCGGCAGTGATCCGGTAGATTTAGTCTCAGGTCGAGACAGTTCAAATGGGTGGTCACATCATATACTTTCTGGAAAAATAAAGAAAATGTTATTTACTTTTTCTGTGTCTGTGGCTGGAGAAATGGGGCTTATGGGCTTTGTGCCCAGTGTAGCTCCTGATCAAATAACACACTCCTGTACCACGACAACAATCTATGTTAGAAGCATGATGTGCGTTTTATTTATGGAATGGCGAACAGTCCAGATCTTGATCAGACTGTGTGGATGCACATGCTGATCTGGATCTACGCTTGTCGCAAATCCCATAAGCCTCATTTGTTATGCAGCATATCCTCAATAATTGTAAATCCAACAATTGAAATTTCCAGACGATCCTAAATTTTCACTTACGAATATTTTAGTCGTACGAAGTTTAGTGAAACGGCCCCCAGGTCCGTAAATCTCGTGTACACCTCCTCAAAAGACAATCATTGTATATTGTGTTCCACATCGGGCTAAGTATCAGTTATGCTATCAGAGAACCATTCGAATGGCTATTCCGTGACACAAGTACATGCAAATATGAGACACGCCATGAGATTTTGTACCTAAGAATATGTGTGATTGCTGATGAAAAATATTTATTGAAATTGTGATATTTTCCGTAAATCATGTTCGAAAGTTGACGAAATTATCACAGCGTTCCGCATTTGTTTCGAATATTTCGTCATCTTTTGATGATATTTACGGAAAATAACGTACATTTTGTAAATATTCTTCACGATACAAAATCACAGGTTTTGCCATGCCGTCGTCCATTTGCAATTCCGTGATTCTATATACAGTCCATTAGGAACTGGAATCAATGAGAGTTTCTATGACACAGATGACAGGAAATGAAAGCGGACAGTGCATGATAAATCATACAGTTGGGCGCTTGCAAATAACTAGAATAACATTGAAGCTGATATAGGAGTGTGGCATACAATGTCTAAAACCGTATGTTACACATGTTACACACATTAGAAACGCCATTTGGGGGAGAGAGAGAGATATACATGTATACCGAAATACCGAACAGAGAGTGAGTAATTAGAGAAGAGAGAGAGAGAGAGAGAGAGAGAGAGAGAGAGAGAGAGAGAGAGAGGAGAGAGAGAGAGAGAGAGAGAGAGAGAGAGAGAGAGAGAGAGAGAGAGAGAGAGAGAGAGAGAGATGAGAGAGATGAGAGAGAGAGAGAGAGAGAGATTTTGGGCCCATGACATGTGTGCCCGGTCTGTATCGAACACGACAGGTTATCGAACACGACAGGTTGGTTCGCTACCCACTGAGACGGTTCAACTGAGTGGTAACAACATACACTTTTGATGCGAAATGAGAAAAAATGCATACAAATATTTACATTTTTTAATACATAAATTACAGTGGGGTCAGTGTGTAAGTGCACACACGAACGAACACGACAGGTTGGAACCAACGTACACGCTGACCCCACTGTATCTGGTTGTGACTGGAGAAATGGGGCTTATGGGTTTTTTGCGACCAATGTAGACCCAGATCCGCCTGTACATCCGCACAGTCTGACCAGGATCTGCACTGTTCGCCATTACATCAATGAAACACCTGCCATGATTCTAACAAGTAATATAGATCATTATCGGGATACAAGAGTGTGCTATTTTATCAGAAGCTACACTGGTCACAAAACCCCATGTGACTGGATACATTTGGCTTATCAGAGTTGTGTCAAGTCTAGTGTCCAAGATAACACTGTGAACGGCGAATGGAACTTAAAACTAGCGTGAGCAGTAAAGCTCCTGGGGGCCGTTTCACTAAACTTCGTAAGACTAAAATGTTCGTAAATACAAAATTATGATAGTCTGTAAATATCAGAATAAGTATGTTTTCTTGTAAACAATTATTGGATTTACATTTATTGAGCATAGGCTGCATATGCAGCCTATGCTCAATAAATGTAAATCCATCAATTGTAATTTACAGACGATCCTAAATTTGCACTTACGAACATTTTAGTCGTAAGTAGTTTAGCGATACTGCCCCCTGATCTGGGACTGTGTCAGAAGTAAATGGGCTTATAACGATCACTGCCAGTCTAGCGTTTGCTATGCGAATGTGTATGGAACGCCAAATCTACATAAACTCAAATATATATTGCTAGCAACAAATATTTGGAGCTAGCAATAAATATTTGGAGAGCTCTCGAAATCAATTAATGATATCTCGAAATCAATTAATGATATCTCCAAATCATTTGGAGAGCTCTCGAAATCATTTGGAGCGAGCAATATAACATTTGATTTGGAGAGCTCTCTAAATCATTTGGAGAGCTCTCGAAATCAATTAATGATATCTCGAAATCATTTAAAGAGCTCTCGAAATCATTTGGAGAGCTCTCGAAATCAATTAATGATATCTCGAAATCATTTAGAGAGCTCTCGAAATCATTTGTAGCGAGCATTATATAACTTGATTTCGAGAGCTCTCCAAATCAAAGCTATATAATGCTCGCTACAAATGATTTCGAGAGCTCTCTAAATGATTTCGAGAGCTCTCTAAATGATTTCGAGATATCATTAATTGATTTCGAGAGCTCTCCAAATGATTTCGAGAGATCTCCAAATCATTTAGAGATAGCTCCAAATCATTTAGAGAGCTCTCCAAATCAAGTTATATAATGCTCGCTACAAATGATTTCGAGAGCTCTCTAAATGATTTCGAGATATCATTAATTGATTTCGAGAGCTCTCCAAATGATTTCGAGAGCTCTCCAAATGATTTAGAGATAGCTCCAAATGATTTCGAGAGCTCTCCAAATGATTTAGAGATAGCTCCAAATGATTTAGAGAGCTCTCCAAATCAAAGTTATATAATGCTCGCTACAAATGATTTCGAGAGCTCTTTAAATGATTTCGAGATATCATTAATTGATTTCGAGAGCTCTCCAAATGATTTCGAGAGCTCTCCAAATCAAATGTTATATAATGCTCGCTGCAAATGATTTCGAGAGCTCTCCAAATGATTTCGAGATATCATTAATTGATTTCGAGAGCTCTGCAAATGATTTCGAGAGCTCTCAAAATATTTATTGCTAGCTCCAAATATTTGTTGCTAGCAATATATATTTGAGTTTATGTAGATTTGGCGTTCCATAAATGTGACTGGAGAAATTGGATGTAAGTTAATTATGATCAGTCTAGCGACTGAGCTAACTATGACTGTGACTTCGAACACTACGCTTATGCCATTTATATCCAGTTTGTATCATAATACACTATATGAGACATCGCCATGTAATTTTGTACCTTCGCACATATGCGTAATTTCATTAAATAAGTTTACAAAATTTACAATAAATTCAAAAGTTGACAAAATGTTCAGAGTACATGCGGAATCTGTAGCCGATTTCATCATAATTGCAAAGTATACTTTTCTAGCAAAGTATACTTTGAGGGAGTAATCATTTATTTTCCCGAAATGCATTATTTCATATACTAACCACTGCATATATTTGATGATCAAAGGTATGCAGCATTATTATACATCTACTGAATTTATTACATTATCACAGCCAGAATGGCTGTGATAATGTAATAAATTCAGTATAATAAAAATTAATGAATTTATCCTAAAATTGAAAATTTCTCCCTCAAAGTATGCTTTGCTAGATAAGTATACTTTGCAATGTTGCAATGAAATAGGCTACTGGATCTATGCTGGTCGCAAAGACGATAAACCCCATTTCTCCGATCACAGACACCAATTACGCCATGCTGTGTAAACAAACTGCAACAAAGAGCATTAGACACGGAAAACTGTTTATTCAGACATGGATAAGTTTGTATTGAAATAACACCAGAGACCTGTTATGTTTTGCAAATGTTTGGTGAAATACTTAGATTCAAATATAACTTAGACGGTTATTTACAGTCTGATTAGGTACAGGATGGCCGCCAGCCGATACATTGTTATACGCCAGTACATAATAATGTGGGCTGTCCGAACACGACTGTCCCCGCTGGCAATCAAAACGAGGGCAAATTTGAAAACACAAATGGCCAGATGACTGTAGGTTTTTCAAAGTATAATAGAGAACCAACAGGCGCCCGTTTCACTAAACTTTGTACGACTAAAATATTCGTAAGTGGAAATTTAGGATAGTCTGGAAATGTCAATGGATGGATTTATGTTTATTGAGCATAGGCTGCATGCGCGCGCCCCCCTAAAATTCGCCGATTAAAGATTTTTTACAAGTTACAAGGCACGTTTCATGCCAAGTGCCATGTATTCCATGCATTTTTCGGTCGTTGTCTTATTGTTTCAAAATTTAAATGTTTTCAATGAAAAATCATGTCTAAACATACTGTGACAGTGTCAATAATCTTGCTCTAAAATGCGCCAGAACGCAGGAAATGCGATGTAGATTTCCAAAAATTTCAGGGGGGAATGCCCCCGGACCCCCCTAGCGCTATCTTGACTATTTTGCAATACTTGACTATATTATCGAACGAGCTTAGCTCGTTCGATAATATAGTCAAGTATTGCAAAATAGTTACGCCCCCCCTAACCCGAAATCCTGGATCCGCGCCTGCTCAGAACTAGACCAGCGCATGTCCAAAATGGCAGTTAATTTCAACTGGAAAACAGGGTATAAATTAGTCGGTCTATACTTACATCACCATCAGGGTTTGTTGTTCGGTCAGTCATGTTTCATGCCGTCACCAGAGTGGCAATTTTGACCGAGACAAGAACTAGGTTTCCCAAAGATAACTATCATTGACATTAAGTTTCCATATTGGGAACACGTCATTGTGTCTTTTTTTGTTATTTTAAGTCAAAGGTATATGTTGTGTCCACTCATCTGAACCGTCTCAATGAGATGGTTCATATGGTGGTCGCAACATATACTTCCGATGAAAAATAAAGAAACTTTGTAGAATTTTCGATTTTTTCCATTTGTGATACGGTGTTGACATCAGATATATATTGCATTGTAACGCGTAAAACTTGTACAGACTTTGTTGAACAGTCAGTCATTTATCATTCCGTCTGCATAGTGGTAATGGTTATTGAAATAACTAGTTTATGATTAATGGTATCAATCTAAACCATATCAATCTTCCAAATTGGGAACAAATGTATATGTCTATTTGTCTTGTTTTTTATTTGATATATACATGTTGTTACCACTTATTTGAACCATTTGGATGCGACGGTTCAACTGATGGTAACGACATATAATTATAATGAGAAATCCGGACAGGATTAAGAATTTTCTGTCAGTGATACGGTGTAGCATCAATCTGTTACAGCTAAATAGAGGTATAATAATATATAGTAATCCTAGTACTCTAGGGCTGTTTGTGACTATATAGTGAGGTACAAAATAAAATAAATCAATAACATTTGGAATATTTTCCTAGCTATTTTCTTGTTTCTCGACGAAGGTATATGTTGTGACCATTCATTTGAACCGTCTCGACGAGATGGTTCAAATGGTGGTAACGGCATTATACGTTTAAGAGAAATAATGAAAATATTGAGGAATTTTCTGTCAGTGATAAGGTTTAGCGTCAACATACACAATAAAATATACAGAGTGTGTTGACCACTGAGTCATTAATTAAGCAATCCACACAACGGTAATTATGACACATATAGAACTGGATAATCTATCACGGTTTGTGATGAAATAACGAGCCCGAACATCCAAATTTTACAAATTTGGCAAATTTGCCTTGCTATTGTTCTTATTTCACGGTGAAGGTATATGTTGTGACCACTCAGTTGAACCGTCTCAACGAGACGGTTCAACTGGTGGTCACGAAATATACTGCCGACGAACAATGCAGCACAAATCTAGACATTTACGTCAGTGATACGGTGTAGCGTCAACTTATAAAAGCGAAAATGGCAATAGTTCTTCGCTCGGTTCATTGGTCAAGCAATCCCCATAGTGGTACATTTAATTTGACCCAGAGCGAACTGGGTGCGTATAATCATGGACGGTTTCCGACGAAATAACGATACGGAATATCCCAATTTTACAAATTGACCATTCCTCAAGCCCAGGGCACAATGTATATATATGTACGTTCCGATAATTTGTCCAGGATTCAAATCTCCGGAAATTGTCACACGAGTAATTGTGTTCAGCCTCGCTCAGATGTGTGGCTGTGACTGGAGAAATGGGGCTTATGACATTTGTAACCTGTCCCCGCTCAGATGTGTGGCTGTGACGGGAGAAATGGGGCTTATGACATTTGTGACCTGTCCCCGCTCATATGTGTTGCTGTGACGGGAGAAATGGGTTTATGACATTTGTGACCTGTCCTCGCTCATATGTGTGGCTGTGACAGGAGAAATGGGGCTTATGACATTTGTGACCTGTTCCCGCTCATATGTGTTGCTGTGACGGGAGAAATGGGTTTATGACATTTGTGACCTGTCCTCGCTCATATGTGTGGCTGTGACAGGAGAAATGGGGCTTGTGACATTTGTGACCTGTTCCCGCTCATATGTGTTGCTGTGACGGGAGAAATGGGTTTATGACATTTGTGACATGTCCTCGCTCATATGTGTGGCTGTGACGGGATAAATGGGTTTATGACATTTGTGACCTGTCCCCGCTCATATGTGTTGCTGTGACGGGAGAAATGGGGCTTATGACATTTGTGACCTGTCCTCGCTCAGATACGTGGCTGTGACTGGAGAAATGGGGCTTATGGCATTTGTAACCTGTCCCCGCTCAGATACGTGGTTGTAACTGGAGAAATGGGGCTTATGACATTTGTGACCTGTCCTCGCTCAGATACATGGCTGTGACTGGAGAAATGGGGCTTATGACATTTGTGACCTGTCCTCGCTCAGATACGTGGCTGTGACGGGAGAAATGGGGCTTATGGCATTTGTGACCTGTCCTCGCTCAGATACGTGGCTGTGACTGGAGAAATGGGGCTTATGACATTTGTGACCTGTCCTCGCTCAGATACGTGGCTGTGACTGGAGAAATGGGGCTTATGACATTTGTGACCTGTCCTCGCTCAGATACGTGGCTGTGACTGGAGAAATGGGGCTTATGACATTTGTGACCTGTCCGGCTCATATGTGTGGCTGTGACTGGAGAAATGTGAATTATGCCATTTGTGACCTGTCCCCGCTCAGACACATGGCTGTGATTCGAGAAATGGGAATTATGCCATTTGTGACCTGTCCCACTTAGATCTGTGGTTGTGACTGGAAAAATGGTGATTATGACATTTGTGAAAAGCTTAGCTCAAAATATGTGACTGTGACTGGGGAAATAGGGCTTATGAAAAATGGGTGTTATGGCTTTTGTGGCCAGCCCCGGTCAATACATACGTATTGTTTGATCCAATTCAGCCCGATCGCACTCTAACTTGGCACACTGGACTTTAAGGACAAAACTAATAACGCCTTCTGTTATTGCTTCTGAAACGGGGCCCGTTTGTTTGGTAAATTGTGAATGTGTCTGGATAATTGGAGCTTATTCGATTTATTACCAGTGTCAATTAACATGTAGCGTGATAAATGTAACGATGCATATTGCTATTTAGCATCATGTCGGGTGTTTCATTGATGGAATGACGAACAGTGCAGATCCTGATCAGTCTGTGCGGATGCGGATGCACAGTCTATCTGGATCTACACTGGTCGCAAAACTCATAAGCCCTATTTATCCAGTCACAATTGTGTCAGAAAATTAGTGACGGGTTCGTACTAGCGATATTGTTTTACGTCAGTTGAATAGTGAAACGTTGCCAGATGTTGAAGTTATATCTAAAATTCAGATACACCGCCTGCGCTAATCTTGCCAACATTTGAATTTATTATTTATTTCAAAATACTTGAATTTGTGCCTGAAATCCGACAGCTTGATTTGTTGAGCTGAACTGTGCTACGCATTCTGGCCACAGAGCCTTTATTCCGGCTTTCGTCTTTCGTTCCGGCTTTAAATATGGTCCCTGTTTTAAGCTTTATAGAGAAAAAAATGGCGACAGTAACTCGATTTTACGGAATGGGCCGAGTGTTCCCGAGTGCTGTGCCACGGTTAAGGATCAGCCAATCAAGCTGTTTTGCGAGTTGAGATTGCCAATACATATTCAGAAACGTTGACATATTGGCAAGAATAACGTAGACGTATTTGTTTCACTATTCGGCTTATATTTAAGGGTGGGAATTGGCTCGAACACCTTTTGTTGCACTAGTTTCAGAACGTGTTAAATATCTTGCCAACATTTGAATTTATTTCAAAATACTTGAATTTGTGCTTGAAATCCGACAGCTTGATTGGTTGAGCTGAACTGTGCTACGCATTCTGGCCACAGAGCCTTTATTCCGGCTTTCGTTCCGGCTTTAAATATGGTCCCTGTTTTAAGCTTTATAGAGACAAAAATGGCGACAGTAACTCGATTTTACGGAATGGGCCGAGTGTTCCTGAGTGCTGTGCCACGGTTAAGGATCAGCCAATCAAGCTATTTTGCAAGTTGAGATTGCCAATACATATTCAGAAACGTTGACATATTGGCAAGAATAACGTAGACGGATTTGTTTCACTATTCGGCTTATATTTAAGGGTGGGAATTGGCTCGAACACCTTTTGTTGCACTAGTTTCAGAACGTGTTAAATGTTTGCAATTGTTTTTAGTCTCCAGAAAGCATTGTTTGTTGCGGACCTTATCCCTTCGAATGTGGGAAACAAAAAACAATTGTCGCCTGCCGTTCTTTCTTGTCTTTTTTCTCTCATTACAACATGATTTAGCAACACGTTAGAAGCATTTCTATTGGAAATGATGTAAATGTTGTCGAAGCATGCTTCGACAACACTTGCATCATTTCCTATACAAATTATTCTGACGTGTTGCAAAATGAGAGAAAAAAGACAAACTATGAAAGAACGGCAGGCGACAAATTTATTTTGTGTGTTTATTATCTTCGGGGAAAGTACAAATAATGGTCACCGTGGAAGTTGAACTTACACACTATATATCAGGGTATGTCCTTGCATAGTTTGTGAGAAATTGAGTTTAGAGTAGCATAGGGGTCAAAATTGCGAATCCACCAGTTAACTGAAAAAAATACAGTTTAATAATAACACGCAAACAACGCGATTTATTTCAGCACCACAAACGTAATAAAACCTTCAGTTGCCAAGGATATTCCCATGAGCTACATGTAATCATATTATAAATGTAACTGTCAAGATTCTGGCACCCATTTTGACGAGAAACAATTTGCGCCAGTGCGGTCGGCAGCGACAGTGATTACGATCGGACTCGGTTGTCTTTATTTCAGCTTCAATAACTAAAAACCTGTGACGAGAAACACACAGTGCACATTATTACACAAGCGGCCAATATATCATATGAGGTGACATTGGTTAGATCACGGAACCGGTTGTTACAAAGTAGTATCCATCAAACATCAAACAATACTTCGTGACCACAGATGAGACACGCCATGTGATTCTGTACCTTCGGACATCTGCGTAATTTCATGAAATATGTTTACAAAATTTGAAATATTTTTAATAAATAAAGTCAAAAGTTGTCAAAATTGTTAGAGTACATGCGGAATTATATTCCGCATGTACTCTGAAAATTGTGTCATCTTTTGTTGACGACATTTCATGCAATTACGCAGATGTCAGAAGGTACAAAGTCACATGGCGTGTCTCTTATAGTTCATGTTTTTATTCAGATAAAGATTAACGCTTTAAGCCATATGGCCCCTGAAGCAATACACATGTAACAACATACACTTATGGGTGACAAAGACAACAGCCGGTGCATAAACCGTAACTTTAAGAATGCAGCTACTATGTATTGTATTTGGTGCAGCTATGCCACCGTCGACCATTGGCCATATGACATGGAGAATATCCTGCGGTGGAATAGCATGCCCAATAAGCACATACAAAATGTTTTGGTTAATCTATAAACATACATTAAGTTATGGCGTTGCAGCATTAGTCTATAGGGTAGTGCATTACACATGTACTAAAAAACTGAACACGTAAGATATCATGCAATAATGTCAAGTTAATATTTGCAAATATATATGCATGCTGTATTTCTTTATGTATGTATTGGGAGAAGGTGTCCTCATTGATGTATATATAAATGTTCATTTCTGATCTGAAACGCTTGGTATATGTATTGGCCCAACTTTCTTACAGTTTGTGAATGTTCCGATTTAATCAACTCTATGAATTTAACCATACTTGGCCTGTTCCAATAATAACGGTTTATATATGTTTTCCTGAGATCCATATACATTGTGCATTCTAAAATAAAATGGTATTCGTCTTCCAAATGTCCACACAATGTACATTTCCGGTTTTCAATTGGAGTTCTGTTCCATCTGCCTGATTCTACTTCTAGGCGATGGGACGAAACTTTTAGTCTAGCAAATGCGTACCTAAATTTCGTGAGTGTGATGTCCTTTAAGTAATATTGCATTTTGAAGTCGCACACATTTCTATAAAATAATGCTCTGCTAGATCCGTTAATTCTGGCTTGCCAATCCTGCATAAAGTTATCGGTCAATCTTTGTTTGAAAACTATCAGAAACTCTTCAATATTTCCGACCCCTTGATTCAACCAAACATCAAGAAATCCGTGGGTCGATAACACTTTTTGGACTAGTGACGCCCAATTTGTTTTACTTGGTGTGCTTTGCAAGTCTGCTAACATCATGTTGTATATATGTTTCATGTATTTGTGATCATCTGACGCAGATATTTTGAACCAGAATTTAATTATATTTAGATAGCGTCGATGAACAAGTGGGGTACGACCAAGTTCTCCATAGCTAAAATCATTTTGCGTATTTCTCTTTAACACCTAGTAAACTTTTGCAAAACTGCAAATGAACTTTTTCTATTTGATTTCCCTGCACAAATCCCCATATTTCAGCACCGTAGTTGAGAATCGGTTGTACTAGTTTATCAAATAATTGTAATCTATGTGTGGGTGTTATGTCTGTAAATTTATACAGGTATTTGTTAAGCTTGAAAATAGCTTTTTGTGCTTGACCCGATAATAAAGATTGTGTTTCCATGAAAGAACCACCCGTTGTAAAGACTATGCCTAGATACGTGAATTTACTTACTATTTCGATAATATAATTGCCATAATAGAATTCTATGTTTCTTGGCAATCTACCTCCTTTTCGAAATACAAGTATTTTTGTTTTTTCCCGTATTGACAGTTAATTTCCATTTCTCACAATATTCTGAAAGTAGATTAAGTCCTGTTTGCATCCCGTGTTCCGATTCTGAGAAAATAACAATGTCATCGGCATATAGTAAAATAAATAATATCAATCCGATATCAATTCCTTCAATACCCTTAGTTTCAAATCAGCCTCAAGGTCATTTACAAACATGCTAAACAGGAATGGAGATAGGCAGTCACCCTGACGTACGCCTAATAAGCAAGAAAATTCACCGCTTAGCATGGTGTTGTGCTTTACGCGCGATGTCACATTAGTATACATGGATTTGATTATATTTAACATTTTCCCTCGCACTCCCAGTTTTATTAATTTTAACCATAGATTATCACGCACCACATAATCAAAAGCCTTTGAAAAATCCACAAAAGCACAATATAATTTCTTACCCTTATTTAACATATGTGTAACATGTATCACCAGGAGTCGAATTATGTTTGCAGACACGCCGATGTTAACACCCGATAGTGTAATAGGTTAATCCGAGCTCTCAGTCGCGGTTTGTGATGGGATTTGTGCGACTTGTTGACATCAGTGTCCCAGACACTGCCAGACGAATAACAAATGTGCATGTCAGATAACCATGAGCCGCCGGTTAACAAAACGAACACCGTGTGACCAATGCGTGCTTACAAAACCCTGCGTGTTTCCTGAGAGCTATGTCTTCATCTTGCAGCAACAATGATGCGTCCTTCGATGGCGACGGCTTGTGTAGACACTGAATAGGCGGCGATATCGCAGGCTAATCGACAGGTAGCCTGTCGATTAGCCTGCGATATCGCCGCCTATTATATAGACGAATTATTGTACATTGTATCAACATAGGCAATATTTTGTAACACAAGACATGATATGTGGTCTCCACGTTAAGCAAAACAGAATAGTTTGCAGCCTCCGGTGTTGATCGCTTCCACATCACGTCGACCAGTCATATTATGTCGCTGTGACTGGAGAAATGTGGCTTATGGGTTTTTCGAGTAGTGAAGGTCCAGATCAGCCTGTGCATCCGCACAGTCTGATCAGGATATGCACTGTTGGCTATTCCATCAATGAAGCGTCCGACATGCTTCTAACATGCAATATTGGTCTTTATCAGGCTACATGAGGGTACTATTTGATTAGGAGCTACCCTGGTCACAAAACCCATAAGCCCCATTTCACTAGTCACAGCCACATGTGATTGTATCTTGTATTTTTCAAGACGCATAAAGTACATTTATCGTTGGTTCAATGTCTTGCATGTTATGTCTTAAGTTATATTCATCATGTACAAAAACATACATCTAATGCAATGTACATGCATCGC
Organism: Conchocele bisecta; assembly: GCA_029237695.1. NCBI lineage: Eukaryota > Metazoa > Mollusca > Bivalvia > Lucinida > Thyasiridae > Conchocele > Conchocele bisecta. The sequence goes on from CM055278.1 coordinate 56,437,562, forward strand.
CAGCTGCATGCCTAAATTGTGGCATACCGCCATACCGTTTTTAAAACAGCAGAACTATATTTATAAACGATTTGTAACATATTTTCCTATTAAATCTACATTTAAAGCCGCATATCAGGATTTTCTTTAAGCAATACTTTACAAAAATACAAACGTTTTTCAACATGGCCTTGTGTAAAGAGGTTTAATTGAAGATATATGACGATACTAGGACTGCTGGGTCATTTAAATACCAGTATTATTGAAGTGTACGGTTTATTTTTTCGCTGAGTATGTAATGCATTGATAATTCCCGCATGGATTTAGCCCCATTCTTACATTGACCATTCAATTGCATAATGCTCTCGCGCTTGGTTGTATTCTTTGTTAAAGGTACATGCCCACTCAGTAGGCACAATCTGTTCTTTATATCAGACGTACATTTCCACACTGACATCAGGGACCGTGTTTCCTTAAAATGTTAACGGACATTACTATTTATTCCCTGTATTTACTTTTTGATGTGCAATGATCGTACTTTATAATCTGTCGAAAATATTATTTTTTTCAGGTAAATAATTAAACAAAATATCATGCCTCATTTGCATATACAAATAGCCTGATACCACCGCGCGTCACTATCTGTAAAATAAATATTACTAAAGTATGTATATATATGTATAGCGGGCACTCGGAACTTTTAGAAATGGTGGAATAGTGACACAATTATACACTTATTTAATTCCTATAAAGAACAGTTTGAGCCTACTGAGTGGGAATCTACCTTTAAGATGTTTTACAGTGAAGTACAATGTCTGTTTATCATAGTGTCATCTCAACAGAACGAGCCAACCACTTAACTCATTACAGACGGGATACACTATAGTAGTAGGAGTCTTCAGAGAGAACAAATCCCTAACGAGCCCGAACATCCAAATTTTACAAATTTGGAAAATTTGCCTTGCTATTGTTCTTATTTCACGGTGAAGGTATATGTTGTTACCACTCGTTTGAACCGTCTCAACGAGACGGTTCAAACGAGTGGTAACAAGATATACTTTTATCGAGAAATAAACAAAATAATATAAATAATAAAAAAAGATACAGTTCAATTTAAAGCCGATTTATACATGTTTTACTGCATACTCCTATTTTTCCATCAGTGAAATGAATTATTCTCAGCGTGAACTGGGTTAAATTTCACATTAATATGTCACGATGTTTGTAATCACTGACATTGATGTTCCAGTGGCCCATTAAGTTCTTGGAAAAAATAATTATTAACAGTATGGATACAATTGTACTTCCTGGTGTCCCGCACCGCGCATGTATAACACTCAAAAGATAATGAATATCAGACTACTGTCTGTTTCACGAAATCTGTCCAAATATTACGGCTATATACGCAATGCAAAAACAATATTTTTTTCAATACTGTTAAATGTTACGGAGTGGCTGCTGACAGACGTCTGTCAATAGCCAAAAGGCCGGGCTTTTGGCTGCTGACAGACGTCATACGAATTCACCAAAGGCGTATACATGTACATGGGCCCGGTTTGCCGCAATCTCCACTTTCTGCCGAGATTCTTCCATAATAAGAAATATCTATCAATATATCGCAAATGCGGTCAAAAATAATGAACTTACTATTATAAAAGTTTATACATTTGGCCTTCTATGGCGGGAATTGCAACTTATTGCCAAGATAATATTCTACAAAAAGGATGTATATAGTTATGCCGTAAATGTGGTCGAAGTAATGTGGACTGCGCGGATGTCAAACATTGTAGACCTTGATCAGATTGCGCTGATCTTCCGTTTAATTTAAGGTCATTATTCATTATATGGATTTGTCGTCATAACATATTGTTAAATGAATTTGTTATTGTTTACTTCGGTTTGATGAAAGAAAACACTTCATCTACAAACAAGAATGTCTTCTACAAAATAATTGTCCGGATTAACGATAACATACAATGAAACTGCAAACTATTTCAATTAGCATTGTTTGTAAGCAATTATATTTTTTCTGAGAAGTCATTGGCGTAATTATGTGAAGCAAATAATGTTAATTGGTAGATTTGAAGCCAGGCCCGTTACGTCAATCTAATTACTATTTAGCGGACTAGTGAAACTGGTAATTACACAAACCAAGTGATATATCACGTGGATACTCACACATGGTCTTCTGACCAATAACATTCGTAATAAACCAATTTAGAAATAAGCCAATGAAAATATTTTGCGTGACAATTTAATAGTATTAATAATCTATTTTTTGCTGATATTAATTCATAATATTTTAAACTGTTGTTTACAATATTCCATATCGTATCTATTACGTGGATATTATAACGTTATACTCATTTAATAGTTGGTTTCTTAGCATATTTGACTGCCTCAGTGTTGTTATATTTCTCTGTCGGATTATTGAAACGTGTGACAATCAGTGACAATCTTTCATTACTGTGTTTTAGTCATGGCGACATTAATTGTTGGACACTCGCAGGTGAAATATTTCCAGAACTATCTGTGTGATCCGTTATCAATCTCCGTGTGTTATCCAGGCTGTAAAATCGAAGATCTTCTTCAGAAACCAAATGTCAGGGACCTGATTCAAAATGTCCAGGTAAGTATAGGTTTTATATGGATGAAACAATGTCTGTCATGATTATCTGTAACATTCTCTAGTGTATATTATCTTCTCTATTTCTCCAGTACAAAATTTTCTCCGGTAACGTTAACTGTGCACTCATTCCCGTAATATGTGCATTGATTCTTATGTGAATACGAGATGTGCATTTTATGTCTTATCTCTCCACTAAAGTACTAATAATATTCCACGAAAGTATTAGCTGGCTGTCATTCCCGTAATATGTGCATTGTGTCTTATTTTTCTACGAGATGTGCATTTTATATATTATCTCTCCACCAAAGTACTACTATTTTTCCACGAAAGTATTAGCTGTCTGTCATTCCCGTAATATGTGCATTGTGTCTTATTTGTCTACGAGATGTGCATTTTATGCATTATCTCTCCACTATAATACTAATATATGATTGACACACTGTGGATTTGACATTTCATGTGAAGTCTTTGAGATTATGCGGCACCATGCTGCTGGTAACATCACAAGATTGCAGCTTGACCACATCGTAAATGGACACGTAGCATAGAATGGACACACGCTGGGCATTATGAACTTATATAGTAGACAGATTCTGTTGTCTTCTTTATTGGGCTATGTAGATCTTAAAACCAGAGAATGCGGTTCATATGTACAATGTTCCACATCTGTCTAGGAAATTTATATTATATGCTATGTCTGTCCATCAAAATGCTACCCCTCCCCCGACAATGTTATATGTTCTATTTCTCCATGAAAATACTTTCACTGTCAATCAGAGCTCCAGATAAGCTGCGTTTTTTTTGACTAAGTTCTGGTATATTTCATTCATTCTTCAACAGAATATATAATTTTGGAGTTCTTTAGAATCGTCTCTTTATACAGGCAGTTCAACAAACATTCAAGTCGCATATTAGCAATTTCGCATATTAGTGGGTTTCAACCTAGCGTTTATAAAGCAGTCAGATATGGTGCAGATATTGTTTCGGGGATCGTTTCAACATGGACATTGGTTTACCATTTCTACGATAGGGTGTAAGGTGGGGGAAGTCAATATATTTGATAGCGGATACAAAGACTTAGATACAGATTCCATACTGCAAATCTGTGCTATTTTGAAACACGACGGCACTTCTTTAATATTCAACCATATACCAGTACAAACTCAGATGGGAGGTTCAGCTTGTGGCGTGTATGCTACAGCGTTTGCTACGGCAATTTGTCTGGGCTTTAATCCCGCAAAAATGCTTTTCGAGCAGGATAAGATGCGTGCGCATCTCATACAGTGTATTGACAGTGGAGAGTTCACATCATTTCCCTTCAAAATAAACACGAACTGGAGGAGTAAGAAGAAAACAAGATCCACGAAGAGAGACATATTTTGTGTATGCCGTGCCATTTATGACAGCCAAATGATACGATGCACACACTGTAACATATGGTTTCATGTTCGATGTTTGAGTGAAAATGTTAACGAAAAACTTGATAAAGATGCCGACATGCAATATACTTGCGATAATTGATGTCGAAACTGAATGGACAATACATTCTGATAATGTTACACGTATATAGTACGACCAGTGAGAACATCGACGAATACTAACCCACCAATATCGTTTAATTTTGAACTAGCTTTAGTAGGCTGGCTGAATTTGAAATTCATCAAATTAATTTCGTGTAAAGTTCGCATCAACTTCGTGTAAATCTCAGAGCAAATGCGGAATTAAATTAGCTTTGAAAGTTACGCTAACTTTCAATATCATATATAACGAACATATGTGAAGCGCCATGACAAAATGGGGTTTATGGCTAATGTGACTATTGTAGCCCCAGATCAACCTGCGCAGTCTGATCAGTGTCTACACTGTTTGACATTGAGTCAGACAAACAATCTTAATGAATTTAGCAAACAGTTTAGATACTTTTCGGAATGTGTAAGTCCGCAATTTGGTTACGGTCTACATTGAGTCAATAAGCCCGGTTTTCTCGTGGCGAGTCACATATCTAGTAAACAAAAATATATTGGTGTCACATTAATATGTTTGCATGTCATGCTTGTCCATACCATGTACGTTTTGTTTCATATGTACCACACTTGAGCGCCAATTTGACAAAGTATAATCGCTGTTCAAATATTTCCGTAAATACTTTGGAAATTCTTATATGGGAAACCATTTCCCGCAGCATATGTAAAAAAACGATTATTGTAGTTCTATCATCAGAACTTGGTACGCTTCATTAATAACTGGGTAAAAGAACACATGTTTATAAACTGTATAATACACATATTCATGAAGAAAATGCATTTATATATTTTCATGTGCCCCTCTATGTCAATTTTAGCTAAACGTCTAGTACACATTCCGTATTTATTTTCGGAATATTGAGTTTGACCTTTCCCCACTACCCAAGTTGTATATTTGTCTGTCAGCAGCCAAAACACGGCCTTTTGGCTGCTGACAGACGTCTGTCAATAGCCACGTCCTAAATTTTATCAGCATTTAAGCCTTGAATGAGCCTACTTCTTATTTCGTGAGCGTTGGTCCAATATTGATTTTATTGCGAAAAAACAATTTCCCCATGTTAAATCCCCATAGCCATTTCACAGAAGATGTCTATGGGGATTTAAAATGTGGAAATTTTTCTAATTTCAGAAATAGTAGACCGATTTACAAAATCTATCATTTGTTTTCTTAGTTACATCATTATCTAGCGAGGTTTCAAAGTCCATTTATTTTTTCGTTTTTCGACTCCTCTTGTACATGTACAAGCTCCTATCAAATTCACATAGACTAATCAATTTTCGTAATAAAATAAATATTGGACCAATTTTCACAAAATTAAATAGGCTCATTCTTAAATTTTGCTAAAATTGAATATCATCGAAAATATATTGTTTTCGCAGTGTTTATATAGCCGTACAATTTGGGCGCTGAGGTTTCGTGAAACAGACAGTAGTATATTTTCATATCATGTTTATCCCGTCAACACAGTCACGAGTGCGTATGTGCCGTGAAACACGGTGCCGTGAAACATTTTTGATATCCTGTCAATACGACCTAATCAATGCGTATGAATATGTGCGGTGGCTGGGATTATGAATAATTCCGAGGCTCGACAAGAGATTCCTATCGTATCGGAGGCGACCTTGATAAACTTGATATCAATATACACTAGCTACGGGGCGCCAAGTGGGACATGGCTCAATTTTGTCAACAAAATTCAGTTTTGTTGACAAAAACAAAACAAAATTAAATATATACTGATTTTGTCAACAAAATTCACTTTTGTGCTACAAAACTCAATTCTGTGTCACAAAATTCACTTTTGTGCCACAAAATTCAATTCTGTGTCACAAAATTCAATTCAATTTTGTGACACAAAATTCAATTCTGCATACGTTTCGTATACGTATTTGCATACGTTTCGATTCTGTTGCCCAAATATGGCACACGCATGTAAGGACTACCATTGGTCAGAAACTGGACTGGAGAAATGGGTCACGGTCGCCGATCAGCGATCCAAAATGACGTCTGAAGAAGTAAGTTTCAGAGAACGCTGGATGAAACACACTTGTTACTGCTAGCAAGGTCCCACGATAAAATGGTCTCGTGTGGTGGTGCGGCGGAATAGTTGATGTGTGTGTGTACTCCACCATCTAGTAAAATGGATTAAGACCGATCTCAACCAATCAACGTAGAGATGACATAGACTATCAGTTACGCAAATTAATTTTTGTGGACAAAACTGACTTTTGTGGACAAAACTGAATTCTGTCCCACAAAACTTAATTTTGTTCACAAAACTCAATTCTGTCTTTAAAAAATGAATCCTTTATTACAAAAATGAATTTTGTATATCAGAATTTTACATAATTGAATTTTGTGATTTTTAGTGTTACAAAACTCAATTTTGTCTGGACAAAATTGGTTTTGTACACATAATTAACCTGTCCTGCATGGCGCCCCGTACTAGCCTGGTATTGTATTTATTATGTAAAGCTTTATGTAACAGATTAAGCAAACTTTAAATGACGTGGTTTTCGCTGAAAAGAACACGGTTTTGCTTACATTGCGTCTTTACACTGCCGTCATTCGATAACGTCATATGACGTTGTTCGATCAATGAAACGTAGTTGGCAATCCGCGGTGACCCGGATGTGCGTATCCAGTCAATACAGGCTGCGACAATTTGTTCCAATAATTACAATACTATCAGGCCCGTACGCAGGAGTTAATTTAGGTGGGTGCGTTATCGACGGCACGAATATACAACAATTTGTTTTGCACATCCAGGGACAGATCTCGGCATATTAACTCTTTCACCCTTAAGTAACTGGAATGGATTTTGATATGTTAATTCTGTAACCAATAAAATCATCACAAAATGATTTTCAGACCTGTCCATTTATGATGTTTTTGTTCTGGAAATTACAAAAAGTGCAGACCCTGATGAGACGGCTCGTCACGAGCCGGCTCATCTGGATCTACACATTTGCCACAATACAATGCCCTGTGGGTGGTGTTGAAAGGGTTAAGGGGGTGTGTACGCACCCGTCGCACCCCCTCTGCGTGCGAGCCTGGCAACATGAAGTATATAGTTTCAACAGATGTGAACAAGGCTTCAGGAAATAGCATGTACATGAATCATGGGTATCGTGCAACTCCGCAGTTATTTCCGAATTCTCTGTGATACATGTATGAAAAGCTCAATTCGTTAGAAACTATCGCCGGTTATCATACGAACACACACACTGCGACAATAGTCATTACTCCACCATATACAGCGCCATGTCTGGTAATGCATTATTGCTCCCCATAATTACACATCCATTTGTCGTGAAAATATGATCATAATTCATAGTTGGATCCCGCTGAAAAAAGTCATGGTGGTAAAAACGCATGACAGGCACACAAGTATATTTTATAAGCCGGCTTCAGCTTATACAGTGGAACCCCTCTAAACCGGACATCCTGGGGACCCCATTGTGTTTAATTTAGATGGATTTCATTCTAATTTATTTCATTGTTGTGTCTGTTCATGATTGAAAATGACAGAAAGTGTTCATATAGTGTTTAATTATAGTGGAACCTCTCTAAATCGAACACCCTGGGGACCTGTTAGGGTGTCCGGTTTAGAGAGTTTCCACCGTGTTTTCCTAAATACATTGGAACCTCTTTAAACCAGACATCACACAAACACCCGTGCTCTTATTTTTGATGGGTTTCTTGGTCATTTATCTCCGATGATAATGCCTTCACACACATGTCTTAGAATTGTCACTTGTCTGATTTACAGTGAAACCTCTCTAAACCGGACACCCTGGGGACCTCCCAGGGTGTCCGGTTTAGAGAGGTTTCACCGTATCTGTAATTTACTGGCGTAATCTTAATGATGTATTTCGCAGCAGCCCTGCAGCCGATTTCACCAATATCTTATCTTGCTAAGTATACTTTGAGGGAGTTTTTTTCCAAATTTATGCATAAATATGTGTTTATTTAATAATAAATAAAATATTTTCTAACAAAAAAATGGCTGTGATAATGCAATATATATACAGTATATTAATTCTGTATACTTTTAATAGTCACATATAAATAGTGGTTAGTGCTGTATGGAATAATACAGCCCTGCAGCCGACTTCACCGAATTCTTATCTTGCATAAATATGTGTTTATTTAATAATAAATATAATATTTTCTAAGAAAACAATGCAATAAAAACATTATAATAATTCTGCATATTTGTAATCATCATTCTTAAACAGTCGTTAGTTCCAGGCGCAAATACAGGGGGGGGGGGATGGGGGGTCCAGGGGTTCCGGACCCCCCCCCCCCCCCCCCCCCCCTGCTCCCGGCAAACAAAGAAAAGAAAGAAAATCTACAATACTCGAATAGTTGGATGACTTTTTTTGTGGCCTAGGTGTCAGGAAATCGCATCTGCGAGTTATATATGGAATAATGCATTTCAGTATAAATAAATAATTACTCCCTCAAGATTTTTTTCGAAATAACTTCGACACGGTTACGGTTCTGAGGATATCGTCATCGGCGCAAATGTTAGCATGCAATTATACGAGTATGGACGCCGGATCAATAAGTTTCATATTTGGAATTCATATATACAAAAAAACGGAATGTAAATATTTTTTCTGCAATTTTTCTCCTTTCTCATCAAAAGTGTATGTTGTTACCACTCAGTTGAACCGTCTCGGCGAGACGGTTCAACTGAGTGGTAACAACACACACTTTGGGTGGGTAGCGGTGGCACCCACTAGATTCGCCGGACTCCACCATATACAGCGCCATGTCTGGTAATGCATTACTGCTCCCCACAATTACACATCCATTTATCGTGAATACATGATACTAATTTATAGACGGATCCCGCTGAAAAAAGTCACGGTTACTGTTCTGAGGATATCGTCATCGGCGCAAATGCTAGCATGCAATTATACGTGTATGGACGCCTTATAACATCACTCGTGCTACAGTTATTGATGAATACAGATTGAAACGTGCCCAAAATTCTGGTACGTATGATCTGCTTTGTATACCATGGTTTTGTCATCGTATTCAGTCGGCATAACGAGCAATAACGTTAATGCACACTAATAACACGTGACAGTAAATAACAGTAAAGTACTCTCAACATAAACACCCATCCATAAACCCATCCATAAACAAGGCGTGAGATCACGTGGCTTCAGAGAAGCGTTTCATAATATATGATATATTTTTTTGGGTAGATTTTCCATCAGTAACATTCAAACGAATTTGGCTGACAAATGGCGCAGCAAATATTACGAAGTCTGTGTTGTTTTTTGTTCTTTTGCGTGTAGTGAAACATTTTCGAAGTTGTTCAGCGTGAGTTTGAAATACCTTCAGAAAGAAAGGGTGAACTTATTTTCCTCCGCTTTATCAGGGTCGTCGAATCAGGTTTGGCGACTGCCGGATCATTAATTTTCACATATTTGGAAATTCATATATAAAAAAAATCTGAATGTAAATATTCTTTCTCCAATTTTTCTCATTTCTCATAAAAAGTGTATGTGAGTGGTCACAACATACACTTTGGGTGGGTAGCGGGGGCACCCACTAGATTGACCGGACCAAACTTATGGTGCTTCCCTGTTTATCAAACACATGACTGATAGTCGAAGATCATGAACAGTAGTCGGTTTTACGATGCACCAACACAATGCACTGGGCTCCTATGGAAGAGTCGAAGCCAGCGGCTTCAGGTCAAAAGGGTCACGCTGCCAATGAAGGATCGTAGGTAGTTATCTCCCTTTGAATTTATTTATAGAAATCCCGTCCAAATTATATATTGCCACGGTATGGCATTATTGTTTCTAAAAAGGGTGAATGTAGCTTGAATTGCTGTGAAAATTAACCTGTGTAGTGTTTCGACTAGTGTTGATCCCGACCATCCTATATATCTGCTCAATCTGACATGGGTCTACTATTTTCGCAATTTTACCATTCAGTAAGAAATAATTCCAGCACAAAAATATTTACACAATTCCCTAACATTTGATTGGCCCGTAGCAAGTCTCTGTACAAAATGTATATCCCAGTAAACTCCAATGCCGAACTACTTTCCGTAACCGTCGGGCGCAGTTAAAATAATTCTTAAGAAAACGGAAAATAAACACATTTTCTTGATGAATTTATTTCAAATGCTGGAATTATAAGGAATGAATGGCCTTTTTGTGGAATTTATCGGGGATATAAACTTGGAAAAGTCGCGGGAATACTGGACGAGGCCTTCCGGCCTTCGTCCAGTATTCCCGCGACTTTTCCAAGTGTATACCCCGATAAATTCCACAAAAAGGCCATTCATTCCTATAATAAACGCTGAAATACAACATAGGACCGGGTGTCTGTAAATAGATTTACAAAGGGAAACAACTAACTACAATCCCTCAGTGTCTGCCAGTTGCATTTGATGACGTCATTTGCAATCTACTGAGAAATTACCGTGGATGTCAATAACCCGCGAATTGCAGAGCGAGTCAGACATAATGCCTGGAAGACACGTTATTATAAGTAGGCGTGTCTGTGCATAATTGGTCATACTCTGACAGCACCAGTAGTGGGGCTTCTGGCATTTGTGGCACGTCTGTATGTAGCTGCGTACATGTGACGTGAATGAAAACAATGGGCTTGTAGCCAGGTACACTGTGGCCAGTGTAGAGTTTCATATATTACGTGCTACCCAGTGATTTACCGTGATTCTGGAGGGATTTATGTCCTTGAAGGAAATATTTCCTCCTAGACGTACCTGACGTCACGTTTTGACGGCATTTCCGGCGAAGAAACAATTCATACGCTAACATCAACAAATATTAATTTTGACGACGTTATAAGCTGGTCTAAGAGCAAATTTAACATTTTTCGAAGAACAAGTAATATACAATTTATCCTGTCAACACAGTGCGTATGTGCCGTGAAACACGGTGCCGTGAAACACGGTGTGTCGTGAAACACGGTGCCGTGAAACATTTTTGATATCCTGTCAATACGACCTAATCACTGCGTATGAATATCTGGTGGCTGGGGTTATTTGTTTGCATTTGAAAGCCATTTGTAGGTGTTGACGTGATAAATAGAATAGTAAGTTAGTGCCGTGAATGGGATTCTCGGGAAATAAGTCCGTTATTTCAAAATGGTAGTGGAATACAGTCTATATAATCTATGACAGGGTTAGGACTGAGACGGGGAATCCCAGTCGAGCGGCGCGATCATGTCTTCGGCGAACCTCTGCCGAGAGCGACACTGGGATTCCCCGTCTCAATCCCAAACATGTTATTAATTATTTTTCTGACACACCATCTGGAATGTGCAGATACGTGGCAAGATTAACGCCGGCGGTTGTGTATCACATCATATGATACATTACCTTAGTATGTAGTAGAATAAAGCACACACACTTTAGAATTCGATCAAATAAAATAGCAAGTGTGGTTGATATAGGTCATGTACAGCACATATAGCGAATAACACCATAGTGAATATCTCACGGGTCATCTGAGGCACAGGGCTGTGACTGGAGAAATGGGGCTTATGTGTTTTACGACCAGTGTATATCCAGATCAGCCTGTGCATCCGCACAGTCTGATCAGGATATACACTGTTCGCCATTCCATCAATGAACCACCCGTCATGCTTCTATCAAGCAATGTAGATCCTTACCATAGCACGGGAGCGAGCTATTTGATCACGAGCTACGCTGGTCACAAATCCCATAAGCCCCATTTGTCCAGTCACGGTCACATATATGATCCAATATCGCCGATGGCACAATCAAGCTGCGCGCCATCGTCGTCCTCTCAACATCAGGAAAACGTAATAGCTTAAAATAATAAGCAATTCACCCGAAAGAGACTGAATAGCCACGAGGTTCGGAAAGGACAATTTACTGTTTTCAATGGCGAGATGGATAATATACATTCCGTAGAATTCATTCTAATTTTAATCATTTTTATCTTCGTTTGTTTCTGAATACCTCTGTAACGGCTGGGCCATGTTGATGCAAAATACGCTGATACAGCTGTGACTGGAGAAATGGTGTTTATGCGTTTTGCGACCAGTGTAGATCCAGATCAGCCTGTGCATCCGCACAGTCTGATCAGGATCTGCACTGTTCGCCATTCCATCGATGAAACGTCTGTCATGCTTCTAAGAAGCAACATAGATCGTTACCAGGCTACAGTACTATTTGATCACATAACCCATAAGCCCCATTTCTCCAGTCACAGCTACATATAAGCATCGTTTGCCGAGGAAGCCGTCCTCGCAACTGTATCAGTTTCGGTGTTATTGGGGGGGGGGGGGTGTAACCGCGCTTTATGATGGCATCCAAGTTGTCTTGCCAAATCTCTGGCCGTGCTCAATAGCCGATTTCACTGCATTCTAAGTGTCCTGATCTACTGTTTGTTTCACATTTTTCTGCCGACGAACATGTGGCTATTAAAATGAAATTAAGACGGAATTTTGTGTTCCGATTTTCAAAAGTTCGGTAACCTATTTATAGGATGAATAATCTGTCATGGCGTACTGCAGGTTTGTCAGCAATTTTGTGTCGGGTTGAACATGCACGCCATGCGCAAATTAATCAGTTCAGTTCGAGCGTTATTGATGATATAAACCACATCCCGGACCATGCAATCGGGTTTGACTTCAATATTTCCTGATTTATGTTGTGGCAGCCGGCCTACAATTTAATTTGTCACTGTTGCACGTCGATATAAAAGCATTGCTTCAACTGAGTACACATAATTTTGCTCATTTTTATCTTCGTTTGTTGATGCAAAATGCGCTGATGCAGCTGTTAATTATATGTGGCTGTGACTGGAGAAATGGTGCTTATGGTTTTTGCGTGTGCATCCGCACAGTCTGATCAGGATCTGCACTGTTCGCCATTGCATCGATGAAACACATGTAATGCTTCTAACAAGCAACATAGATCGATACCTGAGTACACATAATTGTCTACCGCATGTTTCAGCCCGTGCGCCTTATTTGTTGCAATAGTGTGAGAATCGCGACCACAAAACGTGTGTGGAAGAATTAAATTAATTTCAAAATATATTTTGTCAACTGATAGAAAATGACAATATACATGTAAACCAGATGCAGAAAACCGCATCGAAAAATGTCAAACCGATCAAAGGTTAAAATAAAATATCAGTACATTTTATGTAACTTTATGCAAATTATTTCCAAACCAATTATACAAATCGCAATAAAAAGTAGATTTAATGAAACTACACATATTTTTTTTACATTTTCATATAATTTGTTGTAAATGATCAAGTAAATTAGAGTCCATGTAAATAATTATAGAAAATAAATGTCATTGATGACGTCATGGAACGCGCATACTCGTATGTCAGCTAATTAAAATCGTAAACCTTTGTAACTTTGTTATTTTTGCATGCGGTTTTCAACATTCATTTCATCTGACCAAACTCTATCATTTCAAGAAGTACAAACAAGTTGTTTTATTCCAGTAAACCGTGGCCTATTGCGTATATTGCAATACTCAAAATAGTTGGCCTGTTTGTAGAGTTAGTTATCTGAGAACCAAAGTACTTTTTTTTATAGCCTCGGCAACATAACGCTGGCGGTAGAGAATTCCAAGTTCGGTCACTATATAAACTCCGTGACCGCCAAAGAACCTTTTGAAAGCCCCTCGTATACATAACTAATCGAATAATGAACCAATTACCACGGCGTACGAGTAAAATATTCGTAGACACCATCGTACGCGTCCATCACTGGATAAATTGGGCTTATGGGAGTTGTGACCATTGTAGCTTCTGATAAAAAAAACACGCTCCTGTAGCCTGATGACGATCTATATTGCATATATTACTGAAATTGTTATAGGAATGAATGGCCTTTTTGTGGAATTTATCGGGGTATAAACTTGGAAAAGTCGCGGGAATACTGGACGAAGGCCGGAAGGCCTCGTCCAGTATTCCCGCGACTTTTCCAAGTTTATATCCCCGATAAATTCAACAAAAAAGGCCATTCATTTATCACGGTTACGGAAAGTAGTTCCGCGTGGGAGTTTACTGGGATATCAATTTTGGACAGAGACTTGCTACGGGCCAATCAAATGTTAGGGAATTGTGTAAATATTTTTGTGCTGGAATTATTAGCATGTGAACCCGTTTGGTAATATGCTTATAAAGAACGGGAACCTGTATTTAATTGATGAGTTTTAATGAAGAATTATGAAATAGTTGTTTTATGTTGTTGTCAATGGATCATACACTATCACAGTTAGAAAGAAGTTTCGTTTGGAGACACTACGTTATTAAAGGTACATGCCCACTCAGTAGGCACATACTGTTCTTTATATGAATTAAATAAGTGTATACTTGTGTCACTATTCCACCACTTATACAAGTTACTAAAGCCCACTATACAGATATAATCAGTTAGTAATATTTATTTACTGATAGTGACTCGCGGTATCATGCTATTTTGAAATTCATATACAAATGAGGCATGATATGTTTTTTAATTATTTATACTACTATCAGGGTACGGGATCACGTGGTTTCGTAACAAAGTGACGTCATGTGTGACGTATATTTTAAAGTTGAACATCCAAACAAACCGACAGATTGCGATGATATATCACTTACAGATGTGGTATAAAAAAAAGTATACCAGCCTGACATGGCGTTGTTTACATGCTTTGTTTATATAAACATTGGTGTATACATGAACATGGTATTTCCCTGTTTATTATGGCGCGTCGCTATTACGGGGCGCCATGCAGGACAGGTTAATTATGTGTACAAAACCAATTTTGTCCAGACAAAATTGAGTTTTGTAACACTAAAAATAAAAAAAAACCAATTATGTAAAATTCTGATATACAAAATTCATTTTTGTTATAAAGGATTCAATTTTGTAAGACAGAATTGAGTTTTGTGAACAAAATTCAGTTTTGTGGGACAGAATTCAGTTTTGTCCACAAAAGTCAGTTTTGTCCACAAACATTAGTTTGCGTAACTGATAGTCTATGTCATCTCTACGTTGATTGGTTGAGATCGGTCTTAGTCCATTTTACTAGATGGTGGAGTACACTTGCAGGTTTAAATATTTCAATGCGAAAATATAACCCATATATCAATATTATACGTCTTTATGGACAGTTATTTTGGTAAGAATACCTTGCAACACTAAGCTACAAAGCAGTAACAAGTGTGTTTCATCCAGCGTTCTCTGAAACTTACTTCTTCAGACGCCATTTTGGATCGCTGATCGGCGACCGTGACCCATTTCTCCGGTCCAGTTTCTGACCAATGGTAGTCCTTCTTACATGCGTGTGCCATATTTGGGCAACAGAATCGTAACGTATGCAAATACGTATACGAAACGTATGCAGAATTGAATTTTGTGACACAGAATTGAATTTTGTGACACAGAATTGAGTTTTGTGGCACAAAAGTGCACAGAATTGAGTTGTGGCACAAAAGTGAATTTTGTTGACAAAATCAGTATATATTTAATTTTGTTTTGTTCTTGTCAATTTTATAGGTACAAAAATGATTTTTTTGTTGACAAAATTGAGCCATGTCCCACTTGGCGCCCCGTAGCTATGGTCATGATCGATATATTGCGATTGACAAAACAGTTTCTCATACTGGAGTAATGGGTAAACTGGCGGCCAACGGTGACACTTGATTTTAATTTTGCACTGCATGCGTTCGATCCTCACTTTGGCCATTATGTATTTTTTTAAATATTGTTTTTTTTGTGTTTTATTTTTATTTTTAATGCATCTTTATTATATGTAACAACAATTGACATGGTAATTATGAACCACATGCATCCACGTTTATTTATTTATTTGTTTGTTATCTGAAGTGAGAGGTTTATTTTTCGACATGGTGTTCTCCGTAACATATTTGCATTTGTAGTGAGTCGAGGTGGACTTTCACAATAACACACGAATGTGCAGAATGCATTTCACAATGATTAGGTTCAAAGTGAAGTGTTTTATAATGTGGTGTAAAAGTAAATGCACGACTGTTTCGGGATGTGTGCGTTACCTCTGGCGCCAAAATAGTAAAAGCGAGAGAAAAATGTATGCCTTTGGCAGGATTCGAACTCACGACCGTCCGATCACCAAACAGCAGATCTCACTAAACGATGTTACTAATATTAGCAATTCTATCGAATGTTAATGCGTTTGCGCTGATATACCAATACCATGTCTACAACATATGACGTAAGTACTTAAACTATTTAAAAATAGCACGTGTTTACAATAATATTTACAATAATAACGCGCTAGCTCAAAGCGGTACACCTCTAATATGCGTGTTATTGTCCCTGTAAACAATTCTTTTTAAAACCTTATAACTTTTAAGAAGAAACGCGCACTAATTGTGTCGTACGATTCATGTTGACTACTCGATTCTTCCGATACCACGTATTCCCATAATAGTCTCTGTCAATATGATAAAACAGACAATTAATTGTATCAAATCTATATATAAAATCATACCAGACACAGACTAATTATCCTAGTCTACATGCTTCTGTTGTTACTTCACAAAGCACAATGTACTTATCACCGACAAACCGATTTTGCGGAAAGTTTGAGATTAACTGTTACTCAACCGCCTGTGCATTGTTTCATATTCACAACGGCCTGTGATGATGTCAACTTTTGCTGGGGGCCGTTTCACTAAACTTCGTACGACAAAAATGTTCGTAAGTGAAAAATTCGACTGATGAATTTACATCTATGTTAGGGAATTGTGTAAATATGTTTGTGCTGGAATTATTAGCATGTGAACCAGTTTGGTAATATGCTTATAAAGAACAGGAACCTGTAGTATGGCACAATTATAATACTTGTATTGATACAATTATTGAATTTACATTTATTGAGCATAGGCTGCATATGCAGCCTATGCTCAATAAATGTAAATTCAATAATCAAGAAAACATGGTTAATGTGAATTTACAGACTATCATAATTTTGCATTTACGAACATTTTAGTCGTACGACGTTTATATTGAAACGGCCCCCATGTCCATATGTAGGAATTTATATAGGGTGCGGCGGGGGTGGGCGTGCGTTATCGACGGCGCTTTTTATACATCTCGGCGGATTAAGGGGGTGGGGGTGGGGGCGCGTACGCACCCGTCGCACCCCCTACCTGGTTCGTGAACATGTATTGGCAGTCTCAACTCGCAGTCAAGCAGTTTGATTTTTGCTGATCAGGCTCAGCCAATCAAGCTGCTTGATTTCGAGTAGAATATTCAAAACAAAACTAAATTCAAATATTGGCAAGATTAGCGCAGGCAGGCGTTGGTGTAACACCGTTTTGAACAAATATACTCGACACAATGCGGCATATAGGTAACTTAGACAGCACTAAATGGCGCAAAGATCGTCCGGTATGCAAGCATAGTCCGGATGTTTTGAGGACACAGACACAGTTGCAAATCCTGATCCATTATTGCCCAATTGCACTCGAGAAACAAATGTTGGGTATTTTAAACTCCCGTTTTCAGCAAAACTGTAATGTTTTAAATGTAAAGACTGAACCTTTCGTTCACATGATGTAATCACGGTTGCAAAGACCAGATAATGTAAACAATATTGGTGGACATGACGAGGTTGAATACATAGTTCTTATAGTACAAGTGTAAGTGTCAGTGTATGTAAATGAATCTATTATTTTATGTATGTAGTTCCATTGCATACAGGTTGCAGAAGTAGGTCTCACAGCATACATACGAATGAAAGTAGGAAAGACTGACCTTATTGGATGGGAGTCGGTTGAAGTATATAGTCTATAATATAACTACATGTAGTTCAAATGGGCGTGTTCTACATGTAACCTACTATATACAGTTGAACCTCTCCTCTCATACATATTCTAATGTTTTGCAATCATGAAAAGTCATTATAATCAAAGATACATAGCAGCGAAACACATCTATATTTTCCAGAGTGTCCAGTTTAGATGGGTTCCACAGTAGAATCTCATTCCTCTCTAAACAGGACACCAATACAACAGCTGTGATATTATTTTTTATGAGTTTCTTGGTCATTTATCTTCCATGATAATGTCTTTTCGTTAGTGCAATAGCTCACAATTGTGGCTCAGAATGGCCAAATGCCTGATTTACAGTGAAACCTCTCAAAGCTGGACACCCTGGGGACCAGGGTGTCCGGTTTAGAGAGGTTTCACTGTAGTATAAGCATCGCGTCGTCGAGTACAATGGTCCCGTCCCGTACGTTGGTGATACAACAAGTAGACTGCAGGCTGAAACATGGACATTGCGGCGTTGCGAACAGCTCATCATCAGTCTGATACGGGCATACTTTGTTCGCCAACGCAAAAGTGACCTCTCCTATCGTATGATTATAGAGAATAGTAGGTTAGTGCCGTGAATGGGAAAAAATATCCGGCAAGGCTCAATAATTTCTTTATTTCTCATCAGAAGTATATGTTGTGACCACTCATTTGAACCGTCTCGTTTTTGTTACTTTGGTTCAGAAATAAGGAAAATAGATAGAGAATAGTAGGTTAGTGCCGTGAATGGGAAAAAATATCTGGCAAGGCTCAGGAAACGGGATGGGCGAGGCTCTGCCTACTATTCTATTTATCCCGTCAACACCGACAAATTGCTGTAAAATGCAAAAATGGTATTGACTGGATATCAACAATGTTTCACGGCACCGTGTTTCACGGCACATACGCACTGTCTTGACGGGATAAAAATGCAACGTGTCTCAGATGATGACACATGTGCCGAAGAAAGCAGTTGTATAATTATACATGTTATCACACTTGCATGTAAATGGTCTAAACTAAATGAAGTTGATATATTTTGATCTCACCCGCGTTATATTAATAAATAGTGAGACATAGCGGTCAGCTTCCGTCGTATTCGTCATCGTAGCTAGGCGTCAACATTTTTGGAATTGGGTCGGAATGTTGCTTATCTCCTGATACATTGGTCGGAAGTTCATCGATAATATAATTGGTTTTGTTATTTACGTTTGACATTTACAAAACAATCCACTTATTACTGTTACACAGCAACGGTATGATGCACGTGTTTCAAACGACAGACATAAATTAGTAATTAATTCTGTGATATCGCAACCTCAGCAAGTATGAGGGCCGTTGCACTAAACTTCGTACGACTAAAATGTTCGTAAGTGCCATTTAGGATCGTCAGGGCATTTCAGTGGATATATTTACATTTATTGAACGCAGCCTATGTTCAATAAATGTAATTCCAATACGTGTTTACAAGAACACGTTGTTGATGTGAAATGTATAGACTATCGTAATTTAGCGCTTACGAACATTTTGGTCGTACGAAGTTTAATGAAACGGCCCCCTGTTGCAGTATGATACATGTGTTTCTAACGACAGAAATAAATGATTAATTAATTCTGTGATATCGCAACCTCAGCAAGTCTGTTGATTTGTGTCAGACCAATTTGCAAACACACATGTACATGTAAGCATGAATCAGTTGGAATTAACACTGCTCTCTAAAATGTCAATGCTTTTTGCGTCGCGACTAGCGTGCATGCGTACCATGACTAGACTGATCGTGGTCGACACATATCGTCATTCCATAAGGTGCATGATCACGTGGTTACAAGAACAACAACGTCGCCCACTCCAAAGTAAGTATTATTTGATATTTTCCTTAATATGAAACGGATTTTGATGAAATATGGCGCAGCAAACGCGTCTTCATGAGCTGCATTTGGTGGTCTAGGGAGTTTGGCAAAGACGTATGTCGTTTTTGCGAAGAATCGATTTCCGTGTCGGAGACACGGAAATCGATTCGTCGCAAAAACGACAGAAGTTTGGGTGAAAATAAAGAGACCACCAAATGCAGCTTAACAAGACGCGTTTGGTGCGCCATATTACATCAAAATCCGTTACGTAATAAGGACATTATTAAAAAAATACGTACTTTGAATCGGTACTTGTTGTTGTTGTTAGTACCACGTGATCATACACCTTGGTAAGCTAAGCATCCGTCTTGCATTATTTTGATATACATGTAGCTACATTGTATCGGACGGCAATGGATGTTGCAGATAATGTTACATATCACGGGTTAAGATTTAAATAAATATAATTTATCCCGTCAACACAGTGTGTATGTGCCGTGAAATACGCTGCCGTGAAACATTTTTGATATCCTGTCAATACGACCTAATCACTGCATGTGAATATGTGCGGTTCGATTCTCTGATTTTGAGGATGCGGCTGGGGTTATTTTTTTGCATTTTAAAGCTAAGAGTAGTGTTGACGGGATAAATAGAATAGTAGATTAGTGCCGTGAATGGGAAATATATTTGGCGCGGCACTGAAACGGGATGGGCTCGGCAGAGCCTCGCCCATCCCGTTTCCTAAGCCTTGCCAGATATTTTTTTCCATTCACGGCACTAACCTACTAGTCTCTATATCTCACTGGAGTGATGATTTAATAGGATACGTGTTAATCGAATTGACTGATTTCATAAGAAACGCTGTGAAGCCGAGTTTCGTACGGAGCCCCGCAGGTGACGTAGAATTTTTTTTTTTAATTATTAATTCGTTCCCACGAAATAACAATGCGTTCCCACGAAATAACAATTCGTTCCCACGAAATAACAATTAATTCCCTCAATTTAACAATTCGTTACCACGAATTAACAATTCGTTCCCTCAATTTTACAATTCGTTCCCACGAAATAACAATTCGTTCCCTCGAATTAACAATTAACAATTTCTTTGGAACGAATTGTTAATACGAGGAAACGAATTATTAAATTGAAGGAACGAATTGTTATTTCGTGGGAACGAATTGTTATTTCGTGGGAACGAATTGTTATTTCGTGGGAACGAATTGTTATTTCGAGGGAAAGCATTGCTAAATTTAGGCAACGAACTATTATTTCGTGGGAACGAATACATTAACAAAATATCCATGTCCCCTGCGGGGCTCTGTAGTTTCGTATGAAATCAGTCAGTGAGACTAAAACAATATCATATTAAATCAACACGAATGTTAGAGATTATATGTATAAGCACGTCAAAATACATTGAAGCTATACCGGTCACCTAATATGTTTCCTGTAGCGGCCTCATGAACATATTCATTAAGTATCTAGTGTATAATGATTTTCTAATTCACTTTTACTGCGAAAACCCATTACATACAATAAACATGGTTTCGTCAGACACTTTAAAAAATGTCCATATTAGTACAAGCCCTTCTAACTATCATTTCTCTTCCACAAACGAAGATTACTCGACGCGAAACCATAAACCACGTGGTATACGACGCCTGTGGGACTGAAAGTCGCGGGAAATGATTAGCGCGCGACATAATGCGCCCCCTGGCGGATATAATACGTATGTTTAACTTACAAGTTTATTTCGTGTTTTGCAACATCTTTCTTCTTTTGTGATTCATTCGTTGATTGATTTATTGTTCATTTAATGTGTTTTACCATTCCTCTATGAAGACATGCTTATGACTGGTGCTGGGGAATGAGGCTTATGCAATTTGTTGCGAATCCCGCTCCTGTAGCCGATTTCACCAACATTTCTAAGCATACTTATCTAGTTAATACTTTGAGTGAGCAATAATTTATTTTCCCCGAAATGCATTATTTCATATCCAACTAACGACTGATTATAGTTGATGAATAATTCCAGCACAACAATATTTACACAATTCCCTAACATTTGATTGGCCCGTAGCAAGTCTCTGTCCAAAATGTATATCCAAGTAAACTCCCACGCCGAACTACTTTCCGTAACCGTGAGGCGCAGTTAAAATAATTCTTAAGAAAACGGAAAATAAACACATTTTCTTGATGAATTTATTTCAAATGCTGGAATTATAAGGAATGAATGGCATTTTTGTGGAATTTATCGGGGATATAAACTTGGAAAAGTCGTGGGAATACTGGACGAGGCCTTCCGGCCTTCGTCCAGTATTCCCGCGACTTTTCCAAGTTTATACCCCGATAAATTCCACAAAAAGGCCATTCATTCCTATATTAAAAGTATGCAGAATTATTATGCTGATTGTATTACATTATCAAAATGACCGTGATTCAGTATAATAATTTGGTCAGAAACTATTTTATTTCATTAAATACAAATTAATAAATTTATCCTTAAATAGAAAATTTCTCCCTCAAAGTGTACTTACTGTAGCAAGATAATTATACTCTGCCATTTTGCTGAAATCGGCTACTGATCAATTGCAATTTTATGGTAGCTGCCGCTTAGAAAATCTCAGCTCTACGGATGTGTTTTACTATTTCATCTGTTTTTTATAGTTTCTGTATCCGTGAGAGCTGAGACCCGTATAGTGTAAACTTTAATCACAATAACAGCCAATTTTGTTTTGGCGTTTTGCTACACAAATGGGAATAAAAGGATAACCAATGTCAAACTATGTATACCTACATGTGTATTATTGGTCTATGAATGTTTTTAACATGACTGTGAAGTGTTAAACTTCTCACTCTTCAGACTGTGTAGCAAAACGCCAGGACAAATTGGGCTGCTATTGTGACTAAATTTGAACTTCTCACTCGTCAGACTGTGTAGCAAAACGCCAGGACAAATTGGGCTGCTATTGTGACTAAATTTGAACTTCTCACTCGTCAGACTGTGTAGCAAAACGCCAGGACAAATTGGGCTGTTATTGTGACTAAATTTTACACTATAAGGCTCTCAGCTCTCACGGATACAGACAATATAACAGACAGATGATATAGTAAAACACATCCGTAGACTTGAGATTTTCTAAGCTAGGATAAACGATGCTTATGCAATATGTCGCCAATCTAGCTCAAATGATCTGTTTCACTAAACATCGTACAATGTACCTTCTTTACACGAACCGTTACATCTGTGCATGTAGAAATGGGGCTTATGGATTTTGCACCCAGTGCAGATCCAGATCAGCATGTGCATCCTCAGTCGGATCAGGATATGCACTAACAGTGCACTAACAGTGCATATCCTGATCCGACTGAGGATGCACTGTTAGTGCATATCCTGATCCGACTGAGGATGCACTGTTAGTGCATATCCTGATCCGACTGAGGATGCACTGTTAGTGCATATCCTGATCCGACTGAGGATGCACATGCTGATTAATGTACATTAATGAAATAGCCGTCATGCTTCTAACAAGCAACATATATCGTGATCTGGCAACGTGAGTGTGCTATTTGATAGGGAGCTACACTGGTCACACATCATATAAACCCCATTTCTCCAGTCACCGCCAGTGATAATATTGTTGTCTCATACTGTAGGTTAGACACCACCAAATAGTTTTACTATATAATTTAACCGAATGCCATCCAATAAGGCCAGTCTCTCCTACTTTCACTATTCGTATGGATGCTGTGGGACCCACTTGTACATGACCTGCAGCCAGTCTGTACTGGTTCTGCATGAACTAAACAATAGGTTCACTTACTCCTAAGAAAGAAAAATCCAACCTTGTCATATCCTCCAATATTGTGTACATTTTTTGGCCACGGAAACTCCGTTTACATCAAGTGACCAACAGGGTCAGTGTTTTCTTTTAAATGCTACAAATATGCTGAAAACTGGTGTTGAAGGCACCCCAAAATGTTCCTCAAGTGAAACTGGGTAGTAATGGATCAAGATTTGCAAGCAAACGGTGTCTGTGACCTCAAAACACCCGCACTATTTTTTTATACCGGACTACTTTTGCATACACCCTGGGCGGTTTCGCACCATTTGGTGTCTTCTAACCTATAAGTGTACCAGTCCCACTACAAATCATTCTACAATATTCATATTCAAAAAGTAGCTTCTATTCCTGGATACAGTACCAAGTTTGGAGCAAATATCTCAAATGGTTGTCACACAGCAGCTGTGTAAACTCCACCATGTGACTGTCCACATTCTGCCTTAATTTGAGCTACTACAGAACTATGGAGAATTTTAATAGATGATGAATTAAAAGCACAAATCTCCATAAAATCACATAACATTACCCTAAATAGTGTTATAGCTAACCATTCTACATATACAGACTCATCACTGAAACTATACCAACATGTATGCCACTCTGGAATGGTCGACAGACAAAAGGGTACTGGCTTGGAACGGTCAGTCAAGAAATTTGCTTTATAACACAGGAGGAAAGGAAAAACAATGTTTTCTGAGTACTAGTGTCTTGGTACTATACTGATATGCGAAAACAATACACTTACGCCTAATTTTGGCAAATTTTGGAACAGCGTCGCGATGTCGCGCCACTTTCCATAACTTCTTAATTGTCCATCAGCAAGCCAATATCAATGAAAAAAAAAGAAAAACACACTATAATCACTGTTTCGGTGTATATTTCTGTCACATTCCAAGCCCAATCACCTACAGGTAATTTGCATACACTGGTTTATTATATTTCACTAAATAAAGCTGAGAAATCAAGATTTTAGAAGATTTTGAAGCCGATAACTGTCCGTCTGAGATACAAAAAGAACAAATATGTTGCATCGCGGAGTCCGCTCGATTATTCTTGTCGCAGTAACTTTAAATTATGTTCCCAGAGACATAGCTACAAGAAACATAAACTTCCAACTTCAAATTCTACAAACAAACATATCTCACATAGGGCCTATAGGCACACCTTATAGGTTAGACACCACCAAATAGTTTTACTATATAATTTAACCGAATGCCATCCAATAAGGCCAGTCTCTCCTACTTTCACTATTCGTATGGATGCTGTGGGACCCACTTGTACATGACCTGCAGCCAGTCTGTACTGGTTCTGCATGAACTAAACAATAGGTTCACTTACTCCTAAGAAAGAAAAATCCAACCTTGTCATATCCTCCAATATTGTGTACATTTTTTGGCCACGGAAACTCCGTTTACATCAAGTGACCAACAGGGTCAGTGTTTTCTTTTAAATGCTACAAATATGCTGAAAACTGGTGTTGAAGGCACCCCAAAATGTTCCTCAAGTGAAACTGGGTAGTAATGGATCAAGATTTGCAAGCAAACGGTGTCTGTGACCTCAAAACACCCGCACTATTTTTTTATACCGGACTACTTTTGCATACACCCTGGGCGGTTTCGCACCATTTGGTGTCTTCTAACCTGTAGAATTGTCTCTCAATAACAATATAGCGAATAGTAGGTTAGTGCCATGAATGGGAACAAATATCTGGCAAGGCTTAGGAAACGGGATGTGCGAGGCTCTACAAATAACTTCAAATGCAATACAAATAACCCCAGCCACCGCACATATTCATACGCAGTGATTCGGTCGTATTGACAGGATATCAAAAATGTTTCACTGCACCGTGTTTCACGGCACATACGCACTGTGTTCACGGGATAAATAGCGAAAAAACCTGCACGGGGTTAACGTACATACTTCGCAATATTGTTATTGAGAGACATTTCTACAATATAAGATAACAATATTATCATAAACTCACCTAATAAAGTATTCATTAGCAAACTTATTAGGTTACTCTCCACGAAGTAGAACGTAAACAGAGAACACTTCAAACGACCACTACGTCATAACATGTATGTAATGCAACGTAATGAAATGTAAATTTTAGAGTTATATAGAGAATATTAGTATAGTGTCATGAACGTGAATAAATATCTGTCGTGGCTGAGAAATCAGGATGGGCGAGGCTTGCCGAGCACATCCTGATTTCGAGCCGAGTCAGATATTTATTCACGTTCATGAATAAACGTGAATGAATAGACGTGAATGAGAACAAATTCACGTATACCATGTTTCACGGCTAGTAGGTGCATAGTTGACGGGATAAAATAGATGTACTCAGAAGACCATGACCCTTATTTGCTGTGCCATGTTCCATACACATTCATACGGAGCCCCGCAGGGCACGTAGAATTATTGTCTTTAATAATTCGTTCCCACGATATAACAATTCGTTCCCTCGAATTAACAATTCGTTCCCTCAATTTAACAATTCGTTCCCACGATATAACAATTCGTTCCCTCGAATTAACAATTCGTTCCCTCAATTCGATGGATGCAACGAATTGTTAAATTGATGGAACGAATTGTCATTTCGTGGTAACGAATTGTTAATTCGAAGGAACGAATTGTTATATCGTGGGAACGAATTGTTAATTTGAGGGAACGAATTGTTAAATTGAGGGAACGAATTGTTATTTTGTGGGAACGAATTGTTATATCGTGAGAACGAACATGTCCATGTCCCCTGCGGGGCTCCGTACATTCATCATTAGCAAAATAGTGAAGATAATCTAATTATGTAAACACATCTTAAAAAAAAATTGGCTCGTAATCTCAACCATATTATACTAAACTGATTAATTTTCTCAGCACAGCCGTGACACGTTACTGTAAATACCAGTATCAGACACTGCAGCGACGCCGGCTGGAAACGTGTTAGGAAATTACTGACTTTAATGAGCAATTCCGCCTCTGCACTACGTAATTTACTTCGATTCTTTGCTTTCATTAACCGACTGAAGGAAGCATTGTCTTTGTTCGCGATTAGTAATGACATTATTTTGCTTCCAGCCTAGTCGTCTAATGATGGATGACATTTAGGGGCCAATGAAACAAGTTAAGGAGCTAGCCCCTGTCCCGTTCATTCCATTGACCCCGTGGCCAATGGAACACTACCCTGGGACAAATGGAAAAAGGGAGCTAACTCCATGAAGGATTTCGCCCCAGACCCCTTATTCCTTGACCCCTGAAGGCCAGTGAACGGCCATGACAGAGTAATTGACGGTGGATTTACGTCATATAATTTCCCCCATGTAAATAATGGCCGTGGTATCTTCCAAGTTCACATAGCACTGTTACAGCTGAGGTTCCAGATGACACACGTCATGTGATTTTGTACGAAATGTTCATAGAAAATGCAAATAGAAGTCCGCATCATCTTTCGACGTCATTTACGGCAAACATCACAGTTTCTGTAAATATATTTCATTAAAAATCGCACAATCATGTTCTTAGGTACAAAATCACATGGCGTGTCTTATATACCATAATCACTCACCCAGCCCTTAAGACGGTCTGACATTCCGGCCTAGTGCGACAGGATAATGAACTAGTTAACTCTTTGCATGCTAGCGGTGAAAATAACATGATAGTTATAGGGAGAAATAAAAGAAAATACATATCGTCTGCTATTTTTGAACTATTTATAACCCACAAATTTCCCAGCATGAAAAGAGTTAAACTAACCGCCTCATTACATGAATACCTCATTAATGTAATGCACACATATTTAAGGAGTCCCTCGAGTGGGAACGAATTATTACTTCGTGAGAACGAATTGTTAAATTGAGGGAACGAATTGTTAATTCGTGGGAACGAACAGTTAATTCGTGGGAACTAATTGAGGGAACGAATTGTTATTTCGTGGGAACGAATTAAGAACAAAAATAATTATACGTCACCTGCGGGGCACCGTACATATCGACTGTATTGCAGCTACATGTATTAGTACACTCGGTCATAAACGGGCCAACGGCCATTGGCTTGACAAGTGACTGGGGTCAAATGCCCGGGTATGGAAGATCTTCGAGCCAATTCGAACAACGTTAAATATATAGTCCATTTAGCAATTATATGCTGACTTATGAATTGCAAATATTAGTACATTCGCAAATAGACGGGCCAACGGCCATTGGCTTGACCTTTTTTCCGGGCTCAAACGCCTGGGTATGGAAGGTCTTCGAGCAAATTCCAACAAAGCTAAGTAAATATTCTATGTATGGGCTATTTCAATTAGCAGTTATTAATAAACAATGACTGACAAAGACAACTCGCTAAGAAACGTCATCTGCAGCCGATTTCATCAACATTGCAAAGTATACTTTCCTAGCAAAGTATACTTTGAGGGCGAACTTTTCAATTTTAGGATAAATTTATAAATTTTTATTATACTGAATTTATTACATTATCACAGCCATTTTGGCTGTGATAATGTAATAAATTCAGTATAATAATTCTGCATAGTTTTAATCATCAAATATATGCAATCGTTAGTTCTGTATGAAATAATGCATTTCGGAAAGATCAAAGATTACTCCCTCAAAGTATACTTTGCTAGATAAGTATACTTTGCAATTTTAATGATATCGGCTACTGGATATGTACCGAGAACCCAAACGCAAATTGAAAACAGCATTAATGCTATCTGTCGTGTTGAAATGGTTAACACTTAGAATGCGGGAAACGAAAATCGTCGTCTGTTGTTGTTTTACATTTTGTCTTTTTTCTCAATACTAACATTTTTGACAACACTGTAGAATCACTTCCACTGGAGTGCAACGAAAGCATGAGACATATCGTGCAATGTTGTATAATAGACATTCTTTAATATGAGTCATATAATAACATAAGTATTGCCTTTGTGTCGGTGCACACGAGATTTACGGACCTTCGTAACGTGATATTATGACTTTCCTCAGGTCCGTAAATATCATGTACACCTCCTCCAAAAGACAGTAATTGACAAATATTCGCAAGATTAGTGTTGGCTGTAGTATACTACTTGCACCTACATCTATATATTTATCGCGTCAACACGGTGCGTATGTACCGTGAAACATTTTTGATATCCTGTCACTACGACCTAATCATTGCGTATGAATATGTGTGGTTGTCATGCTATTCGATTCTCCGATATTGTGGATGCGGCTGGGGTTATATTTTGCATTTTAAAGCTATTTTTAGGTGTTGACGGATACATAGAATAGTAGGTTAGTGCCGTGAATGGGAAAACAATATCTGGCGCGGCTCGGAAACGGGATGTGCTCGGCATAGCCTCGCCCATCCCGTTTCCTAAGCCTTGCCAGATATTTTTCCCATTCACGGCACTAACCTACTATTTTCTATTTTTACGCCACCGCCTGCGCTAATCTTGCCAATGTCTGTCTGCGACCGGAGAAATGGGGCTTATGGGATTTGTGACCAGTTTGTGATCCTGATAGAATTGCACACCCAAGCAGCCTGGTAATAGTTTATATCGCTTGATAGAAGCATGACTGGTGTTTCATTGACGGAATAGCGAACAGTGAAAATCCTGATCAGACTGTGCGGATGCACAGGCTGATCTGGATCTACACTCAGTATAGATCCAGATCAGCCTGTGCATCCGCAAAAACCCATTAGCTTCATTTCTCCAGTCACAGCCACATGTTTGAATTTATGTTTACATGTATTTCAAAATATCTACTTGAATATTCTGATTTAAATCAAGCAGCTAAATTGGCTGAGCATGGACTGTGCTACAGATCAGGCTCAGTCAATCAAACCGCTCGATTGCGAGTTGAGATAACCAATACATGTTCAGAACAGTTGATATTTTGGCAAGATTAGCTCAGCCGGTTGTGTAAATATCGATGCAACTTCCACCTAGTGTATTCCGCCTCATGCGAAGTCTCTTATAGTTCTAATTCAGAATTTCAATGTAGTTCAATGCACCTGTATGATGAGTTTTAATAATTAATTTCTCAGATTAAAGTTGTTTGCCAACGTCAGTTGTCTGTGGCAATGCTGTTGTATGCTTCAAGTTTGCACTTACGAACTTTTTGGTCGTATTTTAAGGACCCGTGAGACAAGGTTAAAGTAAGAAGCAAATTGATAAAAAATCATCTGACGAACGTTTGTATCGTAAAAACCATAGCGAAACCAACCTCTGGGATATATATGTGTCTATGACTGGAAATATTGGGCTGATAGGTTTGCGACCAGTGTAGATCCAAATCAGCCTGTGCATCCGCACAGTCTGATCAGGATCTACGCTGTTCGCCATTCCATCAATGAACCATCCGTCATGAGTATATCAAGAAGCATAGAGCGTTATTCGGCTACATGAGTGTGCTATGTAATCAGGAGCTACACAATCACATAAGCCCCGATTTCTTCAGTCACAGTCACATATGAGGCATGCCGTGTGATTTTGCGTAACTTCATGAAATACGTTTACAAAATGTACAATATTTTTCGTAAATAAAGTCCAAAGTTGACAAAAGTTTCAGACATGTGGAATATAATTCCGTATGTACTCTGAGAATTTTATCAACTTCTGACGCCATTTACGTAAAATATTGTAAATTTTGTAAACATATTTCATGAAATTACGCAGATGTCAGAAGGTACAAAATCACTTTGTGTGTCTCATATTTGCTGCAAAAATCATAAGGCATATTTTCACGGGCACTGGCACATGTTTAGGCACAAACATGCATTAGCGCTTGTTTACAGAGATAGGAAAACACATCAGATGTAATGACGACGTCAGAGTGTACGAGCATCATGGGAAATGTAGCTACTTACATGCCAAGATATGATTTATGCACATTATCCACAACTTGGTGTTCAAGTACAGTAATTTCGTACCGGTCACTGTGACCTACTGTATATTCCACATTTTTTTTCGTACGAACTTTTGCCTATTAAACACATTCAATCTAAAAAATATTTAAAAGTCACTATTGTTTCAATTAACAAACAAATCATCTTTCCAGTTTTTAATTCGTTTTATTGCGAAAATGAAATAAATTCCTATGATAATTTAACATGGGCCAACAAACGAGATTGGGGGAGTGAGGGGAAGGATCGAAAAACAAATAAAATTGGAAAATGTCTTAAAAACCTAGCTAGATACCTTGGTAATGATGTAATAAAAAACAACAAAAGTAAGATTTCGAAAATCGGTCCACAAATTCCAAAGCTTTAGCCCCTATGATAATATCCCATAGAAACATTGTATTTTCCCTCTATTCAATAGAGAATAGTAAGTTCGTGCCGTGAATGGGAAAACATATCTGGCAAGGCTCAGGAAACGGAATGGGCGAGGCTCTACCGAGCACATCCCGTTTCCGAGCTGCGCCAGATATGTTTTCCCATTCACGGCACTAACCTACTATTCTATTTATCCCGTCAACACCTACAAATGGCTGTAAAATGCCAAAATAGTATTGACTGGATATCAAAAATGTTTGACGGCACCGTGTTTCACGGCACATACGCACTGTGTTGATGGGATAAAAATCAATATTTGATGGAATTTTATGAAATAAAAAAATTGAGTAGGGTGACTTTCTTATTGATGAAAAGTACTTACACTTATATATTTTTTAGATTTAATGTGTTTAATAGTCACAGGTTGGTCGGCAGAAAAACTTGGAATAAGCATTAAGTAAATATACATAAACTATCTGTCACACGCAGTAGTGTAATAAGTATGATATGCCATTCTTATGTATAGGTTATATGATTCGTGTGTGGATATATGCACGAGTTCCGCAGCGATATTGCGCGACTTTAGGAGCGAAATTCGTGGCATGTATACACTTATTGTTTACCCTAGTTGCTTGACCTATGAAATAACATCTCGTCTCAATTAAATGTTCAACCGCTATATTTAGAACGGACTTTGCGATCAGTCATCAGTTCACGAGACGCAAAGCATATTACACATAACACACACGCGCTCACTTCGTGTCACACCGCCAATCACATGCTAGTATATAGTGATTCTAAATCAAGTTTAGGGGCGGGGCTTCGCGAGTTGGCTGGTAAACAATAAGTACGTTATAGTTCACTTATTATATTTTTAATAAATTAATTTCTCGCTCGCTGGCGCTCGCTGGCGCTCGCTACGAAATTAATTTGTGAAACGTAGTTTCGGCACTGAACAATATAAACAGAAGAGACGTCAATATATATGGAAACATATTGACGGCATGTCCTGCATTGTGTTTCAATGGAAAACTAAAGTACGTATATAATAAGAGAACATATTGACGGCCTGTGTACCATTGTGCTTCAATGTGAAACGAAAGTACGTATATATTAAGGGAACATATTGGCGGCCTGTGTTCCATTGTGTTTCAATGTGAAACGAAAGTACGTATATATTAAGGGAACATATTGGCGGCATGGGTTCCATTGTGTTTCAATGGGAAACGAAAGTACGTATATATTAAGTGAAAATATTGACGTATATAATAATCCATTCTTATCAGGTAACTCACTATATAGAGGATCTTACATGAGTGATATTTAATGTGATATTTATTAAACGAGTTTACTGATTTCGTAAGAAACGAGGCTATGCCGAGTTTCTTATAAAATCAGTTGATGAGTTTAATAAATATAATATTAAATCAGCACAAATGTTTCATAATTTCATAAGCACATCATCATAATTTGAAGCTGTATTGATTATCTAACATGTTTTCTGTAGCGGGCTCATTTGCATATTTATTACACTAGTGCATTATGCATTATTTTTATTACGCTGTGTTATTAACCTTTTGAACCCGAAAGCCCGCTATAGCGGTTTATGCAAACAGTGCAAATCCAGATGAGCCGGCTCGTATCGAGCCGTCTCATCAGGATCTGCACTTTTTGCAAAGTAATTTTCATATTTCTTAGAACAAAAACACCCCCTTTTCATAAATGGACGAATCTGAAAATCATTTTGTGACCATTGGATTGGTCGGAACATTAGCATATCACAGTCCATTCCAGTTCTTGCTTTGTTAAACCCTTTCAACCCTAAAGGGTTTAACAAAGCCCATTTTATGCAATAAACATGTGTATTGCCAGAATTTGGTAACAAATAGGAGTGCATGTATGCTGCATCAACCTGGGCCCGGTTACTCAAAGCTTCTGTTAGCTTAACAGACTGTTAACTCCTTAGCATTGCTAAGGATTTAACAGACTGTTCAGCTAACAGAGGTTTTGAGCAACCTGGCCCAGATACATATACACACATTCGGGTCACAGAAACTAGTACTTTCTCTGAATGTTCATTGACCGAACGGTGTCACGTCGGTTTATCAAATGACGTCAGTGTAATGACGCAACATAAACAACGTACGGAGTTTTCAACGAAATTCAAGTTATATTTTCCCATTCTCTATCATAAAACGTTACCTGATAAATAGGAATTGAGATTAATAAGGCATACGCTTCGCCACCAGGAGGTGAGAAGGTTCGAGTCTCCACTCGGGTTGATATGGCCGGTTGGTGAGCCACCAGGGGCCCCTTTCACTAAACTTCGTACGACTAAAATGTTCGTTATTGCAAATTTAGGATCGTCTGTAAATGTCAATTGATGGATTTACATAAATGTAAATTCAATCATTGTTTTCAAGAAAACATTGCTAAAGTGAAATTTCCAGACGATCCTAAATTTGCACTTACGATCATTTCTACGAAGTTTAGTGAAACGGCCACCAGATAGGTAACCGCGATGATACACAGACGCCTGCGTTAACACTGTCAATACGTCCACGTTTCTCAACAACGTGTATTGGCAATCTCAACTCGCAACCAAGCAGTTTGATTGGCTGAGCCTGAACTGTAGTACAGCTCAGACTCATCCAATCAAGCTGCCTGAAATTTTGAAACGTGATTAAGATTACCGCCGGCGGTGGTGTACCGATTGAATTCGTACCTAATGCCTATGGTATAGTGGCATGACGCGGCACTGGGAAGTACCGATTCTTCAATAAAGTGCCATAATAATATATTAACCCATTTCAGTCTTAGGATATGATAATTTTTTTTGAAAAAAATCTTATTATTTTGTTTATTTCTCGATAAAGGTATATGTTGTTACCATTCGTTTGAACGGTTCAAATGAGTGGTAACAACATATACTTTTGAAAGGAAATCTATAAAATAGGGATTTGTTCTCTCTTAAGTTTCCTAGTACTATAATTGTATCCCGTCTGTAATGAGTTAAGTGGTTGGCTCGTTCAATTGAGATGACACTATGATAAACAGACATTGTACTTCACTGTAAAACATCTTAAAGGTACATGCCCACTCAGTAGGCACGCACTTTTCTTTATAGGAATTAAAACGGTGTATAATTGTGTCACTATTCCACCAGTTTTAACCCTTACGTGTGCCCGCTATACAGATATACTCAACTGGTAATATTTATTTTACTGATAGTGAGTAGTGGTGGTATCGGGCTATTTTCATATGCAAATGAGGCATGATATTTTTAATTATTTATACTAATTAAATGCGTCACATGAACAAAATATATTTTCGACAGAATATAAAGTATCATCATTGCACATTAACAAATAAATACAGAGAATAATGATATAAAATGTATAATAATGCCAATCAATGCGTGGGGTAATGATGAATTTATGTGATTTTACCACAAAATAATTCCAGCACAAAAATATTTACACAATTCCCTAACATTTTCTTGATGAATTTATTTCAAATGCTGGAATTATAAGGAATGAATGGCCTTTTTGTTGAATTTATCGGGGAAATGAACTTGGAAAAGTCGCGGGAATACTGGACGAGGCCTTCTGGCCTTCGTCCAGTATTCCCGCGACTTTTCCAAGTTTATACCCCGATAAATTCCACAAAAAGGCCATTCATTCCTATAGTGTCACAGATGATGTATCAGATTTAAAGAACAGTTTGTGCCTACGCAGGGCATGTACCTTTAAAACCGAACATGTCTGAATATTCAAATTCGAGGGATGTCACATACATGTACTATAATTATGTATATGTAATTGCACTGTCTGTTCATGATTGCGAAACACACATTCACGTTTTGGAGTGTCACTAAATATTTTTAAAACCTTGAACGAAAAATTGCGCACGTTTTTTGCATATGTCATGTGATCCAAGACTTTGTCTAATGTGACTGCTATTTTTTTCGAAAAAAAGAAGAAAAGAGATATACGTGTTTGAATACCGACAACAGAATAGAATATTGAAAATACTGAATACCGAAAATGACGTAGAACGTCCAATCTGAATTTTCTGACATGTCGACGTCATTTACGGAAATAAATGCAGTGGAACTTCTCTAAAACTGGACATCAAGAAAACACATTTTATTATTGATGAGTTTTTTGGTCTTTTATCTCAGGTGATAATGTCTTTTCGCTATCGCATAGCACACAACTATGACTCAGAATGACCGAATGCCTGATTTACAGTGAAACCTCTGTAAGCCGGACACCCTGGGGACATCCCAGGGTGTCCGGTTTTGAGAGGTTTCACTGTATCGGCAAAATTCGGTGGCGACCAAGGCGGTAAATACGATGTCGGCGCCGGGCCCATTTTGACCGACAACACGTACACATTTTCTAAATGCTATTTTCTCGCTAAGGTTGTATACATACAGGGTGTTCGGTGTTTGGTGATATGTATATGCTGGCTGACAATAACACACGGCGTATTGTCCAGTGAACAAACAAATCCCGCTATCGACGTCTTTTGTTATTTTTCCATCTTTCAAGATGACAGCGGAACACTTCCACTAAGTGACTGTAATTGGACTCCATGCGGATAATTTCCCCGATATCGATTAGTAGGATCGCCGATATTTTCCGTAAACGACTTCGAAAGTTTGCGAAAATCTCAGCGCATGTGCGGAATATAATTCCGCACATGCGCTGAAGTTTTCGCCAATTTTCGGCGTCATTTGCAGAAGATATGACTGAATATGTTTCAATATGTGTCAATGTCTCCGTCATTAAACAGCGTAATAACTGGTACAAGAATACACATGTGTAGCAAGTTATACGATTGAGCCATAAACACGACGTCACTTTTATCATCTAACACCGGACATGTTTGATATGTTTTGCAAATTATATCCGATGTTCACGGACGTTTTTCAACACTTTCGGTAAACAAATCGTGTCGTAAACAAATCATAACAGCCTGTGACCGCGTAGAATGACATTTTGTTGTCAGTGATTCCTTATATGTATTTAGTTGTATTGTCTGAAAGTATCGCATAATCAAGGTGCATGATCACATGGTTGCAACAACAACAACGTCGCCCACTCCAAAGTAAGTATTATTTTATATTTTCCTTAATATGCAACGGATTTTGATGAAATATGGCGCAGCAAACGCGTCTTCAAGAGCTGCATTTAGTGATCCATGGAGTTCGGCACAGACTTATGTCGTTTTTGCGAAGAATCGACACGGAAATCGATTCTTCGCAAAAACGACAGAAGTTTGGGCGAAAATACATAGACCACAAAATGCAGCTGAACAAGACGTGTTTGATGCGCCATGTTTCATCAAAATCCGTTACGTAATAAGGACAATATACAAGAACTTTGTACTTTGAATCAGATGGATTCTGGAAGTTTCAGTACTTGTTGTTGTTACTACCACGTGATCAGACACCTTGATACTGAACAGTGGTCGGTGTGTTCTCAATTTCCCGACTTTCTATTTTTCAGGTAAATTGTTTTTATTGCAAGTTGAGAAAGTGAGACACTGCACTATTGTTATGGTTAACAATATACTTAATTGGTGTTAATTGGTCGAGCTTGCTGTTCTGCACAGCGCAAAGTTTGGCACTACAAATGGGATCAAAATGAAATAAACTGGTGTTCAAACAAGATTTTATTAGCTACAAAGACAGGGATTTATTAGCACAAAAACAAGACATGTATGGAATATACATAGAGAATACCAGGCTAGTGTATTTTGAATTCCGAGGTTTGTCGAGGAATTCCTACCGTTTCCGAGCCGAGCCTGATAAACTATCAAAATACACTAGTCTGGTATTCTATTTATCAGGTAACGTTTTATGCTCGAAAATTACCACAGATGACGTCGTTATCTATGGACAGAACGAGGACTTGTTTACGTTGCGTTATTACACTGACGTCATTCGGTAACGTCATCCGACCAATGAAACGTTAGTTTTCACTTCGTTGTAACCCGGATGTTTATATCAGGGCAATGCCTGATACAACAATATGTTATCAGTCAGTACGTATTCGGTCAATATAGGGCAGGTTACCTGATAAAATGTTAAAACTCAGTGCTATCATATTCGGTCTTCTTTATCACATAGTAATTATATCATTTGCATTTATACAATGCTGTGTGCGTTTTCCGGCAAGATTTTCGTCCTACGATGTCGTTTCGCTCACTTTTATTGCACGTTTTCTCAATCTTTGCCGCTTTCATTATTTATTACCAGTTATAATGGGTTCATTTCACAACACACTTTTAAACACACTTTTATGTAATTGCTGTTTACAGTATGCGTATGCATTATTTTCCGTTTTGACACTTGAAACGTTAAGTCACGGCGCACGGATTGCTCGGCATTCTTGTTGGGAAATCGAAGTGCCGTCTCTGAAATCAAATCTGCACGAAAATTAGATATCTTAATTAATAAAGCCGTCAATGCCGTCGAAAATTGTCAAAAATCAAACCTGCTTCGATCGGGCTGAAATGTTGCATCCTGATTGGATTTGTGTCGCTGAACACGATGCCGTTCACGAACAATCGACATCTTAATTAATTAATTGTGGAAAATTTATTTGAGATATGTGCGTGACCTCTTTTTGCATGCAAACATCAACTACAGTTAAACAATTTTATCAAGCAAATCAAACGTCGCAATGTGTAGCATGTCGGATTAATACGTCAAAACGTCAGAGGGGTCAACATTGAAATCCGCATAATCTGTAAGTTTCTATTATTATCTAAAAGTAAATCTGATGGCGACGTTCGTTTTTAAATATGCATGGAACATGTGTTTCGTTTCTAACGTTTAGAATTGTAGTCAAAGACTCCACGTCAGTAACATTAGTTTATGACGTCAACGTCATTATTTTGTTACGGTGTTTGTTGGTAACGTTCGAATCATCCGAATAGTGTTTGCAACAATACGAGTAACCTTGGCAACCAGAATAACCATGGTTATCCACCCCAGCAAGACGTTTCGGAACTTCTAACATGGTGACGTCATTTTCTGACAATTTCTCACAACGTTGACTTGTCGTCGTAGACACCATGCTAGCGTCATGTTTGAAATTGTACGTTTAGTGCACCAGCTCGTGCAAGTGAAAGCTTGTTATGGGTCACGTCATCTAATTATAACGTCAAGCTTTACAGAACAATGAAACTACTATACTTAACGTAATGCCATATGTGACGCCAACCCATATATAACGAAAGTTATTAAACTATATGTGATTAGTACTGATTACATGAAATAATAGGAAAATACAAAACGCGACAATTATTTTGCATTTACCAACTTCTTAGTCGTACTATGTTTAGTGAAACCATGGGCGGATTCAGGGGTGGGGGGGGGGGCGGGCGGACCCGGCGCACGCCCCCACCTAAAATTCGCCGAGTAAAGATTTTTTACAAGTTACAAGGCACGTTTCATGCCAAGTGCCATGTTTTCCATGCATTTTTTGGTCGTTTTCTTATTGTTTCAAAATTTAAACGTTTTCAATCAAAAATCATGTCTAAACATACTGTGACAGTGTCAATATTTTTGCTCCAAAATGCGCCAGAACGCAGGAAATGCGATGTAGATTTGCAAAATTTTCCGGGTGGGAATGCCCCCGGACCCCCCTAGCGCTATCGCGACTATTTTGCAATACTTGACTATATTATCGAACGAGCTTAGCTCGTTCGATAATATAGTCAAGTATTGCAAAATAGTTACGCCCACCCTAACCCGAAATCCTGGATCCGCGAAACTGCCCCCTATTTACTACTAATACTAGTCTAATATTGGTTCAATGTACAACTGGGTTCAGACACAGAATGCAAACGAATACTAACTTTTATGAGAAGTCCACCCAATGAGATTGCCCAATAGAGGGTCACATGATTCGCTTGCGAGACGAGTCCGAGAGTGATATCCTATATGCGCTAGTCACTAATCACGCAACGGGAACATGACACGGTTCAACGACGAGCCAATTGAACAAAACAATTCAAATAGTATCATCCAATCAGCAACCAGCTTACAACTATACTTCGTAGTTGACAGCAAACTAACAACAATGGATGCAAACTAAAGAAAACTTGTACATACATGTCAGTCGGGTTTCAGCAAAAGCATAAGTCATATAATAGAATAATATATTGTCTTCGAAAAGTCATATTCACCTCGGACTTAGGCCTCGGTGAATATCGCTTTTCTCAGGTCCGTAAATCTCGTGTACACCTCCTCGAAAGTCAATAATTGTATAATGTCTATACAGTCGAACCTCCCCGAACGGTCACTTCTCTACAACAACACCCTCTCTACAACAACACCCGCTCTATAACAACGCCCTCTCTACAACAACACCCTCCCTATAACAGCCGCTAGTTTATATCCCAAATTGATGATTTCCTCTTTCTATAACCCTTAGACTGGTGAGCATAAAAATTGTCGTCCGATGTTGCTTTTGCATTCTTTCTCAATAACAACATGCTTTGACAGCACTTTAGAATCATTTCCATTAGAAATGATTCTAAAATGCTGTCAAAGCATGTACTTGATAAGAATTATCGAAGAAAATAAATAAACATCAGCCAGTTTTGTGTCTTCCCATGGGTGGCTGTTGTAGAGAGGTCGCACTGTACTAAGATTTTTCATATTATCCGGGCATATCTGAGAATCAGTGCATTTAACGGATTTAACTTCTAAGCGGGGTTGTGGTTGTGACTGAACTGGAAAATATAGGGCTTATGGGATTTGTGACCAGTATAGCTCCTGATCATTTGGCACACTCATGGGGGCCTTTTCACGAAGCTTCGTACGACTGAAATGTTCGCAGTGCAACATTATAATAGTCTGTAAATTTTACATTAACAATGATTTCTTGTAAACAATTACTGGATTTGCATTTATTGAACATAGGCTGCATGCAATACATGTAAATCCATCTATTGAACTTTCCAGACGATTCCAAATTTGCACTTACGAACATTTTAGTAGTACGAAGTTCAGTGAAACGGCCCCCTGATCATTTGGCACACTCATGTAGACTGATAACGAGTGTTTCATCGATGAATTTGCGAACAGTGTAGATCGTGATCAGACTGTGCGGATGCACAGTTTGATCTGGATCTACACTGGTCGCATAACCCATAAGCCCAAT
The DNA here is from genome assembly GCA_029237695.1 of Conchocele bisecta. NCBI lineage: Eukaryota > Metazoa > Mollusca > Bivalvia > Lucinida > Thyasiridae > Conchocele > Conchocele bisecta. Next base: position 56,477,654 of record CM055278.1, read on the forward strand.
TTTTCACAGCCAAATTTCAGGAAATCGTGGTTTTGTATACGTTGGCATGCGTTTGTTCCGTGTCGTGTTTTGTTCTTTACGGGCGTTTGACACGCACACAGAGCACTGTTATTACTTTGAAATTGAATTATTATAGTTCTATGTGCTGTTTACCGAAATGGAATCGAACCTTTTTACTCTTTTATGTTAACCGTCAGGGTTGCTTGACTGGCTTACTGTCTAATTAATTTACGCTGGAATAGAAATCTCCGCTTTTCTGTTTGCCTGAAAGTTCATAATGAAACACACCTTATTGAAAATAGCTACTGAAATGGAATTTTAATTTTGTTTAAATGTAATTGTCTGGTAAACAAGGTCGAATTTTAATGAAAACATCAGAGCGTATGCAGAACTTAAAATTAGTCGTTAATTTCCGACAACACCACGCACTTCCGAACAAGCGTTCGACAAATATCGTCCACACGATAACCAACGGAATCTCAGGAGCGGTTAGCACGGAAATCGTCGGATGTTCTTTTGATAAGTTCGCGTCTCATTGTTGTCGTAATATTCAGTACACGCATCGTGTAATTGATTGTCAGTTTCCGAACATTTAGGGCAGTTCCAGAAATGGTGATTTACATTTTTTTGCTGAACAAACAGTAATTAACAAACCACTAGGGAATAGTCTAGCTCGGAGCCGAGCCATTAGCATGATTAATCGTACGTTACCGAAGTACCGACGCCGTGCGTAAAGTATAAACGAAGGACATATGCAAATGTACAGATGGTGTATAGAAAAACAGATTTGGACATGACGATTTTATGTAACTGAACAAATGTGGTTGTGAGTGGGTAAATTGGGCTTAATGGGTTTTTCGAACAGTGTAGATTCAGATGAAAGATCTGGGGGCCGTTTCACTAAATTTCTTACAACAAAATGTTCAAAATTGCAAAATTATGATAGTCTGTAAATTTAATATTAACAATGTTTTCCCGCAAACACTTATTGGATTTACATTTATTGATCATATGCTGCCTATGCTCAATAAATGTAAATCCATGAATTACAACTTCCAGACGATCCTAAATTTGCACTTACCAACATTTTAGTCGTACGAAATTTAGTGAAGCAGGCCCCAGGATCTGTACCGAGATCCTCTAGATTATCGGACAAAAATGGCTGTTTTTATGATATTTTTCTTAAAATAGCAGCTACGGGCATAACGTTTTCACAGAACAATCGTCGGTTCTTGCTTTCTCAACGCATGGAAACTATTTAGCAAACTGTGCCATCTTTCTCACTTAAAATTGGGTCAGATCATCAGTCTTAAGATTGCCCCAAAATTAACATCGACAATCAATTATCCGGACAAATGTATAACCGTCTTATAACTTGTATTCTCACCTTAAAAATCATGTTATCGCCTGAAAACCAGTATAAACAGCATTGTGTTGTTTTGCAGAAAAAAAAATCACCATTCGCTTCTTGGAAAACATCGTATTTATAGAATGTATTGTATTGATAGAACAACTCTGCAATGACGTAATGGGCGCACTCGATTGAGCTCGATTGAGCTCTTCATAATTTGGTGGAAAATCCGCGGTAATGATCGTTTCGTACACTGGTGTTTTCGCACCTGTCGACTTTACCCACGAATTAATATGGGTCCGAAATGGTGTGTAATGGCTTGGGTCCGAAATGGCTTGGGGCGATTTGGCCTTGAAACAATTATTATTTGATTTTGAATAAGTAGCTTTTCGTTCGTTTTCTATCATGATACATTTTCGCATTCCTTCCTATCTGCTCTGTATTGTACATTGTGTATTAAACAGTCTGAACATTATATTGGAGGGATGCATCGTATCGTCTGCATACTTCACACAACAGAGTATTGAAAAACTCTATATAGGGGCCTCAAATTATGCGCATGCGCAGTGACAGATACAAGCCCCCGCGCGACGTTTGACGTTGTAAACAACTTGTGGACATAGTTGGGGGAATGTTTTCAGCAAATTTTACTAAAATGTTTTCCTTGGCGGTATATTATTCACACTGGCATGGAAACAGCAAGCACCTGAGTGACTTAGATTTGTTCGTTGCAAAATCGGATCAAATGAATGCGTTCAATTAACAGCTATTTTGATTTGTCCGATAAATTGATTGTCCGGATAATTGGTAGGACCCCTGTACTGCTCGCCATTCCATCAATTACTCTACCGTCATGTTTCTAACAAGCAATATACATGTGCATCGTTATCAGGCTACAAGAGTGTGCCATTTGGTCAGGAGCTACATTAGTCACACATCCCATAAGCCCCATTTCTCGAATCACATCCAGATATAATACAATTAAAGAGGCATATCAGAATTTTTTTGAAAAATGCTACGCACAATTAAAACGAGTGTTCATCATGGCCCTGTGTAAAGTGGTTTACTTGAAGATAATTCCAGCACAAAAATATTTACACAATTCCCTAGCATTTGATTGGCTCGTAGCAAGTCTCTGTCCAAAATGTATATCCCAGTAAACTCCTACGCCGAAGTACTTTTCGTAACCGTGAGGCGCAGTTAAAATAATTCTTAAGAAAACGGAAAATAAACACATTTTCTTGATGAATTTATTTCAAATGCTGGAATTATAAGGAATGAATGGCCTTTTTTTGTTGAATTTATCGGGGATATAAACTTGGAAAAGTCGTGGGAATACTGGACGAGGCCTTAAACAATTACAATTTTCGAAAATTGTAATTTTTTATCTCTTCGTCCAGTATTCCCGCGACTTTTCCAAGTTGATACCTCGATAAATTCCACAAAAAGGCCATTCATTCCAATAATATATGAGGATACTAGGACTGCTGCGTTGTTTGCATTTTCACCCTTATAGGTATATAAATATCGGATTTCCTATCTTGTTGCGTTCAACATTATAGACAATCTGATACTTATGTACCGATATCGGTGAATATTGAAATAACACAGCAGTCCTAATATCGTCATATATCTTCAATTGAACCACTTTACACAGGGCCATGATGAACACACGTTTTTATTTTGTATAGTATTTTTTTTTTAAAACTCCTGATTTGCCCCTTTAAGGAGTACCCCAACTGTTAATTCCTCCCCAATCAACAGATACCATAGCAAACGTATACTTTGACGTACATCGCAGTTTTTGCCAATTACGTTTGTCACGAGCTTGTCAATCCACTATTAGGAAATATCGGGGATCACAATCTGATAATTCAGGCGTGTTCAGTGACTGTAGATCCCGATCATCTTCGATCCAGTGTGACGCCAATTAAGGCTGATATAGTTTTCAACGCGGACTTGTTTGCTTTGTGACATTATACTTACGTAATTCGGTAACGTCATGTAACGCCGTTCTACCAATGAAACGACAGCGTTCTATTCGTTGGAACCCGGATATTCGTATCGGGTTAATGCCTGATATGACATTATCTTATGAGTTACAAGGTGTAGGATCACGTGGTTTCCGAACGACGTGACGTCATGTTTTTTAGAAATGTTTACAGTATGTTTCCTTTAATATCTTTCTAATGGAATGACATTTTTATGAAATATACCGCAGCCAATGAGGCACACGTTGCCCTTTATTGTATAGGCCGCTTTAATCTCATAATTATGTCGTTTTGACGAATAATCGGTTACGATAAATGTAAAAAAAAACCAAGAGCACGTGAATGTAAGAAACAAACGGTACTCGATTCTTTGTGAAAGTTATTAGTTATTGTAAATAACTTTCAGAGCACCCATAAAACACATTTGTCATCGTATTTGGTGCGCTATATATTATCAAAATCCGTCCGTTTGTTAGGAAGAATTTAAAGAAAATCTACTGTAAATATGACGTCACAGATTACGTCACGTTGGAAAATCGTGTTCGGAAACCACAAAAATGTCAATTTATTTTTATTTCAAAATAATCGAATATTGTGTTTATAATCAAGCAGCCCGAATGCTGAACCTGAGCTGTGCTACAGCTCAGCTCTGGCAATCAAACTTGATTGTGATACTTGAATATTGTGCTTAAAATCAATCAGCTTGATTGGCTGAACAGGCTTAGGCAATCAAACTGCTTGATTGCGAGTTGGTATTACCAATGGATATTCAGAAACATTGACATATTGGCACGATTAACACAGGCGATTGTGTACATCGATGTCACATGTGACGTCATGTTTGGAGACGTTCCATGTACTTGTCCGATTTACAGAGATTCCATGGTAATTCATGCATCTACGCCTCACCGTGTCCATGACAACACGGGGGGGGGGGGGGGGGCGTTTATTTATCTCGCCCACTCCACGCGACGGATGTACGCGCATCGCGAAACAGATACCATACAAATTCACGCAGCGATTCGTAAACAGATCTTTTTCACAATTAATTTGAAATAGATAGGACAAAATATCAAAGAAAAACATAGATAGCGTATCTCAATTAATAAAGGATGATTGAAGACTTTGAAACTAGAAGAAGCAGGCATTGTTTTACATGGGATTATGTACACAACGGCCTGCGTTAATCGCGCCAAGATGTCAACGTTTCTGAACATGTGCATGTATTTCTCAACTCACAATCCAGCACTTCGTTTGACTGAGCGGGTTTTGAGACTAGTGTAGATCCAGACCAGCTTATGGGGTTTGCGACCAGTGTAGATCCAGATCAGACTGTGCATCCGCACAGTCTGATCAGGATCTGCACTGTTCGCCACTCCCTCAATGGAACACCAGTCATGCCTCTAACAAGAAATATACATCAGACTACAGGAGTGCGATATTCGATCGGGAGTTACATTGGTTACACATCCCATAAGCCCCATTTTTCCAGTCACAGCCACGATTGAGACACGCCATGCGATTTTGTACATTCAGACATCTGCGTAATTTCATTAAATACGTTTACAAAATTTACAATTTTCATAAGTAAAGTAAAAAGTTAACGAAAATCTTCCGAGTCAACTTCTGACGCTATTTAGAGGAAACTATTATAAATTTTTATTTCATGAAATTACGCAGATGTCCGAAGGTACACAATCACATGGCGTGTCGCAATTATTAAAGGGGTCAGTTTAGAAGGATGCTTGCTCCATAGGGAGTTATCATCCTTGTTCCACTGACCTCCTCAACTATTGCCTAGCAAATTCGAGGGACGCCATGTGATTTTGTACCTAAGAACAATATTTTATAAATGTACTACAGTTTCCGTAAATGACGTCGAAAGTTGACGAAATGCTCAAATAAAATGCGCATTATGCTGTGATAATTTCGTCATTTTATGACGTCATTTACAGAAAATATCACAGTTTCTGTAACTGCATTTCATGACAATCTCGCACATGTTCTTAGATACGACATCACATGACGTGCTTCTTTTGTCTACACTCGTTTCTATTGCTAAGTTGTGTGTCTTTACTATAACGTGTGTTGTTCGGATATAGTTACATTTACATGGCTTCTGCGCATGTCTCCATTCACGTAATGAACTGGACGACGTCATGATTGTGCGACTGGCTTATCCAATGGATGGCAAGTGTATCCATCTCCAGTACAATTGCATATGGAAGAGTCCTGTAGCCTATTTCACCAACATTGCGAAGTATACTTTTCTAGCAAAGTATACTTTGAGGGAGACATTTACAATTTAAGGATATATTTATTAACTTTTATTATATTGAATTTATTACATTATCACAGCCAGAATGGCTGTGATAATGTAATAAATTCAATATAATAATTCTGCATACTTTTAATCATCAAATATATGCAGTCGTTAGTTCTATATGAAATAACGCATGTCAGGAAAAATAAATGATTACTCCCTCAAAGCATACTTTGCTAGAAAAGAATACTTTGCAATGTTGGTGAAATCGGCTACAAGTGACAATTCTAAAATATATTTATCTCTAATTAGGAGATACTAACACCTAATTAGGAGATACTATCTCCTAATTAAGTCTTAGTATCTCCTAATTGGGACTCAATGTCTCCTAATTAGGAGTTAGCATCTCCTAATTAGGAGTTAGGAGATAAATATATTTTAGAATTGGCATTGTTTAGTATTGACAAAGATAGTAAGTCCTGATTAGCACGCTCCTGTAGCCTGATAACGGTCTATTACGATTGTAAGCAGCATGATGGATGGAAGAGCCAACAGTGCAGATCCTGATCAGACTGTGCGGACGCACAGGCTAATCAGAATCTACACTGGTCGCAAAATGCATAAGCCCCATTGCTCCAGTAACAGCCGCTGTATGGCTAATTGGCGGGATAATGTTTCATGAACAAATTAGTGACTATTTCTGTGTTGATAATTAGAGGGAACAGGTAGGACATGTATGACATTTATTCAAAACTGCCCAACTACATAAACATGTTTATACGTTTATACACTGCTTCCATATAAAGAATGTTTTATATAATTATGTGACTGTGACTGGAGAAATGGGGTTTATGATATTTGTGGCCAGTGTAGCTCCTGGACACACTCTGTACACTGGTATCGATCTGTATTGCTTGTTTGAAGCATTGCGGGTGTTTCACTGGTGGAATAGCGAACAGTGCAGATCCTGATCAGACTGTGCGGATGCTGCACAGTCTGATCTGGATCTACACACTGGTCGCAACACCCATAAGCCCCATTTCTCCAGGCACAACCACATATGGGAGTTTCCTTTAAAGACACTGTGTCTCAGTCAATGTCTCAGCGATTTATAATACTTAATTAGCCAGGTTTTTTTAAAAAAAATCCAGGCTATTGGATTGGCGAAAGCCGGGCGGGCGGCGGGCGGCGGGCGGCGGGCGGCGTCCACAATCAATGTTAAGTTTTCGTGTTTGAGTTCATTTCTTTGTTACTGTACCACCTAGGACCACCAAACTTTCACAGCTTCATAATCAAGGGGTGCCCACCACATATTACTATCCAACATGTTACTTTTTTTTTTAACTTCACCCATTTTTTCCGCGCAGTCGACTTAGCCATTTTCAATGTTAAGTTTTCGCGTTTACAATGTTAAGTTTTCGTGTTTGAGTCCATTTCTTTGTTACTGTACCACCTAGGACCACCAAACTTTCACAGCTTCATAATCAAGGGGTGCCCACCACATATTACTATCCAACATGTTACTTTTTTTTAACTTTACCAATTTTTTCCGCGCAGTCGACTTAGCCATTTTGAATGTTAAGTTTTCGCGTTTACAATGTTAAGTTTTCGTGTTTAAGTGCATTTCTTTGGTACTGTACCACCTAGGACCACCAAACTTTCACAGCTTCATAACCAAGGGGTGCCTACCACATAAAACTATCCAATATGTGACCATTTTTTTTAACTTCACCTATTATTTCTACGTAATTGACATAGCCATTTTCAACGTTAACTGTTTAACGTACGTCTGGTTAAACATTTTTGGTTAAAAGTTTTTCGTTATACTATATCTCTGCAACTGCTTCGCCCATTACCTTAAAACTTCACATGGGTGTTTATCATCATCCATATTTTCATTCTACCCCCAACCGTGCAGCCCCTGTGCCCAATGTCAAGGTGAAATTACTTTGAATTTTTTTGTTAAAGTTTTTTTGTGTACTATATCTCTGCAACTGCTTCACCTTGATACTTCACATGGGTGTTTATCATCATTGTCGCACCCGCTTGCAGAAAGCGCGATATCGTCGGTATTTTGGCATACGTCCGTCCGTACGTCCGTGTGTCCGGTTAAAGTTTTTTCGTTCAAGTTTTTCCATCTACTATATCTATTTTTTTAGTGTCCATGCCTCGCCCCAAAGCGCGACATGCAGGCCACGGCGATCTAGTCTACAAAAAGTGGGTATAATTATGTTATCCAAGTGGTGTCTATGCTTGGAAAAATTTATGCACTGCAAATTAGCCACATTAACCAATCGCAATAATTCATTTGTCCAATGATCAAATTCCAGAAAGGTGTGCGTTAAATTCAGTTATGTGTGATCAGACACTCATATATACAGGGGAGATAATTTGCTTATCCATTTTCGCAATACAAAAACAAAACAATAAAGAAATCTATATGTTTTTGGTGAAATGATAAGGTTTGTATTACATCACATTTATACAGTAATTTACATCAGAGACACCAGTTTAATTAAATCGATCACAGAAAAAAGTTCACAAAAGAGTTCACAAACGCTACTTATTTTTCAGTGTCATAAACACATTTGCTTCATGTGAATCATAGGTGAAAATCGGGTGTCCAGGTTAGAGAAGGTTCACTGTATAATAATAAGTAATCCATATATGGCGGGATTATAGTGGAGCCTCTCCAAACCGGACACCCTGTCCGGTTTAGAGAGGCTCCATTCTAGAACACATGCAGTATACAACAAGGGCATCGTTATTACGAAGATAATCCCCTCGCTGGCAGCCTTGATAATAAAAAAAAACCAAAATACAAACAAACATTAACGAGTTTGCCTTACAAAGCCTCATAAACAAGTCCTCAGTGGCATTGACCTCGTGGGGTAGGACGTGGGTCGTATGCAAAACAAAGCACCATCCCTAGACACACATTGGGGCCAAATATTAGTAATAGTTAGATCATACAATTGCAAGTGTATTTCATTTAAACGAGGCCGTAAGGCCGAGTTTAAATCAAATGCACGTGCAATTTTATGATCTAACTGATTTGTATAATTTGCCAAATATGGAAAATTGGCACATGCGCAATTCTATGTGGGCGCGGCTCATTAATGACAGGAGCCGTTTTTGATCGCTCGACCTGCCACGGAATTGACACTGTCCAATCAGAATTTTAATGCCAGGCGTGGGGAAGTCCCTTCACCTGCCATGTTTACGTCGTGAAGGCCGTTGCTATCGTCATATACGCGTTGTCTGGCACATTTCCTGTTGACATCATACGGTCATTGAGAGGAACAGCCGTGCAATGATTGCCGTGCGTGTAAGTGCCCATACGTTTCAGATACACGCACGGCAATTATTGCACGGCATATCATTAAATTAGGCTCCACCCCTTTAGTTACACCACATTCTAAGCTGCACCCCTTTAGATACACAGAACAACTTGGTATTGGAAATTATAGCAGGTGCGTGTATAATGCTGAAGGTCTTTGGGCTTAGACATAGCACTATGGCTTTCACTACCGTTACAGCCATAGACCTCACAGATACCTACTGTAGCGACTTGATTTCAAGATTTGAAATCTGTCGATTATTGTCTAAATACGCGTCTAATGGTGCTAAACCAGCAGTGCAAAGCCAGAAATTATATTAAATAGCCTGTATGAGTTACAATGGGTGACTTGCCTATCAAAATAAAGTGTTTATCGCTCCTTTTGTCCGACTACATAAATTGTACAAAGTTTACACCTACTGTCGCCATTTTGCCGAAGAATTTCCGGCAGAATAAATTAACTTCCGTAATTCTGTTTTTAGTCCGGCGGCCAAAGGCCGATTTTGGGGCTTAACTTCGTTTTGAATAACTTAAGTTTTTTACTACTGATTTTGCCTATGTAGACTTTCTAGTTTTAGAATCCGACTGATGTAAATCTGTTACCCTTGAGCATTTGGAGAAATCTGCATAAATTCAAGATGGCTGCCACCAAGATATATTGTGCGATATAATTGCATCTCCAGGAGGAAATTAAACCATCTAAGAGAGTATAATGAATGTATTAACATGTTGACACAAACGGGCAACTTTAAAATTCAATTCCTTAACAGCATATAGAAAAAATCCAAGATGGCCGCCAAATGTGACTATTTTACATACTTTCACTAATTCGTCATATCAAAGAATATAAGTTTTTTAATTATGTGTTTAAAACAATGAATGTGTGTTTTTTGTAACTTTGATGTGAAATTATACACTAATCTATATAACACAAGTCCAAGATGGCAGCCATATATGAATATATTACAATGTACTTGCAACCGTATCTTGAAATAAGAAACAATATATACTTGCAATCATATCAGAGCGAATTTGCATACCAATATTGTATTTAGGTATATAATTATTCCAATACATTGGGTATGTATTTGGACACATGTTTCAATCGCATTAGTCCAAGGTGACCACCAAATATCATATTACCTGATAACTAACTTGTGTAGTAAATAGCTCATGTAATTACACCTTCATATACACCATTAGACAGCATCGGCAATAACGTAAGTCTAATATGGCCGCCGGATATGAATATAGTACCTTATAATAGTAATACAATTATATTATAATATAAGATTTAAACTCGTGCATTCAGTTAGATATTTTGATATTGTTTTGTCTTGTCTTGCCATTCCATAGCAGCATTCATACTTCTATTGTTGGCAGGGAGATATATTGTACTTTACAATATACTTCAAGGACTTCCCAATTTGTAAAAACACCAGATGTCGTCGTTTATATCATTGGCTCCAAAAACGCAAATGCTCAATGTGATTTACTGTGCAACATCGCATGAAATGGCTCCTCTAGATAGTGTCATTAACAACTTGAGTGTCTGGATATAGCAATTGAATAAGTACAAATGGATGATACGTCTATATATTTCTGTCACAATCGGTGTCTACGTACAATAACATAGTTCAGCCATCCAGTGGCTTATTCCAGTTTCTGGCTACCATTACGTGCTTTCAACCTACTTAGTACAACCACATAGCTGATAGTATTGGCCACATGTTTTCTTTCTGTGGAAGTAGTCAGTTTCCACAATGCGGCTGTATGCACATGATGGTTGATGTACACCACTTTAATATCACTTATTACTATGTAAGCTGCAAGTAATTGATGTGTTTTCAGACCACTATCGCCGATGTAGAGCAACATATTTATATGATGAGGTAATGTATGTACACATGTACATCAATTTAATCTGTGTATTGTTTCAAAGATAAGCAATACAAATACTTTATTTTTGTCGAATTACTGTGTAATTATATGCCATTTAATGAGTTTTACTTATTTAAACATATGACAGAATTCAGCACCTGTGAATGCATATGATATGTAAAAACTAAGACATGACGCCGTCAGTATACATACATGTGGATCAAAGAAAACAACCGTAATCACAAATATAATAATTTCGAGAAGAACATGGAGATGCTATATATTAAATACCACAGGTAGGACACAGCTAATACAAATGTAATTGATATTATATGAGAGACAATCTAGTTGTGCCACTACTAAATACTCACGGTAACAAAAACGAGTATAGTACATGCAGACAGCAATACACATGGTACACAACCATATATAGAACGTGAAAAACTTCAAGGTACCATAATATGGATATGAGGCATACAGTATTCACACAATTTGATAAGACTAATATGAAAATGCTGTTTGTGTCATCATAATTATATCATTGTTTTCTTATAGTTATATTTACAATATTAGCTTTCAATTACGGAAACCGATACATTTTGTGTAATTAATGTCTTTTTGTGTACAGTATACATGCATTAATCATTTTTGATTCATCATTGCCTTGTATAATACTGTCCTTTTCACTTATGATGGAGAGGTTTGCGGGAGAAATTATATGGCGTCTAATCAGGTTCAACCACCCAACTGGATTGTTTTGACAATACCAAAGCGGCATCCTTGTTGTCATGTCTTCGTGTACTGCACTTCAATATGATTGTTTTTTTTAATGTTGGGACTGTATACTGCATCTCTAGAGCCTCCATTAGCCATATATGTATTTCCTTTGAAATGTAATATTTAATCATTACACGATATGATTGCCATTGCGAGGTAATTTATCTGTATATATACGTCTGCCATGTATATAAGTATCTAAGAGATATATTTACTTATAATCCTAGTAATTATATGCAATTTGTTCAATATAAGGCAACATTATTTTTATATTTGGCGGCCATCTACGATTTCTGCTATTGGTAGTTATCTAATTGTATTCCTAAGTTAGTAAAAACGTTCATAGTATACATAACTTCAGTACTTTTATTCCAATTTACTACGATATGACATCGATGTGCAATTATATAATTAATTATTATTCTCTGTGATGATCGTCATGGGATAATTTCTGTATATATGGCGGCCATCTTGGACTTTCACTCTTCACAAATGTGTCTAGTTACTATCAAATTTACTGTAAGCGTTTATCATGTCAATATATCCAAGATTAGTATACATGTTGTTTTCATATGGAGTGTACGGTAGCAGTCATATCATGCAAAATATCATGTTATGATTGGCGGCCATGTTGGATTTTTACCATTTAACAGTGAATTGAAATTTAATGTTGATCACTTATCTCGATAAGTCAAGTAAATCCACTGTATGCTGTTAATGTATGATAATACCTCATGTGGAAACAACTATATATGACACACTATAACTGTTTGGCAGCCATTTTGGATTTATGCAAATTTCTCAAAATGATCAAAGATGACATAGTGTCATCAGTTGAATTGTTGATGTTGATGATCTGCGCAATCAAAATCGCCAATAATTTTTTTTATTTTATTCCAAATAAAGTTAAGCTCCTGCATGTAAAGTGTCATACACTTGGCTGCCAGACTATCTGACATCTGAGCGGGAAACCCCCACATACTTCAATCGATTTCATTGGTCGGTTACTTTGCAGATTTCCGATATTGTACCTCGGAAAAAAATGGCGACGGTGATAAACTGAACGTGTTATGCACGCTGTTTTACAAAGAAATGTTGAGAAATAACTAGTAAGGAAAGTAGTTGCATATAAATTATGAATGAAATTTGGTGTATTAATATATTTATTAAACGATTGTCAGATTATTTCGGTATCGTACAGTTCACGAAGTGTCAAAATTATGCGCGTATTCGTATCGAGTATTCGAGTTTAGATTTCGCTATGTGACCCAATGGGATGGAAGCCAGTCTCTATAGCAAAGAAAATAATAAATGAAAAATGTCAGATAATGAAAAATAGAAGTTAAACATGATATAGAGACATGGCATGTTAGTCTACTTTGGGCTATGATACAATCAAATGTTATCGAAAATTTAAAGGTGTACGTACATGTATATACATGGACTAATGCTATATCCCCTCTTGCCGATCGGCGAGTGGATAATAAATACATAATGAGTTTACAGTGGAACCTTTCTAAATCGGACACGCTGGGGAACTCCCAGCGTGTCCGATTTAGAGAGGTTCCACTGTACATGCATAATGCATCAATAAATGCAATTCGGGTTATTGGTGTAACCTCTCTAAATATGACCTCCGGGGGTGTACCGTTTAGAAACCGTCCACTTGTATATTATATGCAGTACACAATCAATGCATGACGGGTTTACAGTGGAACGTCTGCAAACCTGACATCCCGGGGACCTCCCAGGGTGCCCGGTTTACAGAGGTTCCACTGTCGCCAGTACAAAAGTACACAGTCAGTGCGTTAGCTTATGGGGGTTGATGCTCTCTTACTAGCAATGTAATCGAGTCGGCCTTATATTCACTGGAAAACACGTATATATTCTTCTTATGGGAGAAATAAATCAAGTTGACAGCGGTTATTGAAAAGAGGGTTGTTATAGAAACGTTATGAGTCTGCGTATCGTAGTTTGACTTGCAGGAAATACAACTTGTTGTTGACGTTTGTGCGCATATAAATATTTATTAGTTATAAGACCGACATAATCATTTGATGTCATTTCGAAAACAAAATTTCTCAATTTACGACCTTTAACAATTCACTGTATCTCCGATGCCACACATATTCAATATGAGGGTTGCCGCTTTACGCACTGCAGATGCCACACATATTCAATATGAGGGTTGCCGCTTTACGCACTGCAGATGCCACACATATTCAATATGAGGGTTGCCGCTTTACGCACTGCAGATGACCATTTTTAACCAATAGCACCATTTCATTTGATCAAATTACAAAACGTTTGCGCTATATTCAAGTACAAATGATCAGACACTGTAATCTACATGAGAGATATTTCGGTTGTGTATTTCCGCTATACACGTACATGTACCAGGAAAACTTACGCTAAAGCCTAGTTTTTAATCCAATCACATTTGTATATACTACTGTATCTATAACAAAAAGTGTAAACAATGTTAATTAACCATAGCGGAAACAATATGTAAATAAAATATGCTTAAACTAAGAATATTTACCTGAAGACATTTATGCACAACCGCCTGCGTTAATCTTGCCAGAGTTGTCAACATTTCTGAACATGTATTGGCAACCTCAACCCGTAGTCAAGCAGTTTGATTGGCTGTAGCACAGCTCAGGATCAGACAATCAAGCTGCTTGATTCAAATCAGTAATTGTAGTTATCTTATGTTTAATGGTATGAATTGGCGCGCAGACCTTCCAAACCCGAGTAATGCCAAGCACAATATTCAAGTATTTTGAAATAAATTCAAATATTGCCAAGATTAGCGCAGGTGGTGGTGTAACAAACAGCATGGGTCCGTATTTGACAACATATGACACTATAGTCTGTTTCACGAAAACTGCCCAAATTTTACGGCCATATAGACAATTCAAAAACAATATTATTTTCGATAATATTAAATTAAAGGAAAATTTAAGAATGAGCCTTCTTTTTATTTCGTGAAATTTTGTCAAATATTGATTTTATTGCGAAAACAAAATTTCCCCATGTTAAATCCCCATAGACATCTTCACGGAGTACGAGTGAAAATGTCTATGGGGATTTAACATGGGGAATTATTTTTGAATTTTAGAAATACTGGACCGATTTTTAAAATTTAACTTTTGTTTTCTTAGTTAGATCAGGCGGTCACGGTGGTGTAATAGTCAAAATAATTAGTTATCTTACATTTTCACTCACTAAGATTCTAATCCGATTCTTTTTCTGACCGAGGCTGCTTACTTCGGTGACTGAATAATCGTGAACAGCGTAGTCCCTGCTCAGACTGCGCGGATGCGCAGGCTGATCTGGGGCTACGCTGGTCACGAATGTCGCAAGGCGCATTTTTCATTTTATCATCCGAAATCCCTTTCTTCAAACAGTGTTTTCAGTATATTTCATATGATAAAAGCACATGTCATATATATATATTAGTATTGGCGGATTGAGGAGAAAGCCGAATACCCTGATGCTACTACATAAAGCATTTCGCTTGACATATGACATTATCCCCATGTGGATAGATGCCACATTTTTTAGAATAATTCCGAGCACCGTCTGCCGTTAACAAACATGACGGCTGACATAATGGAAAAACAGAAAACAAAACACCCACACGAGACCAATAAAACAGCATAAAAATCACACACGCAATGAATGATACGGAAGCCCATCAGGGCCACTTCACTTTTTTTTATTATTTCCATTTATTCAGGATGTTTTCTTGAATTTTCAAGTTCCTTTCTTGAATTTTCAAGATCTTTTCCATCTACTATATCTATTTTTTTAGTGTCCATGCCTCGCCCCAAGGCGCGACATGCAGGCCACGGCGATCTAGTCTACAAAAAGTGGGTATAATTATGTTATCCAAGTGGTGTCTATGCTTGGAAAAATTTATGCACTGCAAATTAGCCACATTAACCAATCGCAATAATTCATTTGTCCAATGATCAAATTCCAGAAAGGTGTGCGTTAAATTCAGTTATGTGTGATCAGACACTCATATATACAGGGGAGATAATTTGCTTATCCATTTTCGCAATACAAAAACAAAACAATAAAGAAATCTATATGTTTTTGGTGAAATGATAAGGTTTGTATTACATCACATTTATACAGTAATTTACATCAGAGACACCAGTTTAATTAACGGGATTTAACATGGGGAATTATTTTTGAATTTTAGAAATACTGGACCGATTTTTAAAATTTAACTTTTGTTTTCTTAGTTAGATCAGGCGGTCACGGTGGTGTAATAGTCAAAATAATTAGTTATCTTACATTTTCACTCAGTAAGATTCTAATCCGATTCTTTTTCTGACCGAGGCTGCTTACTTCGGTGACTGAATAATCGTGAATAGCGTAGTCCCTGCTCAGACTGCGCGGATGCGCAGGCTGATCTGGGGCCTACGCTGGTCACGAATGTCGCAAGGCGCATTTTATCATCCGAAATCCCTTTCTTCAAACAGTGTTTTCAGTATATTTCATATGAATAAGCACATGTCATATATATATATTAGTATTGGCGGATTGAGGAGAAAGCCGAATACCCTGATGCTACTACATAAAGCATTTCGCTTGACATATGACATTATCCCCATGTGGATAGATGCCACATTTTTTAGAATAATTCCGAGCACCGTCTGCCGTTAACAAACATGACGGCTGACATAATGGAAAAACAGAAAACAAAACACCCACACGAGACCAATAAAACAGCATAAAAATCACACACGCAATGAATGATACGGAAGCCCATCAGGGCCACTTCACTTTTTTTATTATTTCCATTTATTCAGGATGTTTTCTTGAATTTTCAAGTTCCTTTCTTGAATTTTCAAGATCTTTTCTTGAATTTTCAAGTTCGTTTCTTAAATTTTCAAGATCTTTTCTTGAATTTTCAAGATACTTTCGAGATCTTTTCTTGGATTTTCAAGATCTTTTTTTGAATTTTCAAGATCTTTTCGTGAAGTTGTTCCTTGAAAATTCAGAAAATATATTGAAAATTCAATCAAGAAAAGATCTTGAAAATACAAGAAAAGATCTCGAAAATTCAAGAAAGTATCTTGAAAATTCAAGAAAAGATCTTGAATAAATGGAAATAAAAAAGAAAGTGAAGTGGCCCTAATGGGCTTCCGTAGAATGATGCTAGCACGATGCTTGTAATATCATAAGATGACAGTCACAACTAAGGACTGTCAGGGAACTCGATGACAGCGGCGGATGAGTTCGAATGACAGTTGGGCGCAGCTGGGGGCCAAACTTCCTATGACTAAAATGTTAGTAAGTGCAAACTTATGATAGTCTGCAAATTTCATATTAACAATGTTTGCACTGGGAGGCGCGACGGGGCCCCCAGAGCGTTCATTTTTCTTCTTGGGGAAGGGATGCTGGGAGGCCCCACGGGGCTAATTAACAGGTCCAATCACCCCACCATGCTGCTGAATGGGTTATTTGTTGTACCTTACACGATATACAAGACAGCAAGTTCCAATTTGCATGTAAAAGGACAGGAAAATTAAATAACTGAGTGTCACATAAGTAGCTTACAAGGACCAAGGATTCTTGTAGACATTCGTATATGTTAAACTCGGTCGCAATGGCAATACCCGTGTTGATCGAAACACCACTGTACACTGTACACTGTACACATGCTTCTATAAACACATTCAATGTGATAATAGAAACGTTCAAGATAATGAAGTAAATTGAAGATAGAAAACGGGCAGTTTACAAAATGCTATTTCAGCAACATTGCAAAGTATACGTTGAGGGAGAAATTTTTAAATTTTAGGATAAATTTATTAATTTTTATTATACTGAATTTATTACATTATCACAGCCAAAATGGCTGTGATAATGTAATAAATTCAGTATAATAATTCTGCATACTTTTAATCATCAAATATATGCAGTCGTTAGTTCTATATGAAATAATGCATTTCATGAACAATAAATGATTACTCCCTCAAAATATACTTTGCTAGACAAAAATATATTTTGCAATGTTGGTGAAATCGGCTACATGTACTGATCTAAACCCTGATTCGCTGATTCTGTAGGATACCTCCAAACAAGCAGGCATGCAGCTAAGCCATCCATCTGGCATTGAGTTTAACTTACACTCATATACATCCATGTACATATGTATGTATTGCAACTAGTCAGGGGGTCGGTTCATTTCGTACGACTAAATGTTCATAGGTGCAACATTATGATAGTCTGTAAATTTCACATTAATAATGTTATCTTGCAAACAATAACTGGATTTACATTTATTGAGCATATGCAGCATATGCTCAATACATGTAAATCCATCAATTGAAATTTCCAGACGATCCTAAATTTGCACTTATGACAATTTTAGTCTTACGAAGTTTAGTGAAACGGGCCCCAGTTGGATAATTGTACAGCCCCCGGGTGTGATGCGACAGCTTTTAGGTGAGTTTCATGTTTATATCTGCATGAAAGCAAAATTTGTTTGTATTCATATTTTTCTTTATTATTTTATTGGTATAATATTACATTTGATTATATACCTACCCATGAAATACATAGTTATACGATGTAAATAAAAGTCATATGTTCTCATCGATGAAATAAACAACTTCCGGTGAAAATACGACTACTTCCGCTATCTATATTCATAACGCGCATCTGCAGTGCCGGACAGCAACTAGGCTGCAAATACACATTCATTACCGTATACAGTCTAACAAACTGCTAATTTCCATGGAGCGGTATATAATAAAGAGAAGCTATTCATATTTTTGCAACGAATATGACATATATGTTCATCTCGTGAATGTATAGATGAGCATATATGTCATATTCGTTGCAAAAATATTAATATCTTCTATGTACGTCGGTACATGTACAACGAACCCGAGTTACAAGGGGCATATGCATTTAAATTGCGATGCATCATCCCTCGTATCTTTTCTCTATGGAAACGATGGACACACCCCATGCGACTTAGACATTTCAATGTCCAGATGTAGGAATTAGACAGTCCAGTCTATTGGTTGGAAAATTATCTAAATCTCAGAGCCATGTCTGTCACCACCCCACCCCCACCACACCAGTCCCTACGAAGGGACAAGACAGTGAGAGGCGCATTAATGCTGTATAGATGACATTCCATTGTCCCTCCCTAGCCGCACGTTTTCCGCTTTATATACTTAAGGCCAAAAGAAACTTTAAATTGTTCTATATTTCGTGAAGAAGTATGTTTAAAAACCTGATGTAAAATGTGTTTTAATGCTGAATCAACAACACCCTTCATTTCAAAAACTGCAGTAAAGAGAACACAATTTGGAAACTTTCCTAGTCAATATTGATTATCCAGTGCATAAACTGGATTGCCTACAGTGATCACAATGATGAATTGACCGTATTCAGTACCTAGTGTGCCCACCTTGTGTGATCACTGTACGCGATCCATTTTATGCTCGGGATATCAATATTGACTTGGAAATTGTGTTCTCTTTACTGCAGTTTTTTAAATGAAGGGTGTTGTTGTCTTTTCATTGTTTACACAGTCTCTTTAAACACATGCATCTAATGTTTTGGTGCAGTAGTTGCAGATTAGATTCAGCATTAATACACATTTTACATCAGGTTTTTTAAACATACATTTAAATACTGTAAAGTTTCTTTTGGCCTTAATTATAGGAAATAATAGATTACAATTTTTCGCTACACCACAGTCAACGATATCAACTTGCGAAATAACATTTCCATTTCGCGCACTAAAATATAGTAATAATATACTATAGGAATGAATGGCCTTTTTGTGTAATTTATCGGGGTATAAACTTGGAAAAGTCGCGGGAATACTGGACGAAGTGATATAAAATTACAATTTTCGAAAAAAAATTAAAAAAATTCTCGAAAATTTTAATTTTTTAAGGCCTCGTCCAGTATTCCCGCGACTTTTACAAGTTTATATTCCCGATAAATTCAACAAAAATGCCATTCATTCCTTATAATTCCAGCATTTTAAATAAATTAATCAAGAAAATGTGTTTATTTTCCGTTTTCTTAATAATTATTTTAACTGCGCCTCAGTAGTTCGGCGTGGGAGTTTACTGCGATATAAATTTTGGACAGAGACTTGCTACGGGCCAATCAAATGTTAGTGAACTGTGTAAATATTTTTGTGCTGGAATTATAGGGTGTTGACGTTCATACTTCGCTATATTATTATTGAGAGACAATTCCGCAATACTGCGATACAGTGAACCTATTGCCATTAAAGCGGAAAACGTGCATCTACAGTTATATAAATGGCATGTATGCTTGTACGGAGCCCCGCAGGGGACGTATAATTCTTTTTTTTTATTAATTAGTTCCTACGAAATAACAATTCGTTTCCACGTATTAACAATTCGTTCCCACGATTTAACAATTCGTTCCCTCGAAATAACAATTCGTTCCAACGGGAACGAATAGTTAATTCGTGGGAACGAATTGTTATATTGTGGGAACGATATTGTTAATTTGAGGGAACGAATTGTTAATTCGAGGGAGCGAATTGTTATACCACGGGAACGAATTATCAATTCGAGGGAATGAATTGTTAAATTGAGGGAACGAATTGTTATTTCATGGGAACGAATTAATACATAAGTGATATACATACGTATAATTCCAGCACAAAAATATTTACACAATTCCCTAACATTTGATTGGCCCGTAGCAAGTCTCTGTCCAAAATGTATATCCCAGTAAACTCCCACGCCGAACTACTTTCCGTAACCGTGAGGCGCAGTTAAAATAATTCTTAAGAAAACGGAAAAAATAAACACATTTTCTTGATGAATTTATTTCAAATGCTGGAATTATAAGGAATGAATGGCCTTTTTGTTGAATTTATCGGGGATATAAACTTGGAAAAGTCGCGGGAATACTGGACGAGGCCTTCCGGCCTTCGTCCAGTATTCCCGCGACTTTTCCAAGTTTATACCCCGATAAATCACACAAAAGGGCCATTCATTCATATAGTAATACATACAGTTTGAAACATGATTAGAAAACAAGCTTTAGCTCTTACGAGTATTCTTCTCCTGGCTTCATGTATGTTTTGTAGAACCCCCTACTGTTCACACTCCCCTCCAAGTTTATACCCCGATAAATTACACAAAAGGGCCATTCATTCATATAGTAATACATACAGTTTGAAACATGATTAGAAAACAAGCTTTAGCTCTTACGAGTATTCTTCTCCTGGCTTCATGTATGTTTTGTAGAACCCCCTACTGTTCACACTCCCCTCTTTTAACCCCGGTTATAAGGGATGGTGAACGGCAGGGGATTCTACAAGGCTGCATAGCGCAGCTGATGGAAAACTTGATATGAAATGGCACTAGCCTGGGGGCCGTTTCACTAAGCTTCGTACGACTAAAATGTCCGTAAGTGCAACATTATGATAGTCTGTAAATTTCACATTAACAATGATTTCTTGTAAACAATTACTGGATTTACATTTATTGAGCAAATGTTCAATACATGTAAATCCATCAATTAACATTTCCAGACGATCCTAAGTTTGCACGTAGGAACATTTTAGTCGTGCGAGGTTTTGTGAAACGGCCCCCCAGTTATTCTCAAGACTATTGCCGGTTGGTATCACGTTCATCAAGTGTTTTAATTATTAAACCAATCGAAGGTACATACATGTATATCACCTCCGTTGTCGTATCGCCGTTTTCCGCCGATATTGATTTCGACAAAATGTAATATTTTCCATACATGGCATCAACACTTGATATTCACTTCACACCTCATGTGGACTTTAGTCATAATCTCAGATTTTGTCGTCGATTTTCTATTTCATTCAGGGAAAATATAACCAATTTCCGAAATTAATATCGGTGATACATGTACGGCAGGGGAGACAATTCCATACTTGGATTAATATCCCCCGCTAATTACGACTTTATAGTGAAACAAGACAACCGGTCATTGATATCACTAGAACCGTTTATCTACAATATCCGTAACCATGGAAACACTCATAAACCGTTATTACATTATTTCCCGATTTCTTAACTTCATTACACTGTTATTCGTTGGACTCAGAATTTAATAAGGGATATATAATTGTATATCAACCGTTAAATTAAATCAAGACAGTAACAGTAGGTATTCCTATGAGATGTCATTAATTTGATTATGTTTTTCTTGTACTTATTTGCCCTATCCAATGAAGGAAATAAGTCATGACAGAAACATACGAGACAGGCCAATGATATTGTACATTGTAACATGTGCGGTTTTTCATGAAATCTATTTACAGAAATTGTGATATTTTCCGTAAATAAAGTAAAAATATCACGAACTTTTCAGAGCAAATGCGGACGTATCTTTCGCATTTGCTTTGGAAAGTTGGTAAAATTGTGACGTCCTTGGCGGAAAATATCGTAAAATTTGTAAATATTTTTCATGAGATATCGAGCATGTTTTGATGTACAAAATACATGGCGTGTCTCATATTTAAAGGGGTCAGTGGAATAATGGGGCTAAGTCCTTAACGGATCCACTGATCCATTCAGTTACTAGTTTCATATATTTCTATTAAGTGTATATACACAAACCAATATGGCTAGCACAGTTGAATCAGCTACAATGGAGGCCGCACAATCTCAAACAAGGCCTAAAATATTCATTGATTATTTCTGTTCCGGCAGCTTAAGAGGAGTGTATATTGTGTTCCCACGGCATCTACTGTCTGTTCCACGTTTTGTTGCCGACGATCATTTGACAGTAGTTCTCACGAGATCGCATCTGCTTTTCACGATAATCACCCAATCAAAAAGTAGCACATGACTGTATCATTGTCATTCAATATGGTGGAGTAATAAATGCTATTCTATTGGCTGATTATGCTGTTCGAACGAGCTACTATCTCGTGGGACCGAAATGCTATGTTGTGGGAACGGGATAGCTAACTATTTCAAACGAGATAGTACGTAGTTGCTACAAGACACTAACTCGTTGGAGCGAGATGTTATGTTGTGGGAACGAGATAATAAAACAATTGTCACTGTCAATCTCGTTCCCACGACATATAGAATCTCATTCCCGCTCACTGTTTGAGAGAAAAGAAATGTCGTCATTTCTCATAAAACAAATGTTATCTGAACCACCAGTCTCCAAAATGTCGGGTAGCAAACCTTCATTTTGAAAACGCGGCCTGAAATTTCAGCCTTTCTCATCGAAATTCGCAATGGATACGTAGAAATTTCAGTGTTTGTTTTTAAAATTGTGTAACTGTTTGCCTACTGCATGTATGTTTCACGCTACAGAAATGTACACCATCGTCTGCGCTAGTATTGCAAATAACTAAATGTATTTTATTTCAAAATACTCGAATATTGTGCTTGAAATCAAGCAGCTTGATTTGTTGAGCCTGAGCTGTCCTACAGCACAGGCTCGACCAATCAAGCCGCTTGATTGATAGTTGATTACCAATACACGTTCAGCAACGTTGACATATTGGAAAGAATAACGCAGGCGGTTGTGTACTACCGAGTCACGGAATTGAGCCAATTTTTTAGCGAAAAAGTAAGCTTAATTGTGCCTTGCAGCATGAAGCCTTAAAACGACGGGCAGTGAGTGGGTGGTATCGGGGCATTTCTCTCCATTCTACACTCGCGTAGCCGGATAAACAGGACGGGAATCCATACTATGTCTGAGCATTGATACTTCATAGACTGATTGGCGACCAGTACACCTTATCAGTAGCCGATTTCAGCAACATTGCAAAGTATACTTATCTAGTAAAGTATACTTTGAGGGAGTAATCATTTATTTTTCCTGAAATGCCTTATTTCATATACAACTAACAACTGCATATATTTGATGATTAAACGTATGCAGAATTATTATACTGAATTTATTACATTATCACAGCCAAAATGGCTGTGATAATGTAATAAATTCAGTATAATAAAAATTAATAAATTTATCATAAAATTGAAAATTTCTCCCTCAAAGTATACTTTGCTAGTAAAGTATACTTTGCTAGTAAAGTATACTTTGCTATGTTGGTGAAATAGGCTACAGACCGCGTCATTAAGTACGCCAACAGTATATCATAACAGGTGTCCGGTGTACAGAGGTCCCACTGCTATCTCGTTGAATGATCAATCCGTGAGATGTTTTGTGTTCTGTGATTTGCCATGATTTGTGGCTGTGACTAGAGAAATGGGGTTTATGGATTTTGTGACCAGTCTATCTCCAGTAACCTATTTCACAAAAATTGAAATGTGCATGTATACTTATCTTGCTCAGTAAACTTTGAGGGAGAAATTTTCAATTTAAGGATCAATTTATTTTTTATTATACTGAATTTATTACATTATCACAGCCAGTTTGACTGTGGTAATGTAATACATTCAGTATAAATATTGCTGCAGACTTTTAATCATCAAATATATGAAGTCGTTAGTTCTATATGAAATAATGCATTTCGGGAAAAATAAATGATTACTCCCTCAAAGTACACGTTGCTACATAAGTATGCTTTGCAAGAACAATCTGTATTGCTTGTTAGCAGCATGACGGGTGTTTCATTGATGGAATAGCCAACAGTGCAGATCCTGATCAGACTGTGCGAATGCACAGGCTGATCTGGATCTACACTGGTCTCAAAACACCTAAGCCCAATTACTCCAGTCACTTATTTATTTGCGGATGCACAGGCTGAACTGGACCTTCACTGGACGCAAAACCCAATAAGCCTCTTTTCTCCAGTCACAGTCACATTTATAAATACTATCCCGTCAGTGGGTATGTGCCGTGAAACACGGTGCCGTGAATCTTTTTTGATATCCTGTCAACACGACCTAATCACTGCGTATGAATATGTGCGGTTGTCATACTAGCCGATTCTCCGATTTTGAGGATGCGGCTGGGGTTATTTGTTTTACATTTTGAAGCTATTTGTAAGTGTTGACGGAAATAAATAGAATAGTAGGTTAGTGCCGTGAATGGGGAAACTATCTGTGCGGCACGGAAATGGGATGGACTCGGCAGAGCCTCGCCCATCCCTTTGCTTAAGCCTTGCCAGATATGTTTTCCCATTCACGGCACTAACCTACTATTCTCTATCTATTTTCCTTATTTCTGAACCAAAGTATATGTTGTGACCACTCATTTGAACCGGTGGTCACAACATATACTTCTGATGAGAAATAAAGAAATTCTTGAGCCTTGCCGGATAGTTTTCCCATTCACGGCACTAACCTACTATTCTCTATTTATCCTTGTTTCAATATTACAGCAATCTCATTAAATCGAACTCCTTGAACATTTATGTCGCGTTCGGTTTAGAGAGGTTTGCTACATATTATTCCAATCGATTTACTGTATTGATCAGGTATCATGCCAAGCATTGGCCGACTACACAATGCTTGATAAATAACTGTCGTATCATGCTTTGACTAGTTACGAATATCCAGGTCACAATGGACGTTTCATTCGGCGAACGGCGTCACATGATCTTACCAAATACGTCAGTGTATTGACGCAACGAAAACAAGTTCGCATTCCTTAAAACATATATATTTCACCATTGACTAGCATAAGACGTTACCTGATAAATAGATTACCAGGCTAGCGTATTTTGATATAAACTTTATCAGGTTCGGCTCTGAAACGGTAGGAATTCCGATGCTAACCTATTGTCAGTTGTTACATAGTTTAGCAGCCTCGGCTCGGAAACGGTAGGAATTCCTCGGCAAGCCTCGGAATTCCTACTCGTTTCCAAGCCTTGCCTGATAAACTTGATACCAAAATACACAAACCGTGTATCCTCTATGACACAGGTATCTCCTCGTACATGCGGACGACCGTGGTATAACTGTGTTATCACATGCTCATATCCATACATTGCCTATGTGTTGTGTAAATGCAGAAACATAACTGGAAAATGTATCAAAGATGTGACAAATACATTGGTTTAACTTCTGTTTTCAACACATGTGTTGAACGTAATATGGATTGTACACATATATCAATCCAGGAAAACGTAAACCCACTATTCAATTAGACCAATACATCAACGTGAGTGTTTCAACACACAATAATACAACTACGTTCAAAATGATGTGTAGTTATGTCCAATTTTTGGAGAACTAAAACAGTCCAACGTAATTTTCAAATGTCTGGAGATACGTCATACGGGGTTGTGTCTTATTGCAATAGTCGACGTTGTTTTCGAAATGTACATGTATTACTTACGAAGACATGCAAGGTTATCCGGAAATGACGTCGAAATCAGAAACGTAAATTGTCAGTGAGAGAAATTTTCGACTGCATTTACACTATACGTAAATAAAAAAAAAAAAAAATAATAATTAAACTAGTTTGCAATTCATTACACCAATCGCGAGAACAGCCATTCCCATACGTTTATTGAGAAATTGACATTTTGCAAATAAAACATACTTTTTTGTATAATTAATTCCTACATGTATGCCCATTCTGTTATGTTTCAAATACACAGCGAACGAAAACTCTGGAAATTTATTTTAATTGTATGTGTGCCATGACGAAGTTTACATTCGCGATATCTGCCAGTTCAATGTACAATTCAGTCCCATTTGAAATTTGTTATGCACATTTCATTCCATAGGATTTTTCTTATTTTGTATTGCATCGCCGTATACCGCCGATATTGACTTCGGAGAAGTGCGCTATTTCCTATAAATCACGTCGAACGTTGGTAAAACGTTCAGAGAACACGCGGAATAACATTCCGCGTGTGCTCCGAAACTTTCACCACCTTTTGACGTCATTTACGCAATAAATCGCAAGTATTATACATCAATTTCGGGGATACTCATTTGAGAAACAAGGCTACACATCTCATGTACCGTCGACTTAGTGAGTGTAATAGCAATTTGTCAACATCGTCGGCCGGGATTCTTGCACAGATTATATACGGCTTTTATTATATCCAGTAAATCCCTATTGACCTAATTAAAAGTGAATGTCGTAACCAGGGACTACTATGTACGAGGCGACGGTCACGCAACCACACTTGACCGTGGTACACTTAAATAGGATATATATATATATATACAGTGGAACCTCTCTAAACCGGACAACAAGCCACATATGTGATCATAATGTTGATGGGCTTCTTGGTAATTTATCTCGGGTGATAATGCCTGTTCGTGATCGCATAGCACACAGCTATGGCTCGTAATAAACAAATGCCTGATTTACAGTGAAACCTCGCTAAACAGGACACACTGGGGACCTCCCAGGGTTTCCTGTTTAGCGAGGTTTCACTGTAGTTCATTTGCTTCTCACCAATTGTACACTATAATATACAACACAGCAAACACGCAATATTATCTACATGTACACAATGCACAATTAATTGCATTCTAAAAAGAATTATGAGAGAAGAAAGAGACAAAACAAACGTACACAAACAAAATACAAACGAGCAAACTAAAACATGGATATTTGTATACATGTACATACACCCCACCTGCGCTAAGCATGCCAATATTTAAATTTGCTTTTATTTCCAAATATTTTAACAGTGTGCTTGAAAGCAAGCAGTGTGATATGCTGAGCCTGAGCTGTGTTACAGCTCAGGCTCAGCATATCACACTGCTTGGTTGCCAGTGGAGATGTCCAATACATGTTCAGAAACGTTGACATCTTGGCAAGATTAACGCAGGCGGTTGTGTAGAAATGTAAATTTGACAAGTCAAGCCCCAGGAGAGCGTAGAAGGAAATATGCAAATTGATAAAGTACAGCAAAAAACAATTATAATTTGGATCCATGGTTAGAACGTGTATTTAAGTTTTACAGTATAAACATGTGTACATTTGTAGGTCCTGGAGAAACTTGGCACAAAATTCAGAGCTCATGCGGAATGGGCTTGCGCACGAGCTGTGACTTTTTTGTCAAGTGTCGACGTTCTTTACGTAAAATATGACTGATTTGCGAAATCAATATCGGCGAAATACAATTATGTTTAAACAGTGAATGGTAAACGTGAATGATCCTAAATGAAATTTCGTATTTCACTACATTGTATTTGTAACCGGCATGTTAAATGACTTCAAATGGCTCATTTAAATTTGCTACACATTTTGATTTTGCCTCTGTGCTATGAAATAGATGTATGCACATTTTTAAACATCAACTTTTCTATTTTTCTTATTTCTCAATGAATATATATATTGTGACCACTCATTTGAACTGTCTTGACGAGACGGTTCAAATGGTGGTCACAATATATACATCCGAAGAGAGACAAATTGTCTGTGTGTAAAATGGCATATTTTCAGTTTGGGTTAATTGGGGGTGAACTATTGTCGCTAAAGGTTAATGTGCCCCATTTTATCACAACAGCACATTAGTAGGTCTGGCACGGAAATGGCGTATTCGATATCACTGATACAATCCAGTAATTGGGTCACTAACGATGTTCTCTTATCTATGTTTGTCTGTACAATGTGAAAACCGGGAGCATTGCTATTGGTACCATCGTAGGCAAATGTCAAATGCGATCCAACATTCACTTGCTACATGTATATATGCGACTGCGAATGGCGAAATAGTGATATTGGGATTAATGACCAGTGTAACTCCTGATCGAATAGCACGCTCGTATGGTATGATGTAATGGTGAACATTGCAGATCCTGATCAGACTGTGCGGATACACAGGCTGATCAGGATCTACACTGGTCGCAAAAGCACATAAGCCCAAAATCTCGTAGGGCCAATGCAGGTGCTGGTCATAGTTTACAGTTATACTCGTTTTGAAATACCGTATTTATTTTCCGAGACATCTGGAAATCCAAAAAAGAAACGAGATGTCAAGGGAAATAAATCCGGTATTTCAAAATGGTATTGGAATATATTGTATATTACATGCTCTTCGAAAAATGTGAAATTTTCTCTTAGCCCAGCTTATAGTGTTGTCAAAATTGAAAAAAACGAAGCAATTATACACTGAATATGGGAATGGAACCCATGACCCCGACTGTTATAGCCTGGCACAACACGTACACGAACTATATACCACCGCCCGTGCTAATCTTGAATATTGTGCTTGAAATCAAGCAGCTTGATTGGATGAGCCTGAGTTGTGCTACATTTCAGACACAGCCAATCAGACTGCTTGATTGCGAGTTGAGATTGCCAATAGTCTGAATGGATGTTCAGAAACGTTGCTATCTAGGAAAGATTAACGCAGTCGGTTGTGTATTTAGCTACCACTGTATTGGCTGCAAAAGTCAATATCACCCGGAATCCCGGCTTGTGGATCTATGCAAAAATAACAAATGAAAATAAATAAAACTATTTTGCGGTGAGTCACAAAATACGCCCGTCGAAGATAGGTCAGACAGCGAAGGTGCAGAAATGTGAAGCTGTCACCAAGCCGGCAAGGAAACTTAATGTGAATTTGAAAATCAGTAGCCTTAGTTCTTCATCTTGTTGTGACAAACAGGTCTACTATTGTTTTAGGTAGAGATCTATAAAGTAAAAATTATATAGAATTGCATACACAAATGTAGAAAAAGGCTGAGTTAAAAAGTCTATGTTTTTTATTAGAAAACAAGTGTTCAGCATCAAAACACCAAGGTACACATGTACTATATGTGTAATAGACGTACATGTATGTAGTGTTTCAGATCGATTGACTGAACGGATTTTAGTGGAGTAGTGTACACAAAAGCTGTAGATATATATATAGAATTGCATACAAACATGTAGAAAAAAAGGCTAAGTACAAAAGGTGATATTTTTGTTAAAAACCTTTTATTCGGCAGAAAAACACCAATGTGCATATGTACAATATGTTGAGAAGATGTGTGTAAAGTATCAGATCGATTGACTGAAACGTTTTAGAGGAGTAATGCACACAAAGTATGTACCCTGTATAGAATACATACATTAGCATAAGAACACCAAGGTGCACATCTTCAATATGTGTGCAAGACGTGTGTATAGCTTCAGATCGACTCACTGAAATATTTTAAAGGAGTTGTGTTCAGAAACATTGACAGCTTGGCAAGTTTAACGCAGTCGATTGTGTACACTACTAGGAAACAGCTCAATACTTTTCCACCAAAAATACTTAAGTAACATTTTTGAAGACATGACGGCAGTGTCCGATCTAGAGAGATTTGATGGCAATTCAGGGATATTAAGCATGTGTGTGTGCGTTGCCATTGTGAACAGACATTGCATCCAAATACAATTTATTTATTTATTTATTTAATGAGGTTTCATGGCATGTCAGTAGCTAAGGTCATTTTAGGCCGGTTAATGGGGTCGACTCCCATATGTCACCAATACGGATATGGGGAAAATCTCAAAATCAGAACTGAATATTTATTGAAAAAATATAAATTCAGCCCTGAAATTAGAATAACCCGACTTGGCATTACCACACTCGAGTCACTTAGCCCCACTCCCTGTAAGTAATACAATTCGTACTAATCTTACTACTTCTATGATGGGTATATAGAAAATAGTAAGTTAGTGCCGTGAATGGGAAAAAATATATGGCAAGGCTTAGGAAACTGGATGGGCGAGGCTGTGCCGAGCACATCCCGTTTCCGTGCCGCGCCAGATATTTTTTCACATTCATAGCACTAACCTACTATTCTATTTATCCCGTCAACACCTAAAAATGGCTTTACAATGTAAAAAATAATCATAGTCACCGCACATATTCATACGCAGTGATTAGGTCGTATTGACAGGATATCAAAAAGTTTCACGGCACCGTGTTTCACGGCACATACGCACTGTGTTGACGGGATAAAACCAGATTAAACTCTCAAGTAACATGAAAGCCACAAATGTACCTGAGGGCTAGATCAGGGATATCACGATTCCGGTAAGGAACCTCCAGGGGAGACAAAACGCCAGTGTAACATGAAAACAATTACCTTCGGAGCTTTTTGGGTATCATGTAACAGGAATCAATTATATAAATATATATTACCATGGCACAGTAACTGTTAGGAATATCATCACATCGTCTAAAAATAGAATCTGGAAGATTGACTAAACCCAATAGGACATAAATAGGAAATCGTAATTGCTCTTATTGTTCAATCCTAGAAGATGAGTATCACTTTGTTTTGGAACGATATTGGAAAATGGTAAGTATGACAACATGCATAGGCCTTATCAGTTCAGAAAATGCTATGGTTAGTTGAAAACTTGCCATATTTATTTACAATGCATTTGTCATAAGGAATCGTATTTTATAAAAACCAACAACATAACGTCTAATGTTTAATATGTTATAATGTAATGTATCTTCACCCCGTATCACCAAGCTTTCAAACGTCCTTATACTAACGATTTGGTTTGTCTCAAAATGTATATATCATATTACATAGTTGTATTGTGTATGTACTCTTACTTATCACAATTTTACATGTCATTTGTAAACGTAGATATATGTGTGTGAATGTACATTGCACACTTCTAATTTCATGTATATCTTCACTATGCCATTAGTCACACTGTATTGTAAATGTCGTACTTGCTCATGGACCAGTTGGCTTAACCCTTTCAACCCTAAGGAACTGGAATGGACTGTGATATGCTAATGTTCCGACCAATCCAATGGTCACAAAATGATTTTCAGGCTGTGTTTTTGTTCTAAGAAATATGAAAATTACTTGCAAAAAGTGCAGATCCTGATGCGACGGCTCGTTACGAGCCGGCTCATCTGGATCTGCACTGTTTGCATAAACTGCTATTGCGGGCTTTCGGGTTCAAAGGGTTAATGCAAATAAACGTTCTATAAACTTAGACTTGGTGTTCGTATTTCTACTTCAAGGAAAAGTGCACTCTAGATTCGTGTCTTCTATATTTGTTACCAATATAGAAACACGTTTTCTTTTTTCCTGTTAGCTCGCCTTTATCTTCGACGTGAAAGTGGGAGTATATCTTGGTAATCGGAGTTGTTAAGCAGCAGTGTCATAGACAGTGACGTATTTAATAGATTGACAATCAAATGGCAACGGCTTCTGAGATTGCAATTTCGTACAGTTCACTGACATTGCTCTAGTTTTATATGGTAAACAATTAGCGACAATTGCTTTGTCATCAAATGCTTTGTTGTATTGATGCTAGCCAAGGACTCGTGTCTTTCAAATGTAACAGAGATGTGAAAAGGGGAGATCATTATTGAACCGGGCCCATTCTATTTGAATATAATTATGTTAGGTGTTAGGCACGAATTCAATTAAGGAATACAAACATGGGCTGTTGCGTTTACTGGGGTACATAATACATTTGGTCTGTTTAAAGTGCGTGGTGTCCGAAGGACTCCTCGCAAACTTTAAACAAACCAACTGTATTTTTCAACCCAGTAAACTCAACAGCCCATGGTTGTGTTACTTATATTTACACTACATTTTCTGTCTGTTTCAAAAATGTAAATTAAAATTAACAATAATGTTTTTTACGTCATTTTGTCGCAATTCCTGGAACAGCGACATTGTGAACTTTAACCAATCAACAACATCGCGCGAAGCCACGTGTGTCTAATGTATTGTATTGGGATGTAAACGCATAACGTCGAAAAGGCGTTTGCATTATGAGTTTATAGAAGGTGTACATATTTGGAGGTGAAGTTAATCTACGCACTGCCTATACAGTCATCATACCGTCTGTTACAATTGCTGAATCATTGAAGGGAGCATTGCAGAGTCTACTGACCTGTATCCGATTTCATCAATTTGCAAAGTATACTTATCTAACAAAGTATACTTTGATGGAGTAATCATTTATTATTCCAGAAATGCATTATTTCATATAGAACTAACGACTGCATAAATGTATATTTGATGATTAAAAGTATGTATACTTATTATACTGAATTTATTACATTATCACAGCCAACATGGCTGTGATAATGTAATAAATTCAGTATAATAAAACTTAATAAATGCATCCTTAAATTGAAAATTTCTCCCTCAAAGTATACTTTGCTAGATAAGTATACTTTGCAATGTTGGTGAAATAGGCTACTGGATCTGAATAACCGTCTGCGTTATTCTTGCCAAGATGTCAACGTTTCTAAATATATATTGGCAATCTCAACTCGCAATCAAGCAGTTTGATTGACTGAGCCTGAGCTGTAGCACAGCTCAGGCTCTGTCAATCAAGCTGCTCGCATTCAAGCACAATTTTATTCGTGTGTTTTGATATTGAAAAAAATAATACTGACAAGCCTAAGATTACCGCATGCCGTGGTGTGCTCGTCCCAAAAGCCATACGTCTGATTTCTCCAGTCACAGGACAGGTTTTCCAGGAGCCATAGACTAATGAAACGCCTACTTTTAACGGACCAGACGCTGAGAAACGATTCCTCTAAGGACAACGGTGACATATCTAGGTCCTTCATCACCGCCTGCGCTAGTCTTGCCAATATTTATAAACGTGTGTATTATATCATATTTGAATAGTGTGTTTTCTCCTTTCTGTGTTTCCCCTATTTTTATAGCCGAGGGTCGTTTGCACAACCAATGGCCGTTTTCCCCTTTTTGTACAACTCTTACTGCAGCAGTGTAACTAGTTAGATTTACGCCATACAAAAATACTTAGGTTCTCAGACTCGAGGTTTGCCGAATGCTACTATAACCTCGTTAGACGTGACAAATCATGATAGTTTCGTCAGACATGATTGGATTTAACATATTTGTGCATAATCGTTATTTTGTATCGGTCATTTGGCGACTTACAGTGCAATTCTATTTCTCCATTACGATAAAATTCTCGACGCGCAGGGATTTATCTGACGCGGCAATATCTGAGAACCAAAGCACTCTTCCTATGGCCTTACATTAATGAGACACCCTAATATTAATATAGGCATGTGCCACTCTCATCCATTAATCTAATGGACTTGCCTACTGTCTACCATACTGCTGGGAGCGATGTGACTGTCTTATATTACGTTACTATGTCACCGGAGTTCAGTAGGAAGAAAGACATATTATGAATGGGTCTGTAATTGCAGAAATTGTGCTTATGGGAGTTGTGACCAATGTAGCTAATAATCAAATAACACACGCCTGTATTCTATTAATGGTATATAGTTCTTGCTGGAAGCACGACGGGTGTTTCATTGATGGAATGTCGAACTGTGCAGATACTGATCAGACTGTGCGGATACACAGGCTGATCTGAATCTACACTGGTCGAAACACTCATACGCTCCCATTTCTCCAGCCACATATTATATAGTTTGAATGTATGTAGGTTAAATCACCGGTCCGGAGTGTTAATAGTTTTTTTAAACATGAGTATGCATTGTATCACACGCAAACTCTGTTATGTAATAACCCCTGGAGTGAGTTTGATTGGCTGACCGCATCGCCATAAACATGTACATGTATTCGGACTATGCACGAGCGCATGTATATTGCCAAACAGACACAACGTCCTCGTACACCGGATTATGGAGTTCTAATACGCCGTTCTTTTGCAATGCCAATGCACTAAATGTACATGCTGTTACCTTTGTCCTCAAACTTGCACGGAATGGATTTCTGACCGCACCATCTTCACCTAACGCAGACTATGGAGAATTTAATAAGCTGCACCTGATGGGAAGCGTTCACACTAGATGAACTGTACACAACATTAATTGATATTACACTAAAAGTTAAAGGCTCTATTTTCTATTTCAAACATTCTTATTTTCAGCTGTTGGCAGTTCGCCTATAATTCGCACCAGCGGCCCTAACGGCAGCATCCAGCTCCATCGACGTCAACGATACCATTACACATCAAATGTCCACTTTATCCCGTCAACATTTTTGATATCCAGTCAATACAATTTTTGCATTTTACAGCCATTTGTAGGTGTTGACGGGATAAATAGAATATTAGGCAGAGCCTCGCCCATCCCGTTTCCTGAGCCTTGCCAGATATTTTTTCCCATCCACGGCACTAACCTACTATTCTCTATCTATTTTCCTTATTTCTGAACCAAAGTATATGTTGTGACCACTCATTTGAACCGTCTCGACGAGACTGTTCAAATGAGTGGTCACAACATATACTTCTGATGAGAAATAAAGAAATTATTGAGCCTTGCCGGAATGCTACCACTCTTTGTTTTTTTCAAGGCCTTGTTTGTTTTTCCCGGATACGTAGGTAGCTTTTGTTCAACTGGGTGTGGACGCTTAACATAGAACATATATGGTATGGCCTAATCAGTTAACGAGCTTTGCATTGACCGAATTCTCGCTGATTGAATTGTCGAATTATCATACATTTACTAGAAGTTCATAAATTATAGGGTTACAGTTCATTCAAAACTGCCGTTTCATTGGTAGATCGACGTCACATGACTTTGCGGGATGACGTCATTGTAATGTAAACGTAATTAACACCGCTGTATTTTCAACGGAAACCATGCTATATTTTGTCCATCCTCTAGCATAAAACGTTACCTGATAAATGGAATACATTACTCGTGCGTTTGATACATGTATCAACTTTATCAGGCTCGGCTCGGAAACGGTAGGAATTCCTACGCGTTTCCTAGCCTTGCCTGATAAAGCTGATATGAACAGACAAAATCATGATCTTCTTTATTTGTGGCAATTACCGGGGAAATGGGGTTTATGTGTTTTTTGCGACCAGTGTTTTTTTTTTGCGATCATCCTGTGGATCCGCAGGATCTACAGTGTTTGCCATTCCATCAATGAAACACCCACCATGCTTCTACCAAGCAATACATATCGTTATCAGGCTACAGGAGTTTGTTGATTCATCACTTAATTTGAGCTTGTGACTGGATAAATGGGGCTTATGGGTTGTGCGACCAGTGTAGATCCAGATCAGACTGTGCATCATCCGCACAGTCTGATCAGGATCTGCACTGTTCGCCATTCCAGCAGTGAAACACCCGTCATGGTTCTACCAAGCAATACAGATCTTTATCAGGCTACAGGAGTGCGTTGATTCGTCATTTCATTTGCGGCTGTGACTGGAGAAATGGGGCTTATGGGTTTTGCAGGATCTGCACTGTTCGCCATTCCACCAGTGAAACACCCACCATGCTTCTACCAAGCAATATATATCGTTATCAGGCTACAGGAGTGTGCTATTTGATCATGAGCTGCATTCATCACAAATCTCACCAGTCACCGTCAAATTTTCTGAATGCTCGCTCGATGAAATATCGTCACGGTTGAATGCTACATAGCTGATTAAGTTAGTTAGCTGGCCTTCTACGATGCCCATCCTATGAGATCATTAACACCGAGTGCTCCGCACGTGATCCAATAAATATTGCAATGCAACCCGTTATGTATTTTACAGGTCTTTCGGTACAGGTTTGCAAATGATGATATTTCTGTTGTATACATGTACAACTTGAATACTAGAAAATATGGTCTGTCGACGCACTTACTGTCTGTTTCACGAAAGCTGCCCAAATTTTCCGGCTATATAGACAATTCAAAAACATTATTTTTTTTTATAATATTAAATTAAAGGAAAATTTAAGAATGAGCCTTCTTTTCATTTCGTGAAATTCGGTCAAATGTTGATTTTATTACGAAAAATTGATTTGACTATGGGAATTTAACATGGGGGAAAAAGTGGTAAGGAAGTGTGGCAGGAGTAAAAAAAAAACGAAAACATTTGGAAATTGACTCCGAAACCTGACTAGATAGCTTGGATATGATCTAACTAAGAAAACAAAAGTTAAATTTTAAAAATCGGTCCAGTATTTCTGAAATTCAAAACAATTTCCCCATTGTTAAATCCCCATCTATGGGGATTTAACATGGGGAAATTGTTTTTTCGCAATAAAATCAATATTTGACCAAATTTCACGAAATAAAAAGAAAGCTCATTCTTAATTTTTCCTTTAATTTAATATTATCAAAAGATTATTGTTTTTGAATTGTTTATATAGCCGTAAAATTTGGGCAGCTTGCGTGAAACAGACAGTAGGGCCCCTATATGTGATTTGAAAAACTCTTACTACAACTTCCAAAACATAAACGAACGGACAGACAGACGGACAGACAGGGCGAATCCTATAGGGCATCGCCAAATCTCGGCGTGGTCTTAATAAAGAGTGGGCCAAAACAACGACTATCCTATGTTTCTTCAAATTACAACCTGAGACCCGTTTCCCTAAACTTCTTACGACTAAAATGTTCGTAAGTGCAAATTTAGGATCGTCTGGAAATTTCAATTGATGGCTTTACATTTATTGAGCATAGGCTGCATATGCAGCCTATGCTCAATAAATGTAAATCCAATAATTGTTTACAACAAAACATTGTTAATCTGCAATTTACAGACTATAATAAGTTTGTACTTACGAAAAGTTTAGTAGTACGAAGTTTAGTGAAACGGCCCCCAGGTGTGCAAACAAACGGGTTTCCGTGACATTTTCCATCCGGTTTTAAACACTTTTTATCAAAAAATTTCGTCGTACGAAGTTTAGTGAAACGGGCCCCTGGCGTTTTCTTCAAACGTAATGACCGTGCTAATAGGAATCCAGGAAACGCGCATCTGAACCACGTTGTTGTCGCCCACCAACTGCGCGATACAAGGATATCCGTATAGTCAAGCCCACGTGAGATTTCCTTGTCTCATCCTACACGTGCTTGTGTCACATCTAACACAATTCTCTAATAGGGCAACATTACAGCTAATGTGTCTTGCAATGAACCCATAAACTAATTAATGAGTTTGATGTTTATTATTTTCAATGGTTATTGACGTGTGTATTATCACGTCATAGCGTCATGACGTCGTTTTAATTTTGATGACTTCAACAACGTGCGACGTTCAATGCCTGTTCAAAAATTCGCAAAGCACGTCCGCATGCTTTGGTATAGTCATATGTCTCATTGACAGTGGAACTTCTCTAAACCGGACACCCTGGGAACATCCCAGGGTGTCCGGTTTAGAGAGGTGCCACTGTAGTTATATTAATTCAGCTCGTGTCTAGAACTGACACATATTCCTCTACTATCATAGTTGCATCCCAAAATTTGCTCCTGGTTCAGCTCAGCTCATGCTCCGCCAATTAAACTGCTTGATTTCAAACAAAATAATCAAGCATTTTGAAGTAAAAAAATCAAATACAGTGGAACCTCTCTAATCCGGATACCCTGGGAGGTCCCCAGGGTGTCCGGTTTTGAGACGGTCCACTGTAAATCAGACATATGACTGTGCCAAGGTATGCGGCTGTGCTTTGCGAACTTGAACAGGCATTATCACATCTTTGACACATTTCCGGGTGTTGTTTCTGTATTAACAAAGCTCGTTTGCAAGGTATGTGCATGAGGATGTGATAACAAGGTTTGTCCGCATGTACGAGCGATAATCCGCTCGCTAAAGCTACATGCGGACAAACGTGATCTAACTTATACTTATCATCATAAATATACTCCAATGAAACCCATAACATTAAAGATACACAGACTGCCTTCGTCCAGTTTAGAGAGGTTCTACTGTATTGGCAAGATTGGCGCAGGTGTTCTACGGCAGAACAATACACAACCTCATTGAAACTTTATCACATAAATGCATGTGAATAGAGTTTCTATAGGTCATGTGTGGACCATAAAGTGAAAAAAAACACATATTGAATATCAGAGATACATGTATCATCTAAAAGCTCATTAGTCTGAGACACATCTTGCATTGTTACATGGTTTCCGTTGTTTGCACATATAGCGCGTGCTGTTTGCATATGGCTTTAGGCAATGCTCATTCCGGGGCCGCGCAAGGACCAAGTGCCTTCATGACGTCACTACGCGGAAGTGCCTTCATGACGTCACTACTTCATGACGTTCATGAAGTTCATGACGCGGCCCCGGAATATGAATACCGAAAATTATCTACGTGATTTATAAAAGTACTGAAAATACTGAATATAATCCTGAAATTACATCAGTTTTTTTGTTGGAAATGTAACAATAACGTTTGATCATGTCCAGCCGTGTGCAAACGTAACCCTGGGATTCCACTGTAGCCCTGGGAGGTCCCCAGGGTGTCCGGTTAGGAGATGTTCCACTGTAACCCTGGGAGGTCCCCAGGGTGTCCGGTTTGGAGATGTTCCACTGTAACCATGGGAGGTACCCAGGGTATCCGGTTTGGAGATGTTCCACTGTAACCCTGGGAGGTCCCCAGGGTGTCCAGTTTGGAGATGTTCCACTGTAACCCTGGGAGGTCACCAGGGTGTCCGGTTTAGAGATGTTCCACTGAAACCCTTGGTCCCCAGATTGTCGGGTTTAGAGATGTTCCACTGTAATACTGATAAGTCCCCAGGGTATCCGGTTTGGAGATGTCCCACTGTAACCCTGGGAGGTCCCCAGTGTGTCCGGTTTGGAGATGTTCCACTGTAAATCAGACACGTGAGCACTTCATGACACATTCTCGTGGTGTGCAATCATGAAAATCGTTGAGATCAGAGTTATATAACAGCGAAACACATCTAAGTTTAACATTCCGAGTGTACGGTTTAGAGGGGTTCCACTGTATATAAGGAATACGCGACATTTCTTATAGACTTTTAAGAAATATAAATTCGCTTTTAAAAGTCCAACACTACTGATTCTGCAACCAGTAAATTTTCAACTTTTAAAAGTTTGTATCCTCATGCATTCGTTTGTCAATGAAACAGAGTATGACCTCATCCATGGTGTTTTACCAATACTCGTTTGCAATATTGCCAATACGAAAGTATAATTATTACGAACCTAATGAACACGTTCATACTTGATTAACCTCTGATTGAATATTATACATGTATAGTGAAATAAGATGTTTAGATCAGGGATCAAATTAATGTAATGATACTATAGACTTAAGTATTGACCTTGGTAATATCGTTTATCCCGTCAACACAGTTCGTATGTGCCGTGAAACACGGTGCCGTGAAACATTTTTGATATCCTGGCAAAACGACCTAATCACTGCGTATGAATATGTGCGGTGGCTGGGATTATTCTTTTGCATTTTAAAGCCAGGTGTAGGTGTTGACGGGATAAATAGAATAGTTGGTTAGTGCCGTGAATGGGGAAAATATCTGGCGCGGCACGGAAACGAGATGTGCTCGGCAGAGCCTCGCCCATCCCGTTTTCTAAGCCTTGCCAGATATTTTTGACCATTCACGGCACTAACCTACTATTCTCTATGCATTGTACATATACATGTAGACCGCCTCATACGCTAATTATGCAAATATTTGAATGCATTTTTATTTAAAAATACTTGAATATTGTGCTTGAAATCAAGCAGTTGGATTGGCTGAACATGAGTTGTGCTGCAACTGCTTGATTGCAAGCTGAGATTGTAAATACTATAGGAATGAATGGCCTTTTTGTGGAATTTATCGGGGTATAAACTTGGAAAAGTCGCGGGAATACTGGACGAAGGCCGGAAGGCCTCGTCCAGTATTCCCGCGACTTTTCCAAGTTTATGTCCCCGATAAATTCCACAAAAAGGCCATTCATTTCTTATAATTCCAGCATTTGAAATAAATTCATCACGAAAATGTGTTTATTTTGACAGACGGCAGCCATTTGTTTACATTGACAGCACTGACAGCGCACCTGTAGAAAGTAGTTCGGCGTGGGAGTTTACTGGAATATCAATTTTGGACAGACTTGCTACGGACCAATCAAATGTTAGGGAATTGTGTAAATATTTTTGTGCTGGAATTATATGTTCAGAAACGTTGACATCTTGGCAAGATTAACGCAAGCGGTTGTGTATAAAATATATTGACGTGGAATATTACGGTGTTCCGTTAGGGTCATCGCTATTGAGTCGATACTACTACCGTACGATAGTACGATACTACGAGTGCAGATAACATGAAGCGACGATGACAGTACTACGATATCACAATCACGATAACGCGATATCGCTATAGCACGATAAAGATACTACGATATTATCGCAATATCATCATCGTCATCGGAATATCGTACGTCGTCGTATTGTCGTGGTATTGTAATATCGTCATCGTGCCATCGTAGTATCGTCATCGTAGTATCATATTATGGTCATTATAGTATAGACTCGAAAGCGGTATTACGATGGACTTAACGAAAGACCATATTATTCCGATCTGTTTTTAGCCGGGTTTTTAAAAACAATCCCGGGTATTGGATGGGCGAAAGCGGCGGGCTGCCGCTTTGTCCAAGTCCAATGTTAAGTGTTCGTGTTTTGTCAATTTCTCTGTTACTATACCACCTTGAACCACCATACTTGCACAACTTCATAACCAACGGGTACCCATCACATACCACTATC
Organism: Conchocele bisecta; assembly: GCA_029237695.1. Lineage (NCBI taxonomy): Eukaryota > Metazoa > Mollusca > Bivalvia > Lucinida > Thyasiridae > Conchocele > Conchocele bisecta. Next base: position 56,518,597 of record CM055278.1, read on the forward strand.
CAACAGATGACCTTTTATGACATTGATCTATTTTTTCTGCGTAATCGACTTAGCCATTTTCAATGTTACTGTACCACCTAGGACCATCATACTTGCACAACCTCATAGAAAACGAGTGCCCCCCCCCCCCCACATAACACTATCTAACATGTGACCTTTTTTGACCTTGACATTTTTTATAGCCATTTTCAATGTTAACTTTTCGTGTTTATCTCCATTTCTCTTTTACTTTACCACATAGGACCACCATATATATACTTCATGAACAGCGGGTGTCCACCACATATCACTATCCAAATCCAACATGTGACATTTTTTTACCTTGACCTATTTTTTCCGCGTAGTCAACTTAGACATTTTCAATATTAAGTTTTCACGTTTAGATCCGTTTCTCACGTTCTGTACCACCTAGTACCACCATACAGCTTCATAACCAACGGGTGTCCACCACATACCAATATCGAACAATTGACATTATTTTACCTTGACCTATTTTGTCTGCGTCATCGACTTAGCCATTTTTAATGTTAAATTGGACAGCTCTCATCAGACAGCACAGACGTTCACTCGTATCTTGTACTAATCAATGTATGCCAGCCTGCAACTGTATGTAGGTTTTCTCATACACTGGACAAGTCGCAGGAATACTGGACGAAGGCCGGAAGGCCTCGTCCAGTATTCCCGCGACTTTTCCAAGTTGGCTTCATTTGCCATTTTAGGCCACTGACAGTTGTCACTTTCAATCGTGGTCATAATAACATTAGCAGCTCCAATTGTCTATGTCTTGAAGAAAACCCGGCATTCGCGGGTTTGCCTCGTCTCCTTTTATTTATGGGTCAGTGGTTGTTAAATGAAACCACGTGACATTGATATACAGTGTAGATCTTGATCGTCATGTGTGCTCATGCAATCACTAATGGATCATAACAGTTATTTAGCAACATTAACTATGTTCGGTTCACTGAATGGCGAGAAGCGTAGACCTGATGCACATGCTGATCAGGTATTACACTCGATCTAATTTAATGTTTTGAAGGTAGCTGATAAGTTTCTCTGTGTGTGTGTGTGTGCGTGTGTGCGTGCGCGACACGTGTGTGCATGCATGTGTACGTTCGTGTGTGTGTGTGCGTGTGCGCGTGTGCGCGTGCGTGTGTGTGAGTTTTCAGATATACATGTATAATTAACCCATTTCATGCTGAGGAAATACCGTTTTGATAGGGAAAATCATAAATATTTTGTTTAAATGTGCGTAGAAGTATATGTCGCGACCACCATTTGATCCGTCTCATCGAGATGGTTCAAATGAGTGGTCGCAACATATATTTTCATTGAGAAATAACAAAAAATATTTAAAACAATTCATACCCGTAAAGGTGTATTTCTAATTTAATGGGCTAAGAGCCGCTATGCTACATTTCATGTTTCAAGTATCAGGTTTCATAGGATGTAGTTAAAGCCACTATTGAGTGAAGGACGACCGCTAAATCTTCATGTTGCAGGTACGCATCCACACAGCCTGATCTGGGGCCGATTTCACCAACCGTGATTGCAGGGAGGGAGTAATCATTTATTTTTTCTGAAATGCATATACGACTGCATAACGACTGCATATAGTTGATGATTAAAAGTATGCAGAATTATTATACTGAATTTATTACATTATCACAGCCAAAATGGCTGTGATAATGTAATAAATTCAGTATAATAAAAATTAATAAATTTATCCTAAAATTGAAAATTTCTCCCTCAAAGTATACTTTGCTAGAAAAGTATACTTTGCAATGTTGATGAAATAGGCTACAGTATATCTTTGTACTGTTAGCTATTACGTCATAACACGCAATATTTGCCCTTATCAGTGTACATGCATATGTACAATTATAGTCTGATATTTGCTATATTGTCACAAATCCCATAAATCCCATTCCTCAAGTCACAGACACATTGTGTGGCTTACTGGATTTATCGCCAATGTAGCTAATGACCAAATAATCTGTAGCCTGATAACGATCGATATTGCTTGTTGAATGGCGAACAGTGTAGATCCTGATCGGACTGTGTGGATGCACATCCTAATCTGGATCTACACTGGTAACAAGGTCATAAAGCGATTTTTCTCTCAATTGCGAAAGCGTAAAGCCCCATTTCTAAAGTTACAGCCATATATACCTTCGTGTTTCTAGTGTTGGATTACATTGGCAAGTAAGCCTCTATTCTGCAGTCGCAATCACATACGTGAAGACTTGCCAAAAATGAGCAGTTTTTACCATCGACCGAGACGGAACTAGATTTCCCATTGTCAGTCGAGACTGATGCTGTTGGTGATATGGCAGAGCCTGAAAGACTGATGGACATGTTTACAAAATGATAAACCAAACAATCAAATTGGGCGATGAATGTACAACAACGATCACACTAACCCGAATTTTCTGTCGACGTCATATTAATGGCGTGTTGCCGTTCAATAGTTATTTCGAGAAAATTTAAATAACGTCATGACGTCAAATTTCTGTAAAATTAGGGGATAACCATGCTTTGTTTTTCGATTTTGAGCGGTATTTGGGAGGTTTTATGGCCTGTGAATCAGTTTTACGGCGATGCGTTAGCGGAGCCGTAAAACTGATTCTCAGACCATAACAATTCACACATACCGCTCCAAATCGAAAAACAAAGCATGGTTATTCCTATTATAATGCACCTAGCGTGCTCCCTACGTTCTGCAACGTCGTAGCATATCATGAACAGTGATATTTTTCTATACGTCAGCAGGTTGCTGTCGTCATCGATAACCGCCTCACACCAAATGAATTTGAAGAAATGTAACTCCGCTGAAGAATATTCCCATTTCAAGTTGAGATTAACGGGACTTTTTCTGAGACACGTATACATGAAATCAACTCTAATGTTTATTTTAACAATTGTATTGCTTTTCTATGTGTAGTTGAAACAGTTAATTGCTTTTATTCATTAAAGAAATGTCAACATATCTGCAGTGGGTTCGTGTGATCTTTTACGAAGGAAATGCAAACAAGAGTCACAGGATTTACGCCTAATTCAGGTGATTACCCATCTACAATACAGTTTATTATGTATAGTCATGTATATATATGCACATTGGAATTCGTAAACTTATAGGCTGGTACTGGTCTATTGAGTTTGCATTTGAGCATTTTAGTAAATTCTTCTGTGTTTTGGGCGGGTGGGGTAATATTGTTTTGTGAATTTGTTGTAGGGCCACCAGGAAGTCATGTTTGTCAGTCATTGGTCGATATTCTCTACCGCGTTGGGTTGTATATGTCAACATGGCAGAATGATTAACCGAACATGTACCGAAAATGGTTTGGGAAACATTTGGATTGTTTACAAAAGCGCGTAGGGTTACATACATATGTCAAATTGTAAAACACAGACTGGTAAAACGGATATTTTATATGCTGTGACTTTTCATATTTTATAGGCTGTAATTTCAATTGACCAATCAGATGCGTGCTTTCTACTTTCGGTGCATTATCATCATGATTTGTCCCGTCAACACAGTGCGTATGTGCCGTGAAACACGATGCCGTGAAACATTTTTGATATTCAGTCAATACTATTTTTGCATTTTACAGCCATTTGTAGGTGTTGACGGGATAAATAGAATAGTAGGTTAGTGCCGTGAATGGGAAAACATATCTGGCGCGGCACGGAAACGGGATGTGCTCTGCAGAGCCTCGCCCGTTTTTGATATCGTGTCAATACGACATAATCAATGCGTATGAATATGTGCGGTGGCTGGGATTATCTTTTTGCATTTTAAAGCCATTAGTAGGTGTTGACGGGATAAATAGAATAGTAGGCTAGTACCGTGAATGGGAAAAATATCTGGCGCGGCTCGGAAACGGGATGTGCTCGGCAGAGCCTCGCCCATCCCGTTTCCTGAGCCTTGCCAGATATGTTTTCCCATTCACGGCACTAACCTACTATTCTCTATTTGTCTATTACATACTAAACTATCGCGCTGTGAGCCTCTTGAAATTAACTTCTGATATACAACTAAGATGTGACTTACACACAAATAAATCAAACTACTTCGAAGATGACGAGGAACTCTAATTTTATTACATTGTATTATTTTGGAGTTATGCCGAAGTAGTATTTCCAAATTTGAGTTTGAAGCGTTCTTTGTTTACTTTCTACTTTGTGGAGATTGACCTACAGTGGGGTCAGCGTGTAAGTGCACACACGAACGAACACGACAGGTTGGTTCCAACCTGTCGTGTTCGTTCGTGTGTGCTCTTACATCACTACACTCACACCACCCAACTGGTCCCTTTTCCATTGACGAGTCACATTATATAGGTAAATGACGATAGTTTGGAATCCAAATGACAGGTGCGTGTGACGAACATTGGCCACAACAAAAATCAGTAATTGTGCCCCAGTCACTCTAACAATCGCGATAGTTTTCAGCACAGTTGTGTACAGCGGCTAAACTCAGGGGATAACCTTGCTTTTTTTTTGCGATTTGGAGCGGTATGTGGGAGGTTGTATGGTCTGTGAATAAGTTTTGCGGCGACGCGTTACGTTACGAATATAATTAGAAAATATATTGACGTCTTGCGTTGCATTATGTTTCAATGGGAAACGAACGTACGTATACAACAATTATTAGCCCATCGCCGATAGGCAAGAGGGGATATAACGTTAATACATGTATGTATGTATGTATGTGCGTACGTGCGTGCGTTAGTAAAACCTTTCATTTTTCAATAAGGTATGAACAGTGCCACCGATTTTGATAATATTTGGCCACAATGTGTGTCAGACGGATGATGCTTTGTTTTGCACATGACCAACGTCCAACCGCCTAAGGTCAAGGTCACTGAAGACTTACGTTGTTTTTTTATTATCAAGGCTGCTAGTGAGGGAATTAGCTTAGGGATAACCACACTTCCAACCACCTAAGACCTCGAACGTGTGCCCGAACAGACAGACGGACAAACGGACTGACAGGATGTCGATTATATGTATCACAAACACTGTTTCAGGGTACATAATAAGCTTGAATGAGTCAGTAGAATAATGGGGCTAACTCCCTGATGGAGTTAGCCCCCTTGTTCCTCTGACACGTAAAATGCTGCGTAGAAATCATGATGTCCTTGAAAGAATAGTAAATACAGTAGTCGGATAATCACCGTAACACGGGGTCAATAAATGAAATTAACTGCGTGAAAATATTCCCTAATTTGTGTAATGGTACCCTCGATGAATGCGGAGCTATAAAGACTTTACTGAAATCGCATTTGTTACCAATGAAAGTAAATATGTGGAGTAATGTGGCAAAGCTTCTCAAATTTGCAAAGAGCTTCAGCCGCCGTAATTGAATTTCTCGAACATCAACACTGGCCATAAAATATCCGCCAATAGTTGTAGGGTTAAGAACAAAAGTTGTATACACCACCGCCTGCGTTAATCTTGCCAAGATGTCAACGTTTCTGATCATGTATTCGCAATCTCAATTCGCAATCAAATCGCAGATTGAGAGAGAGAGAGAGAGAGAGAGAGAGAGAGAGAGAGGGAGGGGGGGGGGGGACGGAGTCAGTGGGAGGGAATAATGGAGAGAGAGGATCATTCACTCCACAAATATCCCCCGTACACCAACGTGTTGTACTAACCAGTTCCAGACACATTTTCGTGTGCATACCCCTAGTGTTTCCGGGCGCTCGAGGTGTGCGAGCATAGTTTTCCCGAAAAATATGTTAAATAATGCATGTTTGTCGGCAATATATGATACAATAAGCAATGAAACACGTATTTTTGATTAAAAGTGTTTTAAACCGGATAGGAAATGTCACGGAAACCCGTTTGTTTGCACACCTGGGGGCCGTTTCACTAAACTTCGTACTACTAAGCTTTTCGTAAGTACAAACTTATGATAGTCTGTAAATTTCACATTAATAATGTGTTTTTGTAATCGATTGTTGGATTTACATTTATTGACCATATGCGGCATATGCAGCAGCCTATGTTCAATATCTGTAAATCCATCAAGTTAAATCTGTAGGCGATCCTAAATTTGCACTTACGAACATTTTAATCGTAGGAAGTTTATGGACAACGGGCCCGGCGTCCCCTGGTGATGAAACAGAATACAGTGGAATCTCTCTAAACCGGACAACAAGAAACATAAGTGAATCATAATGGTGATGGGTTTCTTTGTCATTTATCTCAGGTGATAAAGCCTGTTCGTGATAGCATACACACAAGTATGGCTCGGAATAATCAAATGCCTGATTTACGGTGAAACCTCGCTAAACCGGACACCCTGGGACATCCCAGGGTGTCAGGGTTAGCGAGGTTCCACTGTAATAAAAACTAGTTCTACTGCAGATTTGCATAGTATGTCTGAACCTAATTGTACATGTAAGTCGCCTGTAAAAATCTTGGATTGGCTCAAAAAATGTGTATAATACTGAAAAATGTAAATGATTTATCGACGACACTGGCTCGATGACCATGCATGTCGGGACCGACTATTTAAGTCCCCATCCGATAGGACTAGGCTAGCACGAAGTTGTCTTGCCGATGGACACGCCGAATCGGCCATTAGGAGCAGGTCGAGGTGGGAATCTAACCCGGGGTCTCCCGACGCTGTACCTACTGAGCTAATCCGGCCACCTATTGAAACATAACTAGCGCTTCAAACATATTACATGCATCTTGTTTTTTCAATCCATGGCTACTAAATTATTTTATTTAAATTAATTACGCTAGCGTCTATAATGGGAACTCTTTCTAAAGTTGTATATCATTATCATTTTACAATAACAAATAAAGAAAATCAACAATTCGTCCTTACTGCTACATGCATAGCAAGCATGCTACATTATGCCAAACCGAATTATCTTCCCTGTTTATCACAGTTTGCGATAGTATTTACTTGAATAGAACGCACCTTCTTGGAAATTTCATTAAATTAAATGGTACTAGTGATTGATATACGTACGGACGTAGAATTTTGTTCTTATTAATTCGTTCCAACGAAATAACATTTCGTTCCCACGAAATAACAATTTGTTCCCACGGGAACGAATTGTTAATTCGTGGGAACGAATTGTTATATCGTGGAAACGAATTGTTCATTCGAGGGTACGAATTATCATTTCGTGGGAACGAATTGTTAATTCGAGGGAAAAACTGTTGTATCGTGTGAACGAATTGTCAATTCGAGGGTACGAATTGTTAAATTGAGGGAACGAATTGTCATTTCGTGGGAACGAATTTCTAACAATTATACGTGCCCGCTATACAGATATAATCATTCAGTAGTATTTATTTTACTGATAGTGACGCGCGGTGGTATCAGGCTATTTTCATATGCAAATGAGTTGTGGTATTTTTAAAAAAATAATATTTTCGACAGATTATAAAGTATGATCATTGCACATCCAAAAAATAAATACCGAGTATAAATATTAATGTCCGTGAACATTTTAAAGAAACATGGTGTGTTTCAGTGTGGAATTTTACACCTGATATACAATGTATAATAACGGCAGTCACTACGTGAGGTAATGGTGAATGAATGTTTATTATGCCAGAAAATGTCTGAGATGATGTCTCTGATATAAAGAACAATGTGTGCCTACTGAGTGGGCATGCACCTTTAACATTTAATGTTTGGTCTGTGTCGTAAATGCCACACACATTTGCTTTCACCAGTTACAGTCGCAATGGGACACGCCATGTGATTTTGTACCTAAGAAGATAGGTATATCTCATGAACCATATTTACACAAATTATATTATTTTCCGTTCATGACGTTGAACCTTGGCGAGATTTTCATAGAAAATGCGGAATTCTATTATGCATTTTATCCCGTCAAGACGCACTAGTGCGTATGTGCCGTGAAACACGGTGCCACGAAACATTTTTGATATCCTGTCAATACGACCTAATCACTGCGTATGGATATTTGCGGTGACTGGGGTTATTGTTTTTTTTGCATTTTAAAGCTATTTGTAGGTGTTGACGGGATAAATAGAATAGTAGGTTAGTGCCGTGAATGGGAAAAATATCTGGCGCGGCACGGAAATGGGATGTGCTCGGCAGAGCCTCGCACATCCCGTTTTCTAAGCCTTGCCAGATATTTTTTCCCATTCACGGCACTAACCTACTAGTCTCTATATCCGTGAAAATGTCCTCAACTTTCGAAAAACGTCGTAGATCTAAATGTTGTAAATAATTTTCGCTCATGTTCTTGGGTACAATCACGTGGGTTGCCTCCTATGTACATGTATCTGATCTTCTGTTACTGTTTATTCATTACATCTCGACTGCGCGATGTATTCCCTAAGCCACGCGACGCCATATCGAGATCACATACATATCCACCAATTAGTACGATGGACCACCGCTGGACACAAAACACCAAGACCGTACAACTTCCACGACAATACTAGCAGATGTATTACACCATCGCCTGCGCTAATCTTGCCAATATTTGATTTTATTTCTTATTTGAAAATCCTTGAATATTCTGCTCAGAATCAAACAGCTTGATTGGCTGAGCCTGAGCTGTAGCTACAGCTCAGGCTCAGTCAATCAAGCTGTTTGCGTGTGAGTTGGGATTTCACATACTCCTGTTCAGAAACGTTGTCCTCTTGACAAGGTTAACGCGGGCCGTTGTGTACCAGGGGCCCGTTTCACTAAACCACGTACGACTAAAATGTTCGTAAGTGCAAAATTATGATAGTCTGTAAATTTCATATTAACAATGTTTTCTTGCAACTAATTATTGGATTTACATGTATTGAGCATAGGCTGCACATGCAGCCTATGCTCAATAAATGTAAATCCATCAATCGAGATTTCCAGACGATCCTAAATGTGCACTTACGAACATTTTAATCCTACGAAGTTTAGTGAAACGGGCCCCTGGCGCATAGCCGCGTACTGACCAAATGTGTGGTTGGTCGGGCGGACGCGACGGCGTAAATTAACGGTATGGGCTCCTCCTTAGAGGAAGCACGATTTGGTTTGGCTCTCAGGTTCCTTTTTTTATCTTTGGCGCTTTTGTTACCTGGGAGTTTAGTTCATTATTATAAAAGTAGTAAGATTATTATTGATCCTGCTGCTTTTAGGAGGGGGCCAAGTGATTCTGGTGTGGCGAGGACCTGGCACCAGATCAGGATTATTCTGATTTCAGGGCTGAATATATTTTTTTTTTATTGTAAGTTTTCAGTTCTGATTTTGGGATTACCCCCCACACCCCCCCCCCCACCACCCATTTGTACATGTACTTGAACATGTACATGTACTTGTACAGGTAATATATGGGACTTAGTACTAAACCCATTGACCCGGCCTTAAATTACCTTAGCTGTTGATAGGCCGTTAAACCCCAACAAACAAACAAACAAACTGCAAAATGCTGCATTTCAGACATTGACATTCAATTCGGATAGCAGTTAATCCAGAATCGAAAGCTATTTTCACTTACGTTTCATTGGTCAAACGATATCACGTGACGCTGACACTACTTTGATGACGCAATGCAAGCAAAGTGCGTTCCTTTTAACAAAACAAATACGACACATTACATACGATTTATTAGATGTATTGGTATTTGACGGCCTATCAACAGATATGGCCATTTAAAGCCGGGCCAACGGGTTCGATATCGCATGTAATCTGCTGCGTTAGGGAGAAAATCCCAAAATCAGAAAGGAATATTTACATCGAAATAAATATATTCAGCCCTGAAATTAGAATAACCTGACCTGGTGGCAGGTCAATACCACACCAAAGTCACTTGGCCCCTTTCCATAAAAGTAATAGGATTAGAAACAATCGTATTACTCATACAAGTGGTATAACCAGATTAAACCACTCCCACTTGCCACCCACAACTATATGGGAATTCATAACACAAACATACCCGATCAATATAATAACATGCTAGACTAAGTGTCTTTTGATATCTTTTGATATCAAGCTTATCAGGCTCGGCTATGAAACGGTGGGAATTCCTCGGCGAGCCGAGGAATTCCTACGCGTTTCATGGCATTGCCTGATAAACTTGATATCAAAAACACATGCCTGTTATTAAATTTATTTCTAACAAGCGTGGCTGCAAAACATCATATATATAGGACAATCATGGACGGAACAGATCACATAAATCACTCGCCATCTCAATTAATTCTTCGCCATGCTTGTAATTTCAGACGTGAGTTGAGGATTATATTCCCCGTGAATTATTGTCTTTAACATTCGGAAATAGATTCAGATTGCAAAATTCACCCTGTATTAAATTGCGATATAGGAAATAAATCTGTATATTCCGTGCTTGACATAATTTCATCATCTAATGCGCAGCATTATCAGATCATTGGGCGACAGCAATCTACGGCATTTATAGAGGTTATTCAACTTGTCCAAATACATATTATTTGTCACGTGGTGTCTGCGGAACGTCTTCCCGTGCGTTATTCCGTTATTCTCCAGGGGCCCCTTTCACCAAACTTCTTATCACATGAACATCTTGTTATGACGTGTTGTAACCAATTTCATAAATGTAATATGACACACGTGTAATAACACCTTCAGCTAATTATATTGGCTGGTCGCATCTCTACTGTCTGTTTCACGAAAGCTGCCCAAATTTTACGGCCATATAGACAATTCAAAAACAATATTATTTTCGATATTAAATTAAAGGAAAATTTAAGAATGAGCCTTCTTTTTATCAAATATTGATTTTATTACGAAAAATTGATTTGTCTATGGGAATTTAACATGGGGGAACAAGTGGTAAGGAAGTGTGGGAGGAGTCAAAAAACGAAAAAAATTGGAAATTGATTCCGAAACCTGACTAGATAGCTTGGATATGATCTAACTAAGAAAACAAAAGTTAAATTTTAAAAATCGGTCCAGTATTTCTGAAATTCTAAAACATTTCCCCATGTTAAATCCCCATACAGTAGACATCTGCTGTCTATGGGGATTTAACATGGGGAAATTTTGTTTTCGCAATAAAATCAATATTTGACCAAATTTCACGAAATAAAAAGAAGGCTCATTCTTAAATTTTCCTTTAATTTAATATTATCGAAAAAAATATGGTTTTTGAATTGTTTATAATTATGGCCGGAAAATTTGGGCAGCTTTCGTGAAACAGACAGTAATTACGAACGCTATGCCAAACGAACGTCAAAAGGAAGACGTTCCAAATGATGTCCCTAATGGCGCGATAAATAATTTCGTTTTAACGTCATTAGAAGCGTCGGTGACTCTGTAAAATCACTATACAATTGCTAAAAAGCGCTCTCGTTTCGAAATACAAATTGTTTACAAAGAACGGGAACCTATACTATGGCATATTTATAACATATGTGTTGCTAGTATTCAAACTATTTTCTCTCGGTGGAGAGTTTAACTTGAGGGGAAAATAGTCCGTGGCATCTTTTCACTAAAACGTATTGGATATATCCAATGTTTTCGGTTATTTGGGGTGTGAAGTCATGTAATAAACAGGAACTCAAATTCGTCTCCATTTGATATGAGCTTTATGAAACTCGTCAGCAATTTTATGCACCTTGCCAGAGGGCTCGGTGCATAAATTGTGCGTGACTCGTTTCATAAATATAATATCAAATGGAAACTCGTTTGAGATCCTATATTTACAATAAAAATGTTCATACGAAGATATTTATTTATTTGCTTCTCACACCTAAGTGATTAGCTAATGTTACCATTGTGCACCTACATACATAGAGAATAGTAGGTTAGTGCCGTGAATGGCAAGGCTCAGAAAACGGAAAATAGAATTTCTTTATTTCTCATCAGAAGTATATGTAGTGACCACCATTTGAACCGTCTCGCCGAGACGGTTCGTTCAAATGAGTGGTCACAACATATACTTTGGTTCAGAAATAAGGAAAATAGATAGAGAATAGTAGGTTAGTGCCGTGAATGGGTAAACAAATCTGGCAAGGCTCAGAAAACGGGATGGGCGAGGCTCTGCCGAGCACATCTCGTTTTCGTGCCGCGCCAGCTATTTTGTCCCATTCACGGCACAAACCTACTATTCTATTTATCCCGTCAACACCTACAAATGGCTGTAAAATGCAAAAATATAACCCCAGCCACAGCACATATTCATACGCAGTGATTAGGTCGTATTGACAGGATATCAAAAATGTTTCACGGCACCGTGTTTCACGGCACATACGCACTGTGTTGATTGGATAAACACATAATTACATACATATATGGCCGCATCCGCTAAAGATATTCCAATTTCCAACATCGGCTGCCATTGTAAATGTAATTCTAAAATTAAATTGTGCATCTACGAACTTCTTATTCTTAGTAAACGAAGTTTAAAACGGGCCCCGGATCATCATCCGTGCATGGAGTAAAAACACCATTAAGGACTGGTGGGACCCCAGATCATCCTATGATTAAGGCATGATTGCTTCGTGAACGTGATGGGATATATGCATAACATACATGTGAAAATGTTCTTCTTACTATATCCTACACGGTGCATAGAGTTACCATGTCGGTCAGCTTAGTGTGTACAAGACACTGCCAGTGTTACCTCTTATAGCGCGTGACACATACCACTAATAATATGACAAACACGTGAATAAAATTTGATGCAACATGGTGAGACATCAGACTACAGCGTGCTGTGCCTTGCTTTTATCAAATGTATATACAAAGTTTGATATCTGAAGGATTTATTGACCCTTTGTTAAAATGTTTGAGAATTCAGTAAATACTGTGTAACATTAAGAACAATACACAGTGCTGTAGATATATACCTGTATTACCATACATACTGTATTGACCTGTAAGCAGTTATCTGAGTGTATTTTCACTTGTCAGCTATGCGAGTACATATGACTTTTACCTGTGGCATGTGTATTTCTAACAATGGACAGTGCATCAGTTTGACATTTTACACATTTATCATACTACGTGTCCATTGTATATTTCTGAGTGATGGTAGAAAAGCTCAGAAATATAGCTTTTTGTGTAGTCTGCTGAAACAATATTTATAGGACGTTGTCGTCCTATATATATGGGACGTATTGCACCAAATTACATTAGATTTTCTACCATAGTATTTTCTGTACGTGTCAAACGCACCAATTCCAATCCGGTTAGCTCAAAGCAAGCAAAATGTTTCGCACTATTTCTTCAGTATGCACTAAGGGCTGTTGTAATATCACATTCATACATGTAAATGATGTACATGTATGCAAGTTGTATAAATATGTGGTTTAAACCTCTACTGCAGCATGCCATGTAGTTGTCTACCCTGCTACATTTGGTACCTATATATAGTGCTGCTATGCTGCTAATTACTACTTTCACATACGCTCTCTCTCAGTGAACAGTCACATATATGTTTATGTATAATAAAGTGTATAGTTAGAATACCAAGTCATTATTCATTACATACATAACAAATACATAACACTACAAGGGCCACACTCGATTTACTGGAATGTAACCAGAAATAAAAGCTACGACTCCCTATGCGAATATCGCATTAAGCTCTTCTTGTAATTGGTCTGTGCAACATGTGTGTAGTTGGCGGCGACACGGGTCCATCAGCCGTATGCGACCAGCGTAGCCATACTGTCTGTTACATTTTTTTCTGCCGACGACGTCTTCATGAGCTGCAGTTGGTGGTCCCGGAAGTTCGACACATACTTATGTAATTTTTGCGAAGAATCGATTTCCGTGTCACTATAGACACGGAAATCGATTGTTCGAAAAAACGGGCCAAAGTACCGAGACCACCAAATGCCGCTTAACAAGACGCGTTTGATGCGCCATATTTCATAACAATCCGTTACATAATAATGACAAAATAAAATAATACGTACATGTACTTTGAATCAACGGCTTCTGGAAGTTTCAGTACTTGTTGTTGTTGTACTACGTGATCATACACCTTGTACAATACGATCGATTGCGTGCCAATAAAGTATGGTTGCAAAACTAACTACGGTGTTCGTCTTAGAAAGGTTACAGAACAGGGGGTAATTTCACAAAATTCATAAGACTAAAATGTTCGTAGGTGCAAATTTAAGATCGTCTGTAAATTACAATTTATGAATTTACGTTTATTGAGCATAGGCTGCATATGCAGCCTATGCTCGATAAATGTAAATCCAATAATTGTTTGCAAGAAAACATTGTTAATGTGAAATTTACAGACTATCATAGTAATTTTGCACTTACGAACATTTTAGTCGTACGAAGTTTAGTGAAGTAGCCCCAGGTGCAACTGAGGTGATGATCACGAGAACATTACAGTATTGTGCCATATTCACGTCTCGTGAGTTCATATTGGTCGGTGTCAGAACTATGTTTCACACCGTATAAAAGTCACAAATGTGTTTATTTTATTAATATTTCGTAAATTCCATTAGGCACATATACTTTGTGAGTCATGTGGGTATATATATACTGAAAAGGTTATTTGATTTCTATGTATATATATATGCCACTCGTTCCGACGCGCTCCTAGAGCATGGAGAGAGAGAGAGAGAGAGAGAGAGAGAGAGAGAGAGAGAGAGAGAGGAGAGAGAGAGAGAGAGAGAGAGAGAGAGAGGCGCAAGCGCATTCTTCAACACTGCTGCGTGACTTTGATTACAGGCGTTAATCTACGAGACGTATTTTACAGAAAGGGACGAGTGCACGTTGTCGAGGAGAAACGTATGAAGACGTTGAGATACACGTCGTCGAACACGTCAACAACAACCAACACCAACAAAGGAACTGTCGGCAATCTGTGACATGCTATATTGATTGCAAAGGTAATGCGCCGCGCTTTCCCCTGACCAGTATATAGAGTGTCATCTGGCCGATTGACCCCTACCACTTCACACGACGTGTGCTTCAGAATCAATTCACAGGAAAGGATGCGTCTTTGCTCAAAAGATATACATGTACTTATATAACATGCCACGACAAAAACAGAGACGATTAGTTTGTTTACCAGTCTAAATGTTCATATTGCTCACGTATGCTGCGTGATACGTATCCGAAGTCTTTGCTAAAGGGATGAGAAATGTTACACCAGTAGCCTATTTCATCAACATTGCAAAGTATACTTTTCTAGCAAAGTATACTTTGAGGGAGAAATTTTCAATTTAAGGATACATTTATTAATTTTTATTATACTGAATGTATTACATTATCACAGCCAGGCTGTGATAACGTAATACATTCAGTATACTAATGTCTGTGATAACGTAATACATTCAGTATACTAATGTCTGTGATAACGTAATACATTCAGTATACTAATGTCTGTAATAACGTAATACATTCAGTATACTAATGTTGCATACATGTACTCATCAAATATGTGCAGTCGTTAGTTCTATATAAAATAATGCATTTCAGGAAAAATAAATGATTACTCCCTCAAAGTATACTTTGCTAGATAAGTATACTTTGCAATTTTGATGAAATCGGACAGTGTCAGCCCAGATCAGACTGCTCTGAGCTTACACTGATCGCAAACAGAATATTCCTCATTTGGTCGTGGCGAATGAGGTATACGCAGTCAATAATTGGAGTGGTGTTCCTTTCAGAAACCTCCTGCCGGGAGAATTGTATAGTAAACCTATATTTATCCACAGTTTAAGGATTCATACACGTCGGTTTGAAATTGTTTTGTTGTTCTCGAAAACATGCGTTCCGTTAATGTGACGGAAATATAGCGGAACGTAATTATTTACGAGTTTTATTGAAAAAGTGAACGTACGGTGTTTGCTACGAATCTTTGATCTGTCTCGAGGTGCATGATCACGTGGTTACAAAACAACAACGTCGCCCACTCCAAAGTAAGTATTATTTGATATTTTCCTTAATATGCAATGGATTTTGATGAAATATGGCGCAGCAAACGCGTCTTCATGAGCTGCATTTGGTGGTCTAGGGAGTTTGGCACAGACTTATGTCATTTTTTTCCGTGTCGGAGACACGGAAATCGATTCTTCGCAAAAACGACAGAAGTTTGGGCGGAAATACAGAGACCACCAAATGCAGCTTAACAAGACGCGTTTGATGCGCCATATTACATTAACATCCGTTACGTAATAAGGACACTATAAAAGAATACGTACTTTGAATCGGTACTTGTTGTTGTTGTTAGTACCACGTGATCATACACCTTGTGTCTGGCGCGAATGGACACTGCCTCAGATATTCAATCGTTGCTTCTTTGTTTTTTATATTCAATCCCAGCAACTGATGAACCATTTGTTGCATTGTATTTGATCGACGTAAAAACAATGTTTTAGTTATATTCAAATATATACCTACTATAACTGTGATGTACAGAGGAGGTGATTTTGTTATGCATGTCCTCTAGTGTTCTATCGCGAATCACAATGTGTGACACATAACGCTGTTCAGATGATAATACAGTTCCATATACAATGGAACCGCTCAAACCGGACACCCTGGGAGGTCCACAGGGTGTCCGGTTTAGAGAGGCTCCATTGTACTTCAGCACTCCTCCAGCAGTTTTTGTCACTTTCAATCATGAACAGACACGACAATACATACATGCCTGTGAAATATAATTGGCGATAAAAAATTACAATTTTCGAAAAAAAAAAAATATATATTTTTTTTTTCGAAAATTGTAATTTTTTATCGCCAATATCTAAATTAAACACACTGGGCTCGACAGGGTGTCCGGTTTAGAGAGGAAATTTCGCATTTGACTCAATACAATACGCTCAACTGCTGTGAGTGAGTTTATTATCCCCTCGCCGATAGACAAGAGGGGATATATCGTTATTCCATGTACGTGTACGTGCATGCGTTAGTAACACCTTTCATTTTTCAATAACTTATTAACTGCTTCACGATTTTGATAATATTTGGCCACACTGTTTGTCTATGGAGATTTGTTTAACATACGACCCACGTCCGACCGTCCTAGGTCAAGGCCACTGAGGACTAATGTTCACATTGTATGTAAGGCAAATGGGGTTGGGTTTTTTCTTTCTTATTATCAAGGCTGCCAGCGAGGGGATTACATCATGAAAATGATGAGAATCGCATAAATCGTTTGGTGTTGATATTAAAACACGTTTAGAGTGCAGGAAATGACGAAATGACCATAAATATACTAACACGTGACATCTGATGAGCCGGAATTATTTATTCCCAAGGATATAGCGGATGAAAGGAAAACATCACAGCACGTTCTAAAATATATCGCAGACTAGCATGTAATCGTTGACACGAGTCATGACAAAATGGGACTGATTGAGATTGAGACCAGTGTAGCCCCAGATGTGCCTCAGGACAAACGCTGTTAGTTATTAACCCATTACATGCGGAATACACCTTTACGGGTATGAACTTTACGGGTATGAACTTTACGGGTATGAGCATTTTTATTTTTGTTATTTCTAAATGAAAGTATAGGTAGTGACCACTCATTTGAACCGTCTCGACGAGACGGTTCAAATGGTGGTCACGACATATATTTCTGAGCTCATATAAAGAAAATATTTAGGATTTCCCACAAACACATTAGTGTATCCACAGCATGAATTGGGTTAAGTCGTAATACTAAGCTGTCTAAATTTCAGATCCACAATTTACGATCAGTGTAGCACCAGTAGCCTATTTCACCAACATTGCAAAGTATACTTATCTAGCAAAGTATACTTTGAGGGAGAAATTTTCAATTTTCGGATAAATTCATTATTTTTTATTATACTGAATTTATTACATTATCACAGCCATTTTGGCTGTGATAATGTAATAAATTCAGTATAATAATTCTGCATACTTTTAATCATCAAATATATGCAGTTGTTAGTTCTACACGACATAATGCATTTCGGGGAAAATAAATGATTGCTCCCTCAAAGTATACTTTGCTAGAAAAGCATACTTTGCAATTTTGATGAAATCGGCTACTGATCAGTTTGCGCATCCGCGTAGTCTGATCAGGGTATACACTGTTCGTTATTGTGTTATTGCAATTGCCGTTATTCTCAACTGTCTAAGCTACCATGGTGTACACAACCGCCTGCGTTAATCCTGCCAAGATGTCAAAGTTCCTGAAAAATGTATTGGCAATCTCAACTCGCAATCAAGCAGTTTGATTTGCTGAGCCTGAGCTGTAGCTGTAGACTCAGCCAATCAAGCTGCTTGATTTCAAGCACAACATTGCAGTATTCTAAGATATAAATAAATTCAAATATTGGCAAGATTAGCGCAGGCGGTGGTGTAATTAACAAAACACTGCAGATCCAATCGACGCTGCGTGACTAGCTATCAGGGGGCCGTTTCACTAAACTTCTTAAAACTAAAATGTTCGTAAGTGCGAAATTAGGATCGTCTAGAAATTTCAATTGATGGATTCACATTTATTGAGCATAGGCTGCATATGCAGCCTATGCTCAATAAATGTGTAAATCCAACAATTGTTTGCAAGAAAGCATCGTTAATGCTATATTCACATTTTTCGCTTAATAGGCAACAGGTTGCACTATGTCGCTACACCACAGTCAACGGTATAAATTTGCATCATAGCATTTACATTTCGCGCACTAAAATATATAAAAAACCTGCAGGGCGTTGATGTTCATACTTCGCTATATTGTTATTGAAAGACATTCCTACAATGTACCGCAAACATATTACCATAAACGTACCTAATAAAATGTGTATCAGCAAAATGATTAGGTCAGTCTCCACGATGTAGAAAGTAAACAGAGAACGCGTTAAACGCACATTTGGAAAGACTACTCCGCCATAACGCTTAATGTAATGCCGTGTAGTGAAATGTAATTAGAGTTATGTACTCAGGAGCAT
Source organism: Conchocele bisecta (assembly GCA_029237695.1). NCBI lineage: Eukaryota > Metazoa > Mollusca > Bivalvia > Lucinida > Thyasiridae > Conchocele > Conchocele bisecta. Next base: position 56,537,459 of record CM055278.1, read on the forward strand.
CTGATTGATAGTGAAACTGATATAAGACACACTAATCTCCAATTTCGTCGTGGCAGGCCACATAAACCATGCACATTTCGTTATAACGACCGGCATTCTGACAGTGATATATCACCAGCAGATCGGGACAATGTTTTCATTCGGAACAGTCGTTGCCGTAGCAGAATATTGGCGACATATTTCGATGTCAACAAGGGGAGAAATTGGACTTAGTCTTGTGTTGATCAGTGTAGTTTCCAGATCAACTACAGTGGGGTCAGCGTGTAAGTGTACACACGAACGAACACGACAGGTTGGTTCCAACCTGTCGTGTTCGTTCGTGTGTGCACGTACACGCTGACCCCACTGTAGCATGCTGGCACAGACAAGGTGTATGATCACGTGGTACTAACAACAACAACCAGTATTGAAACTTCCAGAATCAATCCGATTCAAAGTACGTATTCTTTTGAATTGTCCTTATTACGTAACGGATTTTGATGAAATATGGCGCATCGAACGCGTCTTAATTGTTAAGCTGCATTTGGTGGTCTCTGTGTGTACTTTGGCCCAACCTTCTGTCGTTTTTGCCAATAATCGATTTCCGTGTCGGTAGACACGGAAATAGATTCTTCGCAAAAACAGCATAAGTCTGTGCCGAACACACTGGATGATCATCAAATGCAGCTCATGAAGACGCATTTGCTGCGCCATATTTCAACAAAATCCGTTACATGTTAAGGAAAATATCAAATAATACTTACTTTGGAGTGGGCAAAATTTCAACACTTTCAGCCACTGTTGATGTTGTTATAACCACGTGAGCATGCACCTTGACAGATATGTACGTGTATTTCTACTCGTTAAATGCAAATGGCACCGAGACATGTGAACACAGTTCAGAGGCGTCGGAAGCAAATTAATATTGGGGCGGCTGCAGTCGACCCGAGTGAAGCGAGGGAGTGCTAGGGGGCTCCGGGGGCATGCCCCCTTATTTTCTTTTGAATTCTAGATGGCATTTCCTGCATTCTGCTGCATTTAAGAGACACCATTAGTAGGTATCTCGTACACATTTTTGTAGCAAAAGCATTGGTAAAAAGGAGTAATTCACTGGTAATTGTATCACATTTCCCGATCCCAAACTCACAGCAAAAATAAATTGGTCCAAATATTGGGGCGGCGGTCGCCGCCCCTGCCGCCCCCGTTCCGACGCCACTGCAGTTGGATCACCGTGTAAGTGCATCATTTGCACGGACGCTGCGTCTGGTGTTCGTCTCGTGTCGTGTTTTTAACGAGGACACAAGTTCATGTCGTTTTATAATTCGCATATCGTGTTCGTGTGAATCGTGCCGTGTAACACGGTAAGTCGTTAAAGGCATGGAAAATGCGTCACTACTTTCACAACGAAGGATGTGGCTCTTGCGGATAATAATTCGCAAAATAATCTGGAAAGATAAGATACTGAGTATCAGCTCTTGAACCCATCGTTTTCATGGCGACTAATATATCGGGTGGATAAAAAAATGGACAATGTTCAAATTCCCATATCTCACAAACTATGCAAACTATTTGAGTTTCCGCAGTAACCAGCAACCCAGCTACCAGGGGCCTGTTTCACTAAACTTCGTACGACTAAAATGTTCGTAAGTGGAAATTTAGGATCGTCTGGAAATTTCAATGGATGGATTTATATTTATTGAGCATATGCATAGGCTGCATGTGCAGCCTATGCTCAATAAATGTAAATCCAATCATTGTTTACAAGAAAACATTGTTAATGTGAAATTTACAGACTATCATAACCTTGCACTTACGAACATTTTAGTCGTACGAAGTTTAGTGAAACGGACCCCTGGTACCCACTCTTCCAACGTTTCGGCCCTAGGCCTTTAGCAAGGAATTAGTGTTTCTACTAAAGGATAAGCGGCATCCATTTTAGATTGTAATATGTTTAAACATTGTGAAATCTAAAATGGATGCCACTTAGCGTTTAGTAGAAACTAATTCCTTGATAAAGGCCTTGTGCCGACACGTTGTAGCTACAATAATTCGCCTCCGATACCTGGCGAAAGGTATGGAGCGGTGTAGCAATTTTGTTTCTACTTTCCTGGTTACTGCGGAATTGTTATACATATCATATTTAAAAAGCGTACTATTTGAGTATCGTTTTATTTTCATAATATCCTGTCATTCAATTAGCTCATATCTCACATCCACAAGTTTCAAGTTGTAGTTGTATTAAGTTTTAGGCAAATCATGGTCCGAAAATGCAAATGCCTGAATTCATTGAATATTAAACGTTTTAAATTACACCGTTTTTCTGTATCTGAAAATGATAGTTTCTCTTAAATTAACGACTTTCAACAATTTAAGCGCCTATAGTATCAACTAATGCATTGTTCTCGTTGTTTCTAATTATACATTAATGTTTTCCTTGGTTTAAACGAGTCACGAAAACATTGATTTCTAATTATAAAAACGAATACGATGTCAAAAGTATGTGCAAACGTAACGCAATCGTTCGTCAGTGGAACCAGGAACATAACCCGACTGTATTTGTGGTAATGTGCTGCTAATTGACGTTCAGTAATCGAACTAACGATCATTAGACAGCGTTGCGTCTTCCAGACACCATTGAGTGATCGGAATTGTAATAGCACATAGCAATTATGTCAGCGAATTGGGAACTGTGTACATTGTATCTGGGTAGTTGTCCGATGAAACGGTACCAACGATACACACCTGGTGGCCGTTTCACTAAACTTCGTACGACTAAAATGTTCGTAAGTGCAAACTTATGATAGTCTGTAAATTTCACATTAACAATGTTTTCTTGTAAACAATTGTTGGATTTACATTTATTGAGCATAGGCTGCATGGCAGCCTATGCTCAATAAATGTAAATCCATCAATTGAAATTTCCAGACGATCCTAAATTTGCACTTACGCACATTTTCGTCGTACGAAGTTTAGTGAAACGGGCCCCTGCCTATGTACTGTATGTGCCATATTCATACTCGTCATTTGTGGCTATGGCTGAAGAAATGAGCACGAGCTCAGCTGATCAAGCCGCTTGATTTCAAGTATTGTGAAATACAAATAAATTCAAGTGAAAATGTATCGGCAAGACTAGCACAGGCGGTGGTGTACACATATATCTGGGTCGTTGGATGATGAAATGGCTCTCATACGAAGTTTAGTGAAACGGGCCCCTGAATGAGACACAGAGAATACCAGTCTAGTGTCTTTTGATATCAAGTTTTTCAGGCAAGGTTAGGAAACGCGTAGGAATTCCGAGGCTTGCCGAGGAATTCCTACCGTTTCCGAGCCGAGCCTAATAAACTTGATATTAAAAGACAGTAGCCTGGTATTCTATTTATCAGGTAACGTTTTATGCTCGAAACTGACCACAGAGGACGTCGTTATATATGGACAGAACGCGGACTTGTTTACGTTGCGTCATTACACCGACGTCATGCGGTAACGTCACGTGACGTCATCCTACCAATTGAACGTCAGTTTTCACTTTGTTATAACCCGGAAGTATGTATCAGTAGCCGATTTCATCAACATTGAAAAGCATACTTATCTAGCAAAGTATACTTTGAGGGAGTAATAATTGATTTCCCCCGAAATGCATTATTTCATATAGATCTAACGACTTCATATATTTGATGATTAAAAGTATGCATAATTATTATACCGAATTAATTACATTAACACAGCCAAAATGGCTGTGATAATGTAATACATTCAGTATAATAAAAATTAATAAATTTATTCTTAAATTGAAAATTTCTCCCTCAAAGTATACTTTGCTAGAAAAGTATACTTTGCAATGTTGATGAAATAGGCTACTGGTCAGCGCCTGATACAACAATATGTTATCAGTCAGTACATGTATATAGGTATTCAGCCAATGCAAAGCTCGTTACCTGATACATAGCTGATCCTAGTAATAACATCCAGACGGACATTTTCTCAGCCAGCGGCGGACGTATACAATGCATTATAGGAATGAATGGCCTTTTTGTGGAATTTATCGGGGTATAAACTTGGAAAAGTCGCGGGAATACTGGACGAAGGCCGGAAGGCCTCGTCCAGTATTCCCGCGACTTTTCCGAGTTTATATCCCCGATACATTCCACAAAAAGGCCATTAATTCCTTATAATTCCAGCATTTGAAATAAATTCATCAAGAAAATGTGTTTATTTTCCGTTTTCTTAAGAATTATTTTAACTGCGCCGGACGGTTACGGAAAGTAGTTCGGCATGGAGTTTACTGGGATATAAATTTTGGACAGAGACTTGCTACGGACCAATCAAATGTTAAGGAATTGTGTAAATGTTTTTGTGCTGGAATTATTTTACAGTCAAACATCTCTAAACCGGACACCCTGGGAGGTTTAGAGAGGTTCCACTGTAAATCAGGCAGATGACCATTCTGAAATGTATTGACGTGCTTTCATGAGCATATACTAACATCTGAAATAAATTATCAAGAAACCCATCAAAAATAAGATCACAGAGGTTGTCTTGGTGTCCGGTTTAGAGAGATTCCACTTTATGTGCATCAAAATACACGCACATGTCCAATTTAGAGATGCATGCATGTGATTCCTTATGCTTTAATAGGAACTTCTAACTTGATAAACTAGAAACCCACCAACACTACTACTACCGTTTGTTTCACATTTTCTGCTGACGAACGTTTGGCTATTAAACACATCTAAAGCTAAAATAATATTTAAATGTAAGTACTTTTTCATCAATAACAAAAAAATCACCATACCCATTTTTTTTTATTTGCGAAAATTCAATTTTTCTATGGGAATTTAACATGGCAGAAAAGGAGGTAGAGGAGCTGGGGGAGGAGTCCAAAACGAAAACAATTGGAAATTGTCTGCGAAACCTGGTTAGATAGCTTGGAAATGATCCCATAGAAAAAAACTGGCAATTTCTTCAAATAAGTTTTTTGGGGAGTGTGACATTTATTTTATTGATGAAAACGTACGTAGCCCTTAGATTGCTACTCACAACAATTGTCGTCTACTGTTGCTTCTATATCTTGACTTATATCTCAATAAAAACATGGTTTGACAGCACTTCAGAATCATTTCCATTGGAAATGATTCTGAAGTGCTGTCAAAGTATGTTGTAAATTGTTCTAAAGTGCTGACAATGCATGTTTTTGATGATAAAAATGGAAAATAAACAGCAGACGACACAACAATTAAGATAGCCTTCTCAGGTCTAAATTTAAATATTTTTCAGATTGACTGTGTTTCATGGTCAAACGTTTCTCGTCCGAAAATGTGGAACAGACAGATCTTGTAATTTGAGACATAAACAGTAATATTTACGAGTTTAAGGCAGAATAATCCGTTTAATCGCGATGTGCAGACAAATTAGCTGGTAACGGAGAAAGGATGCAGTCGATAAATGGTCCCTAGACGTCTTACGTGACAACACTTGAAATGCCTTTGAGGTTTAACAACACTAATTCATAGATATTCGTGCGTGGTGTAGTCAAATGTAATTCGATAAACAACACATAATTCAGGTGCCCGTTTCACTAAACGTCGTACGACTAAAATGTTCGTAAGTGCAAATTTAGGATCGTCTGGAAATTTCAATTGATGGCTTTACATTTACGGAGCATATGCATATGCAGCCTATGCTCAATAAATGTAAATCGAATAATTGTTTACAAGAAAGATTGTTAATGGGAAATTCACAAGCTATCATAAGTTGGCACTTACGAACATTTTAGTCGTACGAAGTTTAGTGAAACGGGTCCCAGCTGGTTATTGCTATAGGCACTGTTTGCTTGTAGAACCGGGCCAATTTATGTGCTAATTGACTTCACAAGCATGTTAATGTATATTTTACATTAAGTTTAAGTTTGGAGTTTTTTTCTGAATATGGTAGTCACTTGACGTAGTTTCAATTTCAGTTTCTGACCTTTTGGACCACCACGAGGGCGGTCACAGAAGATTGAATATATGTTTGGTAACAATAATTAACTCTATAGTGTAGGTAATGACTTTATCCCGTCAACACAGTGCGTATGTGCCGTGAAACACGGTGCCGTGAAACATTTTTGATATCCAGTCAATACAATTTTTGCATTTTACAGCCATTTGTAGGTGTTGACGGGATAAATAGAATAGTATGTTAGTGCCGTGAATGTGAAAACATATCTGGCGCGGCACGGAAACGGGATGTGCTCGGCAGAGCCTCGCCCATCCCGTTTCCCGAGCCTTGCTAGATATTTTTTTCGATTCACGGCACTAACCTACTATTCTCTATCTATTTTCCTTATTTCTGAACCAAAGTATATGTTGTGACTTCTCATTTGAACCGTCTCAGCGAGACGGTTCAAATGAGTGGTCACAACATATACTTCTGATGAGAAATAAAGAAATTATTGAGCCTTGCCGGATATTTTTTCCCATTCACGGCAGTAACCTACTATTCTCTATGTCCAGAGCGGAATGGGTATAGGCTGTGGCAAAACACGTCCCACAGCATGCATACCATCATGAAAGTAGCAGAGAATACCTAAATTTGTTTTAAACGGTTAGGTTAAAGATAATTTTAGGTTAATGCCGTGAATGGGAAAAAATATCCGGCAAGGCTCAAGAATTTCTTTATTTCTCATCAGAAGTATATGTTGTGACCACTCATTTGAACCGTGCTTGATTTGAATTTCAAGCACAACATTGAGGTATTTTGAAATATAAAAAAAATCAAATATTTGAAAGATTTTCGCAGGCGGTGGTGTACAGTACGTCGATGTAATGAATTTATGAGAATGATGTTATTATCCGGACCAGTGCCTCTGACAACGCTTTCAGCATCACAGTGCACCTTCCGCGAGCAATACATGTAACAGATGGAACACGTAGAAGACCAAGGACAGTGTCTTTTTATATCAAGAAGACTAGGAAACGCGTAGGAATCCCGAGGCGCGCCGAGGAATTCCTACCGTTTCCGAGCCCGATAAACATGATATTAACAGACACTAGGCTGGTATTCTATTTATCAGGTGCCGTTTTATGATAGCCGGTAGCCAAATATAAAATTGTTTTCTTTGAAAATAACTTAGTTAGGTTGCACCATTACACTGACGTTATTCGGTAACGTCATGTGACCCCGTTGGACAAATGAAACATGAGCTTTCATTTCACTGTAACCCGGATATTCATATCTGGTCAATGTCTGATATGACAGTATGGTATCAGTCAGTATCAATTGGGCCAATACAAATCTATTTGCCTGATAAATAGACTTTTTTACATATATATACTAAACTAATTTATCTAGTTTCTGGTAGATCTAATGGATTTGGTACTATTCTTGACGACGTATTTTTCCACATTTTATAAATGATTCTTAGAAGTCTATTATGCACTACAGTCTGCGCTAAAACTTATTTCACAATACTTGCCAAATCAATATTGTGCGTGTATTCAAACAGATTGATTAGCTGAGCCTAAGCTGTGCTACAGCTAAGGCTCAACCAATCAAACTGCTTGATTGCGAGTTGTGATTGCCAACATGATGAGAAACGTTTACATCTTGGCAACATTAATGCAGACAGTTGTGTAAAAACGGTTCTCAGGAACTACGTGAGGCAACCAGCATAATCGCGATTAAGAGACAAAACACTTGTAATCATGAATTGTGTCTCTGAGATACGTGCGCTCTAATTGTGCCAATATTTGAATTAATTGTATTTGAAAACACTTGAATATTGTGATTGAAGCCAATCAGATTGATTAGCTGAGCCTGAGCTTTGCTATAATTAAACTGCTTGATTGCGAGTTGGCATTACCAATACATTTTCAGAAATGTTGACATCTTGGCAGGATTTTGCAGGCGATTGTGTATAAAATAAGAAAATTTAAAGATTGGTAGATATTAGAAAATGTAGTTCTCCATACGTTATACTCTAAGATTCTAAGACGTTTATTTTAAGAACCGTTCTCAGACAATACGTTATTCACTATAGGAATGAATGGCCTTTTTGTGGAATTTATCGGGGTATAAACTTGGAAAAGTCGCGGGAATACTGGACGAAGCGATAAAAAATTACAATTTTCGAAAAAAAAACAAAAAAAAAACATATTTTTCTTTTTTAATTTTTTTTTATTGAAAATTGTAATTTTTGTTAAGGCCTCGTCCAGTATTCCCGCGACTTTTCCAAGTTTATATCCCTGATAAATTCCACAAAAAGGCCATTCATTCCTTATAATTCCAGCATTTGAAATAAATTCATTAAGAAAATGTGTTTATTTTCCGTTTTCTTAAGAATTATTTTAACTGCGCCTCACGGTTACGGAAAGTAGTTCGGCGTGGGAGTTTACTGGGATATAAATTTTGGACGAGACTTGCTACGGGCCCATCAAATGTTAGTGAAAATATAAACCGGCAGCAGCCGCCACTTATTATTCACAGCATTATAAGGGTTGAAAAAAAAACATACCCAAATTTACTCCGATATTAAAGATCAAAAAGGTAGGCCATTCGCCATCTTTTCAACCAACAGAAGTGGTAATGGTGTGCCTTGGGCCCGGTATCGTATTTTCAAACTACTCCCCCCGATAAGTTAGCAGGTAGCCATTTTCAAAACACTCCCCTTCAGTACACTGAGGGGAGTATTTTGAAAATTTCTAGTCTGGCTATTTCAAAACACTCCCCTAAAATATACTGATCGGTGTGTTTAGATAATGGTTACAGACTCTCGATTGATCTACGCAGTTTGTTTATGTAATCAGCGTCAACATTTGTATCAATAACATTTTGCGGCACTCCTGCTATCTACAAAGTTAGTGCCGTTTTATCACAGAGGTATGTTTAATTTAAACTAAAATGTTTAAATCACGACTAAGTTGTATACGTCAGGATATAAATTTACATCAACCGTTATCACCATTTTATTTTATTTTAGTACGCGTCTCTTCTGTCAAATAAAGACAATTCGCCATAAACATAATGATGTCAACTGTCCATGTTCTGTATAGATTAAATGGAAACAAGCACTGGCGAAAAACTGTTTATTTAACATTAAATGAACGTATACCATATTGTTAATCAAAATATAAGCAGCTGATACCATATGTGTATTCAAAATGCAGTAAACTGATACCACATGGTTAATCAACATGTAGTGAATTCAAACTGTTATTCAAACTCTGGTGAACCGATACGATATGGTTATTAACAATTTACTGAAATGTAGCCAACTGGTAACATAGGGTTATTAAAAATGTAGCCATCAAGGGCCCGTTTCACTAAGCTTCGTACGACTAAAATGGTCGTAAGTGCAAAGTTTTGATAGTCTGTATATATCACATTAGCAATGTTTGCTTGTAAACAATTATTGGATTTACATTTATTGAGCATAGGCTGCATATGCAGCCTATGCTCAATAAATGTAAATACATCAATTGAAATTTCCAGACGATCCTAAATTTGCACTTACGAACATTTTAGTCGTATGACGTTTTGTGAAACGGACCCCTGGAAACATATGTTTATTAATGTACGAACCGTAAACATGCGGTTATCCGAAAGGTAGCGAACCGTTACCATATGGCCACATATATTCAAAATGTAGCCATCTGGCAACATGTGGTTATTCAAATGGTACAATCCGTTACTATATGGTTATTCAAAATGTAGTGAAGTGTATATGGCTATTCCAAATGTAATGCAAATAAACCATATGGCCATTCCAAATGTAGTGAAATGATACCATATGGTTAGTAACCGTTTGAACCCGAAAGCCCGCTATAGCGGTTTATGCAAACAGTGCAGATCCAGATGAGCCGGCTCGTAACGAGCCGTCTCATCAGGATCTGCACTTTTTGAAAGTAATTTTCATATTTTTGAGAAAAAAAAACAGCCCCTTTTCACAAATGGACTAGTCTGAAAATCATTTTGTGACGATTGGGTTGGTTGCACAATTAACATATCAAAATCCATTCCAGTTACTTAGGGGTGAAAAGGTTAATATTGCAAATACACTGAAATGTACCATCTGATGATTGCACATTTAATGAAACCATACCAAATTAAATTTAATGAAATCATACCAAATTAATGAAATCATACCAAATGAAATTTAATGAAATCATACCAAATGGTTATTCCAAATAATTATTTACAATGTAGTGAAATGATGTATGACTATGTCAAATATAGCTAACAAAAATAACATGTTGTTTTAAACTTACTCTTTTTATTAAATTTTCGCGGACCACATGGTCTTTATCAAAATAGTGTGAAACTGTATTGGAAGTCCTATGTCCATATGGACGTCAATTAGGACTGCCAATACAGTTTCACACTATTTTCATAACTACCATGTGGTCGAAAATTTAATAAACAGTGTGAGTTTAAAACAATGTGTATTAAATGTGCTTCCCTCCGGAGGTTATACATATAACATGGTTTTTCGAAAGTAGTGGAATGGAATGGAATGGTGATTAACGGCCCATCAACACAAAATAATATAATTTAGGGCGAAGTTATGTAGATGATGAATAGTCGAATGTAGTGACGTGATGGTGGTTTTATCCAAAATGTGGCTATAATCGGGGTTACATAAGGGGTTGTAAGCACAATAGGGATTTACTTACACGATAACCCGAATGCACTGTTTTTCGTTTGGGAATATATCACAACATAGACTGACGTGAGCGCAGGCAGGCACAATACAAAACATCCAACACGTTCGACGTCAACAGAAATTGGTAAAATTCAATTTTGCTTTCGATTGTGCGCAGTGGAAGCATGCGTCAATGTCGTTTTGTTCATTCTTTACATTTGTTCATCGTATCCTGTCGTTGAGAGCATAAATGACGCAAAAACGGAAATTAGATTTACATTCTTAAGTAGCCGTATTTTATTCCACACGCGGAATAATTAAATGTGGCGGTGATTGATGAAATGGGGCTTATTGGTTTTGCGACCAGTGTAGATCCAGATCAGCCTGTGCATCCGCATAGTCTGATCAGGATCTGCACTGTTCGCCATTCCATCAATGTACATGTAACACCCGTCTACCAGACACGATAGATCGTTACATGTACCAGGCTACAGGAGTTTGAGATTTGATCAGGAGCTACACTGGCTGCAAATCCCATAACCCCAATTTATCCATTGAGAAAATATCGCTAGCTTTCAATATGGCCGGCTGGATTGCGATATTGCTGGTTTTCAATATGGCTGGTTTGCAATATGGCTGGTTTTCAATATTACTGGTTTTCAATATGGCTGATTTTAGCGAAATACGAAATACGGCTATACGACAAGGCAGGCACTTCCACAGCATGGGTTAAATGTTTTATTTCATGTGAAACTATGGCAGCTTAGTGCGCAGTTTATTTTATATTTCGTTCCCACGACATTACTTATGGAGCAACTATATACCTGGTCATCGTTTGATTCAAAGATACTTACTTCGTAAATGAGATGGAATATATGTATAACATACATGTGAACATTGCCTCGTTACTGTATCCTATACGGCACATGGAGTGGCCAGGTCGGCCATCTTTGTGTGATCCAGTCATCAGCCAGTTTCACCTGTTCTGCCGTTGACAAAGAACTCAAAATGTGAAGTAGAACATATGATATTGTGTAGCTAATCACATGTATAAAAGCCACGATAACGGACTCCTATCAATTATATTACACCAAACTGTAAAATATGTCAGTTTTCTGGACTCGTTTGTGCCTGTGCTTTTAACAACATGAACGACCATTATAAATAGCTTCATACACAGTAAATCGCACAGTGTATCACTCTTACCTGGCAAACTATACATTTTATTCACTCTAAGCCACATACGTGACACACGAGGTATACAATAGATTACATAATACAACGATGGGTACAAATACAAAATGCATATGTATAAGCTCACAAGTCATTATAACCATAAAGCATTTCTTACAAAAATAGCTAAATTTCTTAATTGCTTTCCAGATTTTTTCTCAAATAGCTGTGCGAATTTTAAAATATTTGGTCTTCTAAAATAAAATGGCTTGATATACCGTTTTCGAACTTCATCATAGAAGCGGCACTCGAAAAGGAAATGAAACTCGTCACCGAGAGCACCAGCGCCACATTTGTTACAGACCCTGCTTGCTCTCGGCACACCTGTCCATCTACCAGCTTCGACCGCCAGTCTATGATTACAAGTTCGAAATCTGGTCAATGTTTTTCTTAACCTTTCCGTGAGATTAATTAAATATGTTTCTAATCCAAACTCTGTTTTAAAGATTCTATACGTAATTCCACGTGAAGATGAATCGTAGTGGCTCAGCCAGATAGCATTAACATCGTTCTGGCTAAGCCATACGCCAGGAACTCCAATTTTAGTTAAATTATATTTAACATTCTGAATCCATCGGAAATGAGTCACATTTGCTTCATGTTGTGTATATAATAACTTATACATAAGAAACAATAATTTACTCTGCTTCCCTGAAACTAATTTTGCCCAAAACGAAATAATTCTACATTTAATGTCAATAATAAGCGGAAATTTGCCGAGTTCTCCATAAACCATGAAATTTGGTGTGGATTTCTTTACCCCCAAAACAGTTTTACAAAATTTCAAATGAATTGTTTCTATAGCCGAAATGTTTTCAAATCCCTAGATTTCACAGGCATAGCAGAGAATTGGAGTGATACATTGATCAAATAACTTAAGCTGACAGTCTACTGGAGTTGACAAGTTGTTAATCTTTCTAAATAGGCCGAAAAGAGCTTTGTATGCTTGGTCAATCAAATGTTTCTTAGTCTTATGAAAAGTTCCGTTTTGTGAAAAAACATTTCCCAAATATGTAAAGTGGTTATCGTTATATGTAAAGGCTATCTTTTTTGATGATTTACGTTTTTTGAAAATCATAATTTTGGTTTTTGATGTGTTTACTTCCAATTTCCACTGAATACAGTATTGATGAAAATAATTTAGAGCATCTTGTAGGCCAGTTTCTGTCTCAGACATGAGAATAGTCTCGTCAGCGTATAATAACAAGAATAGTTTAACATATATATCTAGATGTTGAAACATGTCAGATGTAACCGATTGTAAATCTACAATACCGCATACATTGAGAAAATCTTCAAGGTCGTTCAAAAACATGGCAAACAAAAATGGTGACATATTTTCACCCTGCCTGACACCCACCATGCATGGGAAGTATTCTGAAAAGTCATTTCCTACTTTAACACAATATTTAATACATTTATACATGTTTTTAATTATGTTTAAACATTTCCCGTTTATGCGGGACAGCAACAGCTTATACCAGAGGCCATTTCTCCATACAGTATCAAAAGCTTTCCTAAAATCAATAAATGCGCAGAAAAGAGGTTGCCTTTTACTAAATAGTATTTCTATAATTGCATGTAAAGTAAAAATGTTATCAGCCGTACTATATCCTTTCCGAAAACCAGCCTGTGCCTCAGTTATAAGCCCATTCTGTTCAGCATATGTTGTCAACCTATTTGTAATTATAGAAGTGAATACTTTACCAAGACAGCTAACCACACACCATATACCATATATACCCACTATTGTACTACTATGGCTTTACTATGGATAACGTGTACATTAACATAGGCTGTGCATCAGATTGGAAAGTTTATACGTTAACGTTACCACAACATAGCTTCTCGTGTCCATGAGATAGCATCTCATTCACTCGATGTAGCAACTCATTCCCTCGTTATCTCGTTACCACGAGTTACTATATGTTATATTTTGATATGCTGACTATGTCGTGGGAACGATATGCTATCTCGAGGGAACGAGATGCTATGTCGCGGGAACGTGATAGCTAACTCGTGGGAACCAGATCCTATCCCGTGGGAACGAGATCATATCTCATGTAAACGAGATAATATCTCGAGGAAACGAGATGCTATCTCAAGGGAACGAGATGCTATCTCAAGGGAACGAGACGCTATGTCGTGGTAACGAGATGCTATCTCGAGGGAACGAGATGCTATGTCGTGGTAACGAGATGCTATGTTGTGGGAACGAGATAGAAAAACATATTGCGCATGTTCCTTTTAAGCTGCTGTAAGAGACTAAATTTCCGACATTGATTTATATAGCAAGTCGCATAATTATTCCGTAAGTTTAAGCCGTCAATATTTGACAAACATCTAACAGTCCGGAAGACACTTATGGCATAACATTGGCGTACAGAGTGTAATAGCACAGTGAATTGAAGATCATAGTACACACACTAATGTTAGAAATATGCAAATGAAACGTCTTCTGTATGATGTTGCGCTTACGCAATAAACATAATCTAAGATTTGTATATATTTAATATAATTTATTAAACTCGTTGATTGATTTCATAAGAAACGAAGCATAGCCAGCCTGGTTTCTTGTAAAATCAGTAAGCTCGTTTAATAAATATAGGTTTCGCAAAATCCAGTAGCCTATTTCACCACATTGCAAAGCATACTTATCTAGCAAAGTATACTTTGAGGGAGTACTCATTTATTTTTCCCGAAATGCTATATATCATATAGAACTAACCATTGCATATATTAGATGATTAAAAGTATGCAGAATTATTATACTGAATTTATTACATTATCACAGCCAAAATGGCTGTGATAATGTAATACATTCAATATAATAAAAATTAATAAATTTATCCTTAAATTGAAAATTTCTCCCTCAATGTATACTTTGCTAGAAAAGTATACTTCGCAAAGTTGATGAAATAGGCTACAGGTGTATTACTTGTGTGCCACCTACCGAATTCGGGTGGGCTTCTACGGACACTGCGTATACTAATGCTAATCGCCTGTCAGTCTGACACGTACATGTATAGCCCTATGTTGGAGCTAGAATTAACGAGATTGTATCGGAAATAAAACAAAATGCATTACTACTTGAATTAGGTGATGGCGAAACGGAGGCACACCAAAGCTGGAGATCTTGAACAATGCAAAGTGACTACAATTTCAGCCAGTAGTTTACAGAATTCTGACGGTGAATTAACTTGGCAGCAGTAGTCTACACCACTCCCGTGCTTACATATATGGAGAAATGACGTCAGTAACGTCACAATGACGTACTTCATCCCATAGGCGTAGGAGCAGGGGGGGGGGGGGGGGGGGTGGGGAGGGGCCCAGGGGGGGGGGGGAGGGGGGCAGGTCCCCCCCCCCAATATTGAGAGTGGGGGGGGGGGGGGCAGAGTATGTTTTGGCCCCTCCAATAATTGCACGAAATTGTGTGTATGTATCGTCATTTATACTGTTCATCTATATATATGAGACAATGTCAAGCTAAAGTTTGTGAATAATTTCACCGTAAGTTCGTGCGATAGTTCCTTTTTATCATGCAGAGACTGACACAAGAGAGCAAGCGTTTACTGGAAGTATGTTGGTGCCGCGAAAAATAAGTGCGGGTTTTACACAGACATGTAGATCTCTACAACAACAACAACAAAAACAATAGTTTGATTTTCGATCAATTTTAGGCCTATGCTTTTTACAAATCTCAGGCGCGGATGCAGGGGGGGGGGGGGGGGGGTGGGGGGGGGGGGGGGGGTCCAGGATCCCCCTCCCCCCTGCTCCCGGAAAAAAAGGGGAGATTTTAAAGTGTGAATTCGTGGCCTAGGTGTCAGGAAATCGCATCTGCGGCGATCTGGCATTTAAAAATTTCTGTATCCGCGTCTGAATCTTAGTTGAAGCCAAATTTGCAGTAAGTAATTACTTAGACTATTTGCATGCAAGATAACATAAGACAAGGATTATCTGTCAACTTTATAACAATAATAGTAAACTTGAAAATGTGTTCATAGAACACGGATGCGACGTCAGGTGGGGCTAATGTAATGTACTGGGATATAAACGCAATACGTTGAATGGGCGTTTCCATTATGAATTTAAGGACAGTGTAAATATTATGAATTTGACGTGTGCAAGCAGTCACGTCTGGAGACATTTTCTTGTCTGGACCATCTTAACCCTTAGACCGCAGGCACGGATACAGGGGGAGGGTCCAGGGGGTCCTCCGCCTGCTCTCGGCAAAAAAAAAAACTACAATACTCGAATAGTTGGATGACATTTTGTTCGTGGCCTAGGTGTCAGGAAATCGCATCTGCGGCGATCTGGCATCTAAATATTTCATGGGGGAGGACCCCCAAACCCCCCTACTTTACGATTTCGCGCTCGCGGAGTTCGGCTATGCCCACTTGTAATTACAGACCCCCCTGCAATTATTTCTGTGTCCGCGCCTGGACCGCTACGCACAACAATTGTCGTCTGCTGTTACTTTTATATCTTGCCTTATTTCTCAGTAAAAACATGTTTTGACAGCACTTTGCATGATGTTGTAAATTATTCTAAAGGGCTGTTAAAGCATGGTGATAAAACTAGAAAATAAACAACAGACGACACAAACTTAAGATAGCGGTGTAAGGGTTAAGTTGAATAGCGTGTGCAATATTTTAATAAAACTTCACACACGCATACAAGATATTGAGTCAAAGGTGTGTCGTGTTGTACGCGAGAATGACTATTCTAGCATCGCTAATTTGGATAATTTCATCGTTATTTGTTTAGTTATTGCTTTTTTTTTCTTTTCTTTTTTTATTTCTTGTCCAGAGCATAAGTTGAATATCGTATGGAATATTTAAAAAAAACTTCACACATTCATAGATATCGTGTCAAAGATGTGAGATTTCTCTTTTGGAGTTATGTCCATTTGTTTCTTTTTACATAGGATGTTTACAGCCTGTGTTATAGTTTCGTACGTGTGAACCAGATCGAAGGACTACTTTTTGTGGAGATTCTGATGAATATTTCCAACGACCTGTTTTTTGCTCGCCTGCACGAAGAGCAGAAGAGCTTATGGCATACCCCCGGCGTCGTCGGCGTCGGCGTCGGCGTCCACAAACTTAACGTAGGGGTAAATGTCTTATAACTTCTGTTTCCTTTCATGGAGCACTTTGCTATTTCATATATGCATTCCTCAGATGGCCCTCCATCGTGCTGTAGCAAATCCATGTCCCAGCACTCAACCCTTACCCCAAGGTCAAGGTCACAAACAAAGTCTCAGGTACGTTTTTATCTTTGGCTCTTTTGTTACCTGGGGTTATTCAATTTGACAAAAAACTCAAACTGTGAAGTAGAACATATGGTATAATGTAGCTAATCACATGTAGAAAAGCCATGAGAACAGACTCCTATCAATTATATTATACCAAACTGTAAAATATGTCAGTTTTCTGGACATGTTTGAGCCTGTGTTTTTAAAAACATGAACCATCATTATAAATACCCTGATACACGGAAAATCGCGCAGTGTATCACTTTTACCTGGCTGGCCAACCACACAACACATACCATATATAACCACAAAACACACCCCATATATACATGTACCTACTACTGTACTCTGTTATTAGCTATCAAATCCAGTGATATATAAGCAGTTACCCGAGTGTTTTGTCCCTGGTGTCTATTCACCTACTATGCGAGTAGATATGGCTTTACCTATGTATAATGTGTACACTAACAATAGGCTGTGCATCAGATTGAAAAGTTTACGCATCAAAATTTATTTTGAGATTGATGAGAGAAATGCTCAGATATCTCGTCTTTTGTACAGGCATTATATTTATAGCTTGGCGTTGTCACATCTGTCTATTATGTATTGCACCAGATTTGATTTGGTTTACTGTCATAGTATTTGCTGTATGTGTCAAACGCACAAAGTAGTGAAACTTTACGATGGCTTGTACATACAAAGATGGCGGAGATGGCAACTCAATGCTCCATATAGTATACAGTAACAAGACAATATTCACATATGTTATATTCATATTGGTGCAATACATAATAGACACATATGCCAACGGCAAGCTATAAATAGTATGCCAGAAAATTATACAAAAGACGATATATCTGAGCATTTCTCCCATCAATATCAAAATAAATGTTGATGTGACTTCTCAATCTGATGCGCCGTCTATGTTATTGTACATGCTACCATAGGTAAAGCCATATTTACTTGCATAGTAGGTGAGTAGACACCAGGGACAATACACTCAGGTAACTGCCTACATGTCACTGGATTTGATAGCTAATAACAGAGTACAGTAGTGGGTATATATGGTATGTGTTGTGTGGTTTGCCAGGTAAAAGTGATACACTGTGTGATTTTCTTTGTATGAGTTATTTATAATGGTGGTTCATGCTGTAAAAAAACACAGGCACAAACCTGTCCAGAAAACTGACATATTTTACAGTTTGGTATCATATAATTGATAGGAGTCCGTTCTCCTGGCTTTTCTACATGTGATTAGCTACTTTATATCATATGTTCTACTTCACATTTGAGTTCTTTGTCAAACGGCAGAACAGGTGAAACTGGCTGATGGCTGGAACACACAAAGATGGCCGATTTGGCCACTGCATGTGCCGTATAGGATACAGTAACGAGGCAGTATTCACATATATTCTATCATATTTACGAAGCAATTATCTTTGAATCAAACGATGATCAGGTATAGAACGGGTCCTTAAGGTTTTGTGCCTATCCATTTGGCAGGTTGTTCTAGCAGAATTGCTGCTCAAACGCTAATCAAAATAGAATAACGTATCACTGTCACAAAACATCTCACTTGGGCACCAATTCATTACAACGTACCCTCTCGGTATGTCATAGCTGCAAACATTTATTCATCCAATAATGTATCGTTAGAGGGAATTACAATCAGTTTATGTATTTTACAAAATAAAAAAGCTTACATTCTATGTATTTTTTGGAGTGTAAGTGTAAGCTGACCATTTGAACGCCTTATCTTATTACGTGTAATGGGTTATGTAAAATTGTACTCTGTATTTCTGGTTACATGTTACGCTATTATAAGAGCATAACATAAAACTAACACAATCATGCGGTATATTTAATTGCATCACTACATCATGTATATCTTTCCTATATATACATACATGTAGTACAGGACAGTGTACTGTAGCATATTAAGCAAAGACATACCGAACATATATAATTGTACATGTAGCAAAATAGTTTGGCCCCCCCCCCAATAATTGAAACGCTCCTACGCCTATGCATCCGACCAATCAAATCACGTTCTCAGGCACACCATCTGAATTGCGAAACAGTCGCCGCCACTACGGCCCGCCTCTAGAAATGAATTCGCATAACTATTGGCCATATGTTATGCTTAATTCGCTTTGTTCTTATGAAAAATCATGTGTGAAATGTAAGAAGATGTATATTTAACCAGTAGCCTATTTCACCAACATTGCAAAGTATACTTTTCTAGCAAAGTGTACTTTGAGGGAGAAATCATTTCTTTTTCCCGAAATGCATTTTTTCATATAGAACTAACGACTGCATATATTTGATGATTAAAAATATGCAGAATTATTATACTGAATTTATTACATTATTACAGCCAAAATGGCTGATAATGTAATAAATTCAGTATAATAAAAATTAATAAATTTATCCTAAAATTGAAAATTTCTCTCTCAAAGTATACTTTGCTAGATAAGTATACTTTGCAATTTTGATGAAATTCGCATAACTATTGGCCATATTTTATGCTTAATTCGCTTTGTTCTTATGAACAATCATATGTGAAATGTAAGAAGATGTATATTTAACCAGGTGAGCTGATTATCGTGAAGTAATTTCCCCGTGATTTGGTCCTACCGCTAAACAAACTCGGTTTGCTACGCTCACTCGTTTATTTAACCCATTTATAAGGACCATGGGCGGATTCAGGGGGGTGGGGGAGGGGGCGGACCCGGCGCACGCCCCACCCTAAAATTCGCCGAGTCAAGATTTTTTTACAAGTTACAAGGCACGTTTCATGCCAAGTGCCATGTTTTCCTTGCATTTTTCGGTCGTTTTCTTATTTTTTCAAAATTTAAACGTTTTCATTCAAAAATCATGTCTAAACATACTGTGACAGTGTCAATATTTTTGCTCCAAAATGCGCCAGAACGCAGGAAATGCGATGTAGATTTGCAAAATTGTTCGGGTGGGAATGCCCCCGGACCCCCCTAGCGCTATCTCGACTATTTTGCAATACTTGACTATATTATCGAACGAGCTTAGCTCGTTCGATAATATAGTCAAGTATTGCAAAATAGTTACGCCCCCCCCCTAACCCGAAATCCTGGATCCGCGCCTGAGGACCCATTCACTCGTGCATTATTTCACAATAATCAGGTCACCTGGTTAAATAAACGGTATACATCACCAAGCCAACCGGCTGTGCATTAAATTGACCAGATACATTTGTTTGTTTTGTTGTTCGATTTAAGGGTCCGAATTGGCTCTCATGCATTGAATACCCGCGGGTAAAGCCGGTATATGACACACCTGGGTAGGACCAGCTGGTAGAGCGGGAACTACAATTGTGTTTCACAAACTCCATTGCCGGGATCGGGGATCGAACCCGGGCCGCCGGAGTACCAGTCGGAGATCGTAACATCTCGAATACAATTCCACTGTTACTTGATACGCATTTATACCGTCAACACAGTGCGTATGTGCCGTGAAACACGGTGCCGTGAAACATTTTTGATATCCTGTCAATACAATTGTGACCAGTTTATCTCCTGATCAAATAGCATACTCCTGTAGCCGGATAATGATCTATATTCTTGTTAGAAGTATGGCGGGTGTTTCATTGTTAGACTTGCGAACAGTGCAGATCCAGATCAGACTGTGCGGATGCACAGGCGGATCTGAGTCTACACTGGTCGCAAAACCCATAAGCTCCATTTCTCCTGTCACATCCACATATGCGTTTTAAATAAACATTTTAATGTATTTGTAAATACACTAATCTAGTATACTTGTTATTTATTTGTCTTTCCAAGTTGGCCAATAAACACCTTCTTTCTTAATATATGTTCTTAATTTATGTTTAATGCAACTGGTACACGTACGGAAGACAGGCGAGACGATTTACGATTGGCGAAAAGTGGTGACTTGTCGAATGAACTTGTCTATTACGTAATTAAATTTGTCTAGGCTCATTTGCCTGTAATCGACTTCGTGTGTGTAGCGGCAGTAATTTAAATGGCTGGTCAGGCCGGTGGTTGACAATAATGACCTTATACCACCGCTTGCACTAATCTTGCCAATATTGATTATATTCAGTTTATTTAAAAATACTTGCATGTTGTACTTGGAATTAAGCAGCTTGATTGGCTGAGGGACAGTCTTTGAATGACAACACTCACATTATACCACCGCCTGCGCTAATCTTGCAAATACATGTATTTGAAATTATTTTTATTTAAAAATACTTGGATGTTTGGCTTGAAATTTAAGCAGCGTGATTGGCTGAGCCTGAGGAAGGGAAGTCTTTGAATGACAACAGTCACCTTATACCACCGCCTGCGCTAATCTTGCCCATATTTGAATTTATTTTTATTTCAAAATACTTGAACGTTGTCCTTGAAATGAAGCAGTTCGATGGCTGAGCCTCGGGAAGGGACAGTCTTTGAATGAACTATCAAACATCATACACCACCGCCTGCGCTAATCTTGCCAACAGTTGTAATTTTATTTCAAATACTTGAATATTGTACTTGCAATCAAGCAGCTTGATTGACTGAGCCTGAGCTGTGCTACAGCTCAGGCTCATCAAATCAAGCTGCTTGAATGCGAGTGGAGATTGAGAATACGTTTTCAGAAACGTTGACATCTTGGCAAGATTAACGCAGGCGGTTTTGTACTATGGCGACTGATATGTGCCATTTCGGATTTTAGGTTCCACAACTCCACAACTCCACAATTCCAAAAAGCGCAATAATAACAGTGTTTGGCGAATTTTTTTTGGGGCGAAAAATCGACGAGTTGAAAATGCGATGAAGTAAGTAAAAATGTGAAACTGTTTACTTGCGCTTTTTTTCCGCATTTGAAGCATACTCGAGTTGTCGACTATTCGCTTTGTCGCTCAAAAGTCGCCGAGATTGATTCACCGCTTGTCGTCTTGTCGGCTTCTAGTTTTCACTTTGTCACATTGCCGCGTTTTAACTTTGCATTTACGGTGTTTGCGACAAGAAAAGTATTACTGATAATCGAGCAGTGTGTAATATTCTGCTCAACAGTCTATCGAGGAAGCAAATTACAGCCTCGATTTATTGTGGATTATGTCTGATCAGGTCCTACACCGTTTGTCATTCGGTCAGTAAATCACCGGAGGCCCGTTTCACTTACCTTCTTACGACTAAAATGTTCGTAAGCGCAAATTTAAGATCGTCTGTAAATTATAATTTATGGATTTACATTTATTGAGCATAGGCTGCATATGCAGCCTATGCTCAATAAATGTAAATCCAATAATTGTTTACAAGAAAATAGTGTTAATGTGAAATTTAGAGATTATCATAATTCTGCACTTACGAACATTTTAGTCGTACGAAGTTTAGTGAAACGGCACCCTGTTCTGCTCTTATGTTATGTGTGTGTTAAACAATGTCTGTCGTTGCACAGCGAAAGCCCATTTTATTAAATAAAATGGCTTTTCTCATACAAATGAAAAACTCATCTCATTAAATATTAGATTTCAAGTTGTTGCATTAGACTCCGCCATTCAACGATATTTATGTATATTTCCCCATGTTACATGTAGTATACTGTAATGGGATGTAATAAAGAGTATTTGAGTTGGGTTCAGTTGCTTCTAACAAACAGTATACAGTGAAACCTCTCTAAGCCGGACACCCTGGGACCTCCCAGGGTGTCCGGTTTTGAGATGTTCTACTACTGTAAATCAGGTATATAACCATTCTGGGACATACATGTACTTATATATTTTGCAATCATGAACATGCATTATTATCTGAGATGCGTTACTAAGAAACCTCTCAAAATGAGATCGCATATATTATCTCGGTTTCCGGTTTAGAGAGGTTCCACTGTATATCCATCCATATCAGACTGCAGGAAAGTTCTACAAGATCAGGCTCTAGAATAAACATAAGATTTCTCCGGTCACAGCCACAGAAGTTATCAGAATCTCCTCCGCCCGTCCCATTTACCATCCCGGGTTCATTATACGTGGCCATGGTGATTCAATGCAGCATTAACAGAAGGTTGAATAATGGCGTGGTCATTATCGACGCACAGACGTCTGTAATTTTGTATTCTCTAAATGAAGCGATTGACGAACTTGGCGAAGGAGCGCCTCCTTGGCGTGACACGAACTGATTGGCACCGACTTGGAACGGTCTGTTATATACACATGGTTGTCATTTTATTGCTGAAGCCCTTACATTTCGATTTCGACCCTAAATGTTCGCTCCTACAACATTACTTGTATTATATATATACATAGTACATGATACCCTGTGATTTACCGTGTTTCTGGAGGGATTTATTTCCTTCAAGGAAATATTTCCTCCTACACGTTCGCGAGACGTAATTGACGTCACGTTTTGACGTCATTTCCGGCGAAGAAACAATACATACGCTAACGTCAAACTGGTCTAAGAGCAAGACTTTTCGAAGAGCAATGTAATATATAATTTATTCCACTACCATTTTGAAATACCGGATTTATTTCCCTTGACATCTGTAAATCCGACAAAGAAACGAGTGCTCCGCACTCGTTTCTTTATCGGATTTCCAGATGTCTCAGGAAGTAAATCCGGTATTTCAAAAAGGTAGGTGAAGAAACTCTACATAATACCTATACGTAAAGTGGAAAGCGTGCAGCCAGCCTATTACGCGATATCATGTGTATTTCCCTAGTCGGTGGACCAACGAAACTCTCGTGCGTTGGCCGAGATGATAAATGTGTCATTAGCTACGTCATAAATCATTTAAAGAACCGTTACTGTTTTCTATGATATAATCTAATGTCCAATCAGGAAATTGTTATTGCGGATAAACCAGTTCTGTGACATAGTTTATGATACCAATTAGTTGCCATGGAGACGAAGACTATACGCCAGTTTGTCTTGATGTCTTGATGTCTTGATTTTAAATATTCAGAGCCCCATATAAGCTGCGTGTTTGCTTCAATACACAATTAACGTGACTAATCCCTATACTATCAGAAGATGTGCATGCAAAAAGGGAATTAACTCGCACAATGCTGAATTAAATTTTGTCGTCTGATTTTATATTTTCCATATTCTCAACAAAAACATGGTTTAGCAGCACTTTCAAATGGAAATTATTATAAAATTCTGTCAAACCATGTTATTCTGAAAACATAAAATAACATATAAAACAGCAGCAGACGACAGTTTTCGGTTCCCGCCTTTTAAGGGGGGTTAAAGTTACCAGTACACGCCAATCTATCAAAGGAATTCGTCTTGCGAGTATTGCCAAATATTGTGCAGAGGATTTTCAAAAAATCTTTAAATTTTGGGATCGACTGCTGGAATTTTACATCGATCATAAGATTTGCATAGTCACTGGTCCTGCAATCCGCACCGGCGTATATAAAATAGTAGGTTAGTGTCGTGAATGGGAAAAAATATCTGGAGAGGCTTACGAAACGGGATGGGCGAACTTAACACTACAAACAGCTTTAAACTGCAAAAAATAACCCCAGCCGCATCCACAAAATCGGATAATCGACTAGTATGACAACCGTACATATTCATACGCAGTGATTAGGTCGTATTGACAGGATATCAAAAATGTTTCACGGCACCGTGTTTCACGGCACATACGCACTGTTTTGACGGGATAAATAATCCACGAGCTTTAGCGAGCTGATTATCGACCGTACATCCGGGCAACCGTGCTCTAAGTAATGTATCCCACATACCTTACCAGGGGCCCGTTTCACTAAACTTCGTAAGAATAAAATGTTCGTAAGTGCAAACTTACGATCGTCTGGAAATTTAAATTGATGGATTTACATTATGCTCAATAAATCTAAGAACAGAAATGGTAATGTGATATTTACATATTTACAAAATTTTGCACTTACAAACATTTTTCTGTTTCCTGATGAGATGCCAGTCAGTTCTACCTGTAGATACTGCATATATAGAGAATAGTAGCTTAGTGCCGTGAATGGGTAAAATATCTGGCAAGGCTTAGGAAACGGGATGGGCGAGGCTCTGCCGAGCACATCCCGTTTCCGTGCCGCGCCAGATATTTTTTCCCATTCACGGCACTAACCTACTATTCTATTTATCCCGTGAACACCTACAACTTTAAAATGCAAACAAATAACCCCAGCCACCGCACATATTCATACGCAGTGATTATGTCGTATTGACAGGATATCAAAATGCGGCGATATCACGGCACCTTGTTTCACGGCACATACGCACTGTGTTGACGGGATAAACGTATTCCTTTTCTAATAACCGGCGAAAATTTCTTTCGCTTTTGAAAATGCGTTGATACAGTATTTTGTATCTGGTTAGGACAGATATTTCGACTCAAACATTTTACGCTGGCGTGGAGAGCAGCACCAGTAACAGTATACATAAACCTTGGGGCCGTTTCACTAAACTTCGTACGAATGTAATGTTCATACATGTAAGTGCAAATTTAGGATATTCTGGAAATTTAAATTGATGGATTTACATTTATTGAGAATAGGCTATATGCAGCCTGCGCTCAATAAATGTAAATCCAATAAATGTTGACAAGAAAATGATGTTAATGTGACATTTACAGACTATGATAACTTAAGAACAGTTTAGTCGTACGCCGTTTACTGAAACGAGCCCTAGAATTACAATGGTGGCTGATAAACGCTTCTGAATTTTTGGGATATTGTCTTATAACAAAATTTTGAAACACCCATTTGAAGATTTAAGGGTACTTAATTTTGATAAATCCCAAATTAATAAAACAAAATAAGGGAGTAACAATACACAGTGTCATATTACTATCTGGAGCGTTGCCTGGTTCCACAATATTGCACTAGTATGGCAAGCCAAATGCACAATAATTCCTTAAACCATGGGGGCAGTGACCAGTTAAATTAAAATGATCAATTTCACGCCCTCGGACAGTATGTATTTAATGCAATATTCCAAATAAGTGGGCAGACAGCAATATGCGTTCGACATTTGTGACCTAGACACACTAGAAGCTTTTACATGAAGACAAATATGCTGCTCTATTAGTGCTCCTTACCTATGCAGGAATGTGAAATATCTTGGTGCAGCCTCTTTAAAATGATCCAATTCTGAGGTAAAATATTCACTTTAAAACCATGCCGTGCCACGCTACTTGCGGAACTACAGATTGAATGTTGTATGTGTTCTCAATCATCATTCAGAGGCAAATGTACTATCATGGTGCAAACCAGTTCCCATCCATGAGTTTTCTCTGAAATAAATTCTTGTTTTGAAACTCCCAGAAAAGCTGTTGTTTTGATCCGTTTTTGTCACAACATACCCTCAATTCGTATTTGCCCATTTCTGATCAATGGGAACAGGTCAGATGGCCCTGGAATGAGCATTCATCAATTAATACGATGTAAAATCTGAATAGAATACAAAATCAACTACAAAAATTCATTAAACAATTAAAATTAATTTTAATCAGCAGAAAATGTAATATTTATAAATTTCACCGGTGCCATTATACGAAACTGGCGGCTAACTGGTCACTGCTACCCATGGTTTAGGCTTTTTATTGGATTACGACCTCAAACGGCAGTTTCTGGACAAGTGCACAATAATTGCTTAAACTGGGGTTTGAGAGCCTAAACCATGGTTTAGACTCTCAAACTGGGGTTTAGTGAATGATTGTGTATTTAGAAAATGTTTGTCCAATGAAAATCATACATTGAGCCTAAACCCTGGTTTAAGCTCAAACCGTGGTTTAAGCTATCAAAAACCCTAGTTTGAGAGTCTGAACGATGGTTTCTGCCGCCAAGACTTAGTGCACAATAATTGCTCAAACCAGGGTTTAAGAAAACTACCGTTTGGGATCACGATTGACAGTTTTTTGCTTAAACTGTGGTTTGGGTCCAAACTAGGGTTTATGCTTTTTATTGGATTACGACCTCAAACGGCAGTTTCTGGCCAAATGCACAATAATTGCTTAAACTGGGGTTTGAGAGCCTAAACTATGGTTTAGACTCTCAAACTGGGGTTTAGTGAGGTTTAGTGAATTATTGTGCATTTGGCGAGCCTAAACTAGGGTTTGGGAAGTCTAAACGGTGGTTTGAACCGCCAAGTGCACAATAATTGCCCAAACCAGTGTTTAACCCTTTCAACCCTAAGTAACTGAATGGGCTGCGATATGTTAATTTTGCAACCAATCCAATCATCGTAAAATGATTTTCTGACTATTCCATTTATAAAAAGGGGGTATTTGTTGTTCTCAAAAATATGAAAATTACTTTCAAATAGTGCAGATCATGATGAGCCGGCTCATCTGGATCTGCACTGTTTGCATAAACCGATATAGCGGGCTTTCGGGTTCAAAGGGTCAAGAAAACTACCATTTGGGATCTCAAATGGCAGTTTAAGCCAAAACTAGGGTTTAAGCTCCAAACCATGGTTTAAGGAATTATTGTGCATATCCATGTACACCAGGGGCGTCGGAACAGGTCCGGCAGGTCCGGCCACTGCCGGATCAATAATTTTGACATATTTATAATTCATGTACATGTATAAAAAAAAAACGGAATGTAAATATTGTTCTGCAATTTTCTCATCAAAAGTGTATGTTGTTACATGTACCATTCAGTTGAACCGTCTCGGCGAGACGGTTCAACTGAGTGGTTGAACAACATACGCTTTGGGTGGGCAATGGGGGCACCCAGTCGATTCACCGGACTACTCTTATGATGCTTCCGGCGCCCCTGTACATGGACATGCTATACAGATAATCAGACTACAAAACGTTTGATCTAACATCTACCATTCCCATAAATGGACTTATTGACTTCCCGACCATCTTCGCCATCCAATTAATTAAAAGCCCAGTATGTTTCTAACAATTCAAACGGTCACCGGAGTATGTCCAGCCTATCGTGGGTTAGACTAGACAAGTGTCCTTTCGGGAGGTACAAGTGAAATAACACAGTGTAGTATTACAATCATACAACTCTGGTGTAATCTGTTTAGGGCATAATGCTGTGCTTATTAAACGCGTAAAATATAACATATGTGGTTCATTATATGTATTAAACTCGTTCACTGGCTTTACTCGACGTAGCACAACGAAGACGGAACAGGGACTTTAAGAATATCTTCTTTTATCCCGTCAACACAGTGTGTATGTGCCGTGAAACACGGTGCCGTGAAACATTTTTGATATCCAGTCAATACAATTTTTGCATTTTACAGCCATTTGTAGGTGTTGACGGGATAAATAGAATAGTAGGTTAGTGCCGTGAATGGGAAAACATATCTGGCGCGGCACGGAAACGGGATGTGCTCTATTTTCCTTATTTCTGAACCAAAGTATATGTTGTGACCGCCGAGACGGTTCAAATGAGTGGTCACAACATATACTTCTGATGAGAAATAAAGAAATTCTTGAGCCTTGCCGGATATTTTTTCCTATTCACGGCACTAACCTACTATTCTCTATATTTTTAGACAGGGAAAAGAAAAAAATGTAAGATCAGAGGATGGTCAGACACAATATCATCTGAGGTTATTCATAGCTTGTACTTGCACTATGGAACGCCATTAGTGAAGCTATTTATGATTGTATTACTGAATAAGAGATGCATAATCAGTTATGCTTTGGAACGGCAATTCTATGGCGCCGGATAATTTAATCTCTATGATGACCATATAGCGTAGGCGGACACGGAAGAGGCTAACATATGGCTGTGACTGGAGAAATGTGGCTTATGGGATTTATGTCCAGTGTAGGTCCCGTTCAAATTAGCACACTCATTTAGCCTGTCGTGTAGGGTCTGTCTATATTGGTTGTTAGAAGCTCGATGGGTGTTTCATTGATGGAATGGCGGACAGTGCATGTCCTGATTAGCCTGTGCAGATGCACAGGCTGATCTGGATATACACTGGTCACAACACCCATGAGCCCCATTCTCCAGTCACAGCCACAAATGAACTATAGCGGATCTTACGGGATCACAGTATGACGAAATGAGGCTGTCACTGGAGAAATGGGGCTTAGGGTATTTGGACAAGTGTAGATTCATATCAACCACATATCCGCATAATCTGATCAAGGTCTGCCCTGTTCGCTATTCCATCAATGAAACACCGTCATACTTCGAACCAGCAATATAGATTGCTATCAAGCTACACGAGTGTGCTATTTACCAGGAGCTACATTGGTTATAATTCCATAAGGTCCATTTCTTTCGTCATCCGTAAGGATGCACCCAATGTTCCGTCCCATCCGCTGGAATTTCAAATCGGACACTTACTAGCACTACTTTGCCAATACTCGTGATTTGGAGCCAGGCATCTTTAGTACACAACCGCCTGCATTAATCTTGTCACTGCTTCTGAACATGTATTGACAATATGTACTGGCTCATGCTCAGCTAATCAAGCTGCTTGATTTCGAGCACAATAATATATGATTTTGAAATAAAAGATAAATTAAAATATTGGCGAGATTAGCGCTGGCGGTGGTGTATTTTGTCGTAGGTGTGAATCACGCAGAGGATAGATTCGTCAATATGTGTGAATCCCGCAGAGGATATAGATTCGCTAATATGTGTGAATCCCGCAGAGAATATAGATTCGCCAATATGTGTGAATCCCGCAGAGGATAGATTCGACAATATGTGTGAATCCCGCAGAGGATAGATTCGACAATATGTGTGAATCCCGCAGAGAATATAGATTCGCCAATATGTGTGAATCCTCATAAGGATGGTATCAGGGTTCGGATATGCGTAACCTCCAATCTTTCAAAGTGGAATTAGACATGTGCTATATGTGCATGCAGCTGAAAATAGCAACAACAAATATAGCAACAACAGCAGCATCAGCAATAACAACAGCAGCATCAGCAATAACAACAACAACACAATAACAACATAAATAACAACAACAGCAATAACACTAACAGCAATAACAATAACAGCGATACCACCAAGAAATGCAACAGAAGCAGCAGCAGAAGCAGCATCAACAACAGTAACAACGAGCACCCAGGGGCCCGTTTCACTAAACTTCGTACGACAAAACTGTTAATAAGTGCAAATTGTGGATCGTCTGGACATTACAATTGATGGATTTACATTTGTTGAGCTTAGGCTGCAATAATGTAAATCCAATAATTGCCTACAAGAACGCATTGTTAATGTGAAATTTACAGACTATCATACTTTTGCACTTTTAGTTTAGTGAAACGGGCCCCAGGTCCCCACGGAATTATTCAGACAAATGGCTACTATGTCAAGTCAGACACAGACACACTAAATCACGGTCTGTGGACTGTTGCAGGACGTGGTTGAGTTGATTTGTGGACATAAAGAAAGAAGCGACTTTTAGACTTGATGTACGACACTCGGGAAATGTTTAGCTCCAACAGCATACAGGGCGCGTATGGGATTAGGTACATTGTATTATGGAACTCCGAATCTACATAAACTGAAACAGTTAATGCTTGCTCAAAATAATTACTGTCAGTTCCACGTTTTTCTGCGTTTGGCCGTTAAGCACATTCAATCTAAACAATATTTAAAAGTAAGTACGTTTTCATCAATCAAAAGAAAGTCACCCTACCCAAAAACATTATTTGATGAAATTCCATCAAATATTAATTTCATTTCGAAAAAACAATTTTCCTATGGGAATTGAACATGGGGCAAAACGGAGGAGGAGGAGGAGGACCAGTAGTTTAAAAAAAAAACACGAAACTGGTGAGAAATGATGTAACTAAGAAAAGAAAAGGTTAGATTTTGAAAATTGGTCTACAAATACAACATTGGTTGAAAAACCTGTTTTAACCCCCATGTTAATTTTTTTTTCACAATTAAGTTAATATTTGATGGAATTTCATCTTTTTTATATATACATATATGTGTTTTAGGGGGGGGGGGGGGGTGACTTGTTATTGCTGAAAAAGTAGTACTTACAATTAAATATTTTTTCAGATTTGATGTGTTTAATAAGCAAAAGCATTAACTATTTAGAGCTAGCGCCAAATGATTTAGAGAGCTCTTCAAATGATTTGCGGTAACTGTGTTTACGAAAGTGCGCGCGAGAAACAAAGCTAATGTCACTGAGTAACTGGCGAACAGTGTAGACCCTTTCAGAACATGCAATCAATAACTAAATTGCGTTAGTGACTACCTTCGAACTTTGATTTCCAATCACAATTCGAATGAAGTCACTACGCAATTTGGACAGCGAGAACCATTTGTTGGTAGTTTGGCAATTTCCTAAAAACAGTAGTTTAAGAATAAATATCTCCATTTGCATTCAGCAGACGTACAGTAGCAGAAGAAACTTTTGAAAATCGATTCTCTGACTGGCTGAACAAGTAACGTAAGTTACTCACATTGTGTACATGTATGCTATATTTAGAACTCTAGGTACATGTGTAAATACACGGACCTCCAAATTAATTGTTAATTTAGTTTGTTAATTAATTCATATGATATATAATTCCAGCACAAAAATATTTACACAATTCCCTAACATTTGATTGACCCGTAGCAAGTCTCTGTCCAAAATTTATATCCCAGTAAACTCCCACGCCGAACTACTTTCCGTAACATTGAGGCGCAGTTAAAATAATTCTTAAGAAAACGAAAAAAAAACACATTTTCTTGATGAATTTATTTCAAATGCTGGAATTATAAGGAATGAATGGCCTTTTTGTGGAATTTATCGGGGATATAAACTTGGAAAAGTCGCGGGAACTGAATACTGGACGAGGCCTTCCGACCTTCGTCCAGTATTCCCGCGACTTTTCCAAGTTTATACCCCGATAAATTCCACAAAAAGGCCATTCATTCCTATAATAACCAATAGGATAAAAATAAACAATTGGTGATAAAAAATTACAATTTCCGAAGAAAAAATAAATCTTTTTTTTTTTTTCGAAAATCGTAATTTTTTATCGCCAATTGTATATTTTTATCGCCAATTGCGAAAGTGGCTTTTCCAAGTTTATACCCAGATGAATTCCACAAAAAGGCCATTCATTCCTATAATAGACCTACAATATATATATAATGTAGCTTGCGCGGGTTCAGACGGGAGCCACAGGCACTTTGTGGTATGAACAACAAAAAAGCTCTTTAACCATTAGAATACAGGAAACGTAAAATGTCGTCTACTGTCAATTTATGTTTTGTATTTTTTTCTTCAATAAAACATGGTTTGACATCACTTTAGAATCATTTCCAATGAAAATGATTCTAAAATGTTGTCAAAACATGGTTTTGATGAGAACAACAAAAAGCTCTTTAACCATTAGATTGCGGGAAACGTAAAATGTCGGCTGCTGTCGATATTTATTTTGTCTTCTTTCTCAATAAAACATGGTTTGACAACACTTTAGAATCATTTCCAATGGAAATGATTCTAAAATGTTGAAAATGGAAAATAAAAAAATCAACAGCAGACGGCAAATTTGAATTCAGCATTGTAAGGGTTAAATCACATTCAACTTTACTGTGACATTTAGTAGATATTTAATATCAGAATAATTATTAGATATGTCGTTCAACCAAAACGTGCCTCTGACAAGTGCGTATTCCACAGACCAAGGCGTCCTTCATTTACTGACAACTTCGTATTATTAATAAGAACACGAAAAAAAAGATTTATATGGCACTGTGTTCTTTTCAAATATTGGCGATAGCACTTTTTTTCTCTTTTAAATTGCTGACATCTTCACTTACATAGGGAGGGACGTTTCATTTTTTGATCAGGAAAGTTTTGATCATTACTCGGCTTCAGGCGTGCAAGAGAATATCAGACGTATCCACAAATGAGACACGCCATGTGATTTTGTACCTTCGGTCATCTGCGTAATTTCATGAAATACTTTTACAAAAAATACAATATTTTCACTAAGCTTCGTACGACTAAAATGTTCGTAAGTGCAAAATTATGATAGTCTGTAAATTTCACATTAGCAATATTTTCCTGTAAACAATTGATGGATTTACATTTATTGAGCATAGGCTGCATATGCAGCCTATGCTCAATAAACGTAAATCCATAAATTGTAATTTACAGACGATCTTAAATTTGGACTTACGAACAGTTTAGTCGTAAGAAGTTTAGTGAAACGGGCCCCTGGTTAAAATTCCATCAAAGAGAGCCTGAGGAATTGTGTGGACAAGAACACAGTATGCGAAAATGTGGCTGTGGCTGGAGAACTGGGGCTTATGGGATTTGTGACCAATGTAGCTCCTGATTTACGATATTTTCCGTAAATGAAGTCGAAAGAGACGACTTTTCATAGCAAATGCGGAATATAATTTACGAGATATTCCGTAAATGCCGTCGAAAGTTGACATAATTCCGCATTTGGTACGAAAATATCATCATCTTTCGGCGTCATTTACGGAAAATATCGTAAATTTTGTAAATAATTTTCATGAAAAATCGCATATGTTCTTATGTACAAAGTCACATGGCGTGTCTCATATGGGGATATGCTGGGCACAAAGTGGCAAGGGCACGTTAGTTAACGCAGGCCCATAGGTTGAAGTAACGGACCAAGGTATATAAATACATTAACTATACCTAAAAGTATCAATGTATCAATAAGTGGGAAATAATTAGTTGAAAATAAAAGTTTACTCCCTGTTAGAACACAATATGTGCTTTACAGGGAGTAAAAAAAGTTTAACTTACTTTTTTTCTTCACTTATTGATACACTTGGGTATATTTAATGTATTTATAGGCCTTGGTATGTTACTTAAACCTGTGCGCAGGTCCACATAATCCCGTGGACGAGTCGCTGGCAAGTTTTGACACGCATGGCATTAGTATGCATGTAATCCATGCACATCATGCAGGCTGATACAATGATAGAAAGACACTATGAATATGCGCATCGGCTCAGTCTGATCAGGGTATACGATGTCAGCCAACAATCACTGATCTAGCCTTATTTCCGACAGTATATATCAGTGGAAACTCTCTAAACCGGACACCAAGAAAACACCCCTGATTTTACATTTGATGAGTTTCTTGCTCATTTATCTCAGGTGATAATGTCTGTTCGTGATTCCATAGCGCACAATTATGGCTCAGCATTATAAGATGCCTGATTTACAGTGAAAGCTCTCTTAGCCGGACACCCTGGGGACCTCCCAGGGTGTCCGGTTTAGATAGGTTTCACTGTACAAATTATATGCATATCCCAATCTGACTGCGAACATGTAAACAGGCAGTGATCCGAAATATTTGCAGAAGACGTAAGGTCCGTTTTGTTCAGTGCCAGACGACTCCTCATCTGTGCCTACGTGATAACTTTACCGCCAAAATAATCACGTGGTAATTCCTGTCCACGTGGTCAGCATTGGCCCTTTGAATTTCTCGGCACGTGCGGGGAAGATGTGTGTGCTGTGCGTGAGTACTGTAGTTTATTGATAAATGTGATTGTGTACCTAAGAACATGTGCGATGTCTCATGAAATCTATTTACAAAATTGACGATATTTTACGTAAATGACGTCGAAAGTTGACGAAATTTTCATAGCAAATGCAGACTGAAGTCTAACATTTCGCCAAAGTTCGACGTAATTTACCGAAAATGGAAGTTTCTGTTAATATATTTCGTGAAAAATCGCACATGTTCTTAGGTACAAAGTCACTTGGCGAGTGTCATTTAATGATGGTGTCATTTAAAGGACTTTTTAATTTAAAAGAATTATTCATGGTCTGTTTTATTTTAATTGGCTCCTATAACAAGGTGCATGATCACGTGGTTACAACAACAACAACATCGCCCACTCCAAAGTAAGTATTATTTGATATTTTCCTTAATATGCAACGGAAATTTATATGGCGCAGCAAACGCGTCTTCATGAGATGCATTTGGTGGTCCAGGGAGTTTGGCACAGACTTATGTCGTTTTTGCAAATAATCGATTTCCGTGTCGGAGACACGGAAATAGATTCTTCGCACAAACGACAGAAGTTTGGGCGAAAATACAGAGACCACCAAATGCAGCTTAACAAGACGCGTTTGATGCGCCATATTTCATCAAAATCCGTTACGTAATAAGGACAATATAAAAGAATACGTACTTTCAATCGGATGGATTCTGGAAGTTTCAGTACTTGTTGTTGTTGTTACTACCACGTGATCATACACCTTGTATAATATAAACTGTAAGAATTTATGTTTTAATTTTATCATTTCCGTAAATTTACTGACCCACTCTGTGACGTCTCTCGAAGGGACGGAATAAGCAAATCAAAATCCAGAAAACCTTTGCTTCCAAAAGGCGTTAGTGGGTAGGTCCGTCACTTTACGCTACCACTAAATGAGGCTGTGACAGGAGAAATGGGGCTTATGGGATTTGTGACCAGTGTAACTGCTGATCAAACGGTATGCGCATGTAGCCTGGTAAAGATGTATATTGTTAAAAGCAAGACTGATGTTTCACGGAGGGATGGGTTGTGGAGTAGGGTTAGAACATCCAACTTCCAATCTGGAGATTATGCGTTTGGGCCTTCATACTCTCTGTTAGTCCTGAGTACAGAACTGTAATTACATTTCATTACACTGCATTACTTAGCATATACGATATATTGCAACTCGTTTTCATTAATGGAATGGCGACCAGTGCAGATCCTGATCAGACTGTGCGGATGCACAGGCTGGTCTGGATCTACACTGGTCGTATTTCTCCAACCACAGCCACAAATTAGCAATATCACACGACCATAACTTTGATAATCTCAGCCATACAGATGAATTTTACTATTTCATCTGTCTTTTATATTATCTGTATCCTTATAGCTGAGAGCCGGCCATTATAATATGGTAAAAATAACAGCCATTCTGCGAGCGGTTTAATACATCGCAGTTCTGTTAAAAAATTTGCACAGACCAACATGTAAATACAGCTATTTTGACATGAATTATCCTTTTATCCCGTTGTATTCGAAAAACGCAAGGACAGGCTTTGTCTGATATTGTGATCATATAATATAATGACCGGGCCTCAGCTATAACGATACATATAATACAAAAGACAGATAAAACAAGTAAAAGTTATCCGTATAGCTGATATTATCTAAGCTAGCACGACCATTGTGTAATCATTTATTGCGTACAAGTCCTCAGATGACGCCGTCCTACGTCAATTGAAAGGGTTTGTGGAATAAGGGGGCTAACTCCATGAGGGAGTTGCCCCCCTTGCTTCCACTAGCCCCTTCAATTGCGAGTTGGATGGGAATGTTGGCGCCCATTGTCATCCAAGTGTTAGCATTTGTATGGAGACCTCGCCCATGGACCCTAGTTGCGGACAGTAACTTCCCGTAGCATAATATTGCCTATATTAGATAATATCAGCTATTTGGATGTCTTTTACTATTTCAACTGCCTTTTATATGTTCTGTATCCTTCTAGCCGAGCCACCTGCTGTGTAATGTGTTGTCACAATAACCTTTCATCATTTAATCGTTGCTTTTTATGCTTACGTGGCTCTCGCGACCGGTTTCGTTACCTAAAGACTAGCTTAGATAATCTCAGCTATACTGATGACTTTTACTATTTTCATCTGTCAAATAGTTGAGATTATCTAAGCTGCATAAAGACTAGAAGACCAATCCGCTGTCGCAGACGACTACATTCACTATGAATGGGTTTAACGTCCCAGCAACAGCTAATGTCATATAGATCTCCACCCTAACTGTCCCCATTAACTACTGTCTGTTTCACGAAAGCTGCCCAAATTTGTCGGCCATATAAACAATTCAAAAACAATATTTTTTTCGATAATATTAAATTAAAGGAAAATTTAAGAATGAGCCTTCTTTTTATTTTGGGAAATTTGGTCAAATATTGATTTTATTGCGAAAAAACAATTTCCCCATGTTAAATCCCCATAGACATCTTCACAGAGTGAAGATGTCTATGGGGATTTAACATGGGGACTTTTTTTTATAATTCCAGAAATACTGGACCGATTTTAAAAATTTTACTTTTCTTTTCTTAGTTAGATCATTTCCAAGCTATCTAGCTAGGAGTCAATTTCCATTTTATTTTTTCGTTTTTTAGCTCCTCCCACACTTTTTCCCCCATGTTAAATTCCCATAGAGAAATCTATTTTTCGTAATAAAATCAATATTTGACAAAATTTCACGAAATAAAAAGAAGGTTCATTCTTAAATTTTGATAAAATTTAACATTATCAAAAAAAATATTGTTTTTGCATTGTCTATATAGCCGTAAAAATTGGGCAGCTTTCGTGAAACAGACAGTAAGTCACGTTTATTTAATGATATAAGACAGGGTAAAGGCTGTCATTCTTTAATGTTAACTGCATATATTACAGCGATTGATTTATAACTGCATATAAGACAGCGGTAGTAGGCTGTCATTCTTTAATGTTAACTGCATATATTACAGCGGTTGATTTTAACTGCATACAAGACAGCGGTAGTAGGCTGTCATTCTTTAATGTTAACTGCATATATTACAGCGGTTGATTTTAGCTGCATATAAGACAGCGGTAGTAGGCTGTCATTCTTTAAGTTTAACTGCATTATGAGGCAGCAGTTGATTTTAACTGCATATAAGACAGCCGTAGTAGGTTGCCATTCTTTAAGTTTAACTGCATTATGAGGCAGCAGTTGATTTTAACTGACAGCGGTAGTAGGCTGTAGACAGTAGTAGACAGCGGTAGACAGCGGTAGTAGGCTGTCATTCTTTAAGTTTAACTGCATTATAAGGCAGCAGTTGATTTTAACTGCATATAAGACAGCGGTAGTAGGCTGCCATTCTTTAAGTTTAACTGCATTATGAGGCAGCGGTTGATTTTAACTGCATATAAGACAGCCGTAGTAGGCTGTCATTCTTTAAGTTTAACTGCATTATAAGGCAGCGCTGACGGCCCGACACACATACCCATCCCAAATGTATTGGCAGACAGTAGGTCTGCTTGGAACACAACACGACACAACGCACCAGGCTCCGCATGCAAACAGTGGTCGTCTGTGCCAGCGGTTAGAAACTATAAAAAGACAGATGCAATAGTAAGACATACATATTGCTGAGAAGGTCTAGGCTACGTTTAAATGATGTTTTATTAGCTTTATAGCAATTTATTAACGCATTCCAGTCTTCGAAAGAAATACATGTCTTTTATTTATGCACGGAAGAATGTGTATGCTGTGACAACTCATTTGAACCGCCTCGCCGAGGCGGTTCAAATGAGTGGTGACAACATATACATGTACATTTAAATAGAAATAAGACAAATAGCAAAATAATTCCAGTTGTTTATATCCCATGTAGGGGTATTCATGGAATGGGTTAATACACGTGACTGTCATGTACATGAACGAAAGAAGGCCAGCCCTGATGGACAAGACACTCTTGTGGCGGTTGGACGAGATGGACCGATGTTACAAGACATATTCCACAGGATAGTGTTCTAGGTATTCTAAAATAGTGAACAATAATCAAAAACTCAACGGGGCTTCAATTAAACATTGAACTCGTGCAATACAAGGATGTGCAATCATGTAGTTCATGGCCATTAACTTTCTGACACCATGTCAGTCACTATATGACATGAGCTATTGTTGGTACGTTAAACCCACTCACTTTCACTGTGTTGCGTTTATACCTGGGCGCATGAGTGACTTGTAAATGTACAATACCAAGGTGTATGATCACGTGGTACTAACAACAACAACAAGTACCGATTCAAAGTACGTATTATTTTATAGTGTCCTTATTACGTAACATATTTTTATGAAATATGGCGCATCAAAAGCGTCTTGTTAAGCTGCATTTGGTGGTCTCTGTATTTTCGCCCAAACTTC
Source organism: Conchocele bisecta (assembly GCA_029237695.1). Taxonomy (NCBI): domain Eukaryota; kingdom Metazoa; phylum Mollusca; class Bivalvia; order Lucinida; family Thyasiridae; genus Conchocele; species Conchocele bisecta. Next base: position 56,576,390 of record CM055278.1, read on the forward strand.
TGTCTCCGACACGGAAATCGATTTCTTCGCAAAACGACGTAAGTATGTGCCAAACCCCCTAGACCACCAAATGCAGCTCATGAAGACGCGTTTGCTGCGCCATATTTCATCAAAATCGGTTGTATTTTAAGGAAAATATCAAATACTACTTACTTTGGAGTTGGCGACGTTGTTGTTGTTGTAACCACGTGATCATGCACATTGAATACATCGATACAAACAACTTTTCATGATAAAAACTAATAATAAACTCGCAGGCAATAAATGAGTGATGACGACATACTTATATTGTGAATAGTGCAAAACTAGGTACACTTATCGATTTGGTGGGACCTATCTGTAAAATCATACCAGCCATTGGCAATCGCATCTCTTTCAAATGGTCGTTTACACTAGGACCAGGGCATAACATATATACTTATTCAACACAAACAAGTCCACATGACAATCATCATAGTAATGTACGTACATGTATTGGCGGTAATTCGCGTTTGGAATGACCAACCCTCGCACAAGGCGTTCAAGAACATGCCAAGTTAGTGATGGATGTGCTTCCAGTGAGATTCACAAGACTGACTCAATTAGTGTTGGTCGTGTGTGATTCACCAGACTGACTAAACAAGACTGTACGCGTTGTTGTAACCTACGCCTGTTAGACGTTTGGAGACGATGTGCATATTCATCTGAAGTAGACGCCGGATCTGGATCGGGGTGAGTGATCTGAACTTCCCTGGTGATGATGCCATTTGTGCGACCTTGTATTCTCCACGTTCACTTATTTCGGATTGATTTCTGGCTTCAATTCCGGCCCATGTATCACTAGTTTCTGACCCATATCCAGAGCTCCAGTTAAGGTGCGTAATTTGATCAACTTTGGGGGAATTTTGTTATTTCTTCACAAACAATGGTAAGTTGGGAGTGCTTTAGAATCGTCTCATTGAAACGATTCTAAAGAACTCCAAGCTAGCCATTTTTTCATGAAGAACTAAGAAAAATACCTCGAATATTTGGTCAAATTACGCATCTTAACCGAAGCTCTGATATCTCTGCAAACTCCCGTATAGTCGTATATAAGAAACGGCAGATTTTACTGACACGTGTCCGCAACTAATGTATTGCAATCTGGACTAGACACAGTTCTAGCTTATATACATGTTGAAACTGCAAAAAATCTGCATTCATTAGCGAGGTGAATACCATTGGTGTATGTCAATGTCCCTCGAACGGCACCATCACCTACACTACTGGTAGTTAGTTGATACTCCCAATGACCGAATATATGATTATGTTAGTGGCGGACATGTCTGTTCAGTCCTTGACAATGGAACACCACCACCAATTCAAACGGCGAAATGCCACCGCATCAGCCTGAGGCTCTATGTTTGTTACATGATCCCTTTGGAAAAGTCGCGGGAATACTGGACGAAGGCCGGAAGGCCTCGTGCAGTATTCCCGCGACTTTTCCATGTTTATATCCACCGCATCAGCCTGAGGCTCTATGTTTGTTACATGGTCCCTTTTCTGTTATTGTATCTATGTAGCCATAGACATAATCGAAGAGTAGATGGCAGGGGTTTGCAGTTTGTTATAGGAATGAATGGATTTTTTGTGGAATTTATCGGGGATATAAACTTGGAAAATCGCGGGAATACTGGACGAAGGCCGGAAGGCCTTCGTCCAGTATTCCCGCGATTTTCCAAGTTTATATCGATTTTAAATTCCAAGGTTCGCCAGTATCCCGATCCAAATTATCCCGATAAATTCAAAAAGGCGATTCATTCCTTATTATTCCAGCATTTGAAATAAATTCATCAAGAAAATCTGTTTATTTGACAGACGGCAGCCATTTGTTTACATTGACAGCACTGACAGCGCACCTGTAGAAAGTAGTTTGGCGTGGGAGTTTACTGGGATATACATTTTGGACAGAGACTTGCTACGGGCCAATCAAATGTTAGGGAATTGTGTAAATATTTTTGTGCTGGAATTATCAGCTTTTGTTTACAGTTATAAAATAATTGTCATTTTACGAACCTCATATTTTGTACGTGAGTACATAAAGTTTAATCAACTACTATTTTGAAATACTTTATTTATTTCCCTTGACATCTGGAAATGCGATAAAGAAACGAGTGCGGAGAATAAAATCCGGTATTTCGAAATGGTAGTGGAATAAATTGTATATTACATGCTCTTCGAAAAATGTGACATTTGCTCTTAGACCAGCTTATAACGTTGTCACAATTGACAATTTTGAAGTTAGCGTATGCATTGTTTCTTCGCCGGAAATGACGTCAAAACGTGACGTCATTACGTCTCGCCAACGTCTAAGAGGAGGAAATATTTTCTTCAAGGAAATAAATCCCTCCAGAATCACGATAAATTACTACTCAGTGTCTGTTCCACGTTTTGATGCCGACAAACATTTGGCCATTAAACACATTAAATGTTAAAAATATTTAAAAGTAAGTACTTTTTCATCAATAACAAAAAAGTCACCCTCCCCAAACAAAATTATTTGATGAAATTCCATCAAATATTGATTTTATTGCGAAAAAACGATTTTCCTATGGGAATTTAACATGGGGAGTCAATTTCCAAAAGTTTTCGTTTTTTGATCCTGAAGGATCAAAAAACGAAAACTTTTGTAAACTGACTCCAAAACCTGGCGAGATAGCTTGAAAATGATGTAACTAAGAAAACAAAAGTTAGATTTTTAAAATCTGTGCACAAATAAAAAAAATATTTAAAAAAAATCTATTTTTAGTCCCTATGTTAAATTCCCATAGGAAAATCGTTTTTTCGCAATAAAATCAATATTTGATGGAATTTCATCAAATAATTTTGTTTGGGGAGGGTGACTTTTTTGTTATTGATAAAAAAGTACTTATTTTTAAATATTTTTTTAGATTTAATGTGTTTAATAACCAAAAGTTCGTCGGCAGGAAAACGTGGAACAGACAGAAGGTAGCATGTAATATTTTTCTCTAATAATCCATTTAGGTTTCTATTTAAAATCCGGTATTTCGAAATGGTAGTGGAATAAATTGTATATTACATGCTCTTCGTGACATTTGCTCTTAGACCAGCTTATAACGTTGTCAAAATTGACAATTTTGAAGTTAGCGTATGAATTGTTTCTTCGCCGTAAATGACGTCGCAGTAAATGACGTCAAAACGTGACGTCGTAATGACGTCACGTTTTGACGTCATTTACGGCGAAGAAACAATTCATACGCTAACGTCTAAGTGGAGGAAATATTTTCTTCAAGGAAATAAATCTCTCCAGAATCACGTTAAATTACTGGGTAGCATGTAATATTTTACTCTAATCCATTTAGGTTTCTACAATATTAAATTTAAATGTTCTTATTCAATAAAATGAGACATTATTTCAATACTAAATTTGGTTCATTCTAGCATTATCGCGCATTAGACTAGTTTTACTTTAAGCATAATATAAAGAACATGATAATTATGATGGCAATTGGAAGGGATGTTATTGATAGTTTTCTGGCGCCCATTTCCTTCCAAGTTGACGGCAAACTGCAGACAAACATCGCCCATCAACTCTAGTACGATTTTGCATTTGCTGAACATAACACGTGCTCGTCACCGGTTCGTTTGGGGGGCTATTTTATATTCAAAAGGCAGCGTTTGTGAAAATTCTAAATCGGTGTTGATTTGCACCTTCATTTAGACGACAACCTAGTTTATAATAAAAGGAATGCTGAAAATTAAGTGTTCAATGTATATCTCCAAAACGACACCACGGCATGCACGTGTATTTTGTAATCTAAGATTATGCACGCGTACGTTCGGAGGGAGACCTATACAATATTCTTCCGCTCAAATGTTTCCTAATGCTTTGCGCATTTTGTTAAATTCATTCTAAAAGTACAATTAACTGCAGCTACCATTTGTTGTAGCTTATATTTTCCCGCATTTTTTTTACACGAAAAAAAAGAAACCAAATATAAGCTGCTATATTATCATCAGTATATATGTTTCATATTGTAGAGTCCGACAACGTGCACGCGCACAATCACATGTTTATATTTTATCCCGTCAACACAGTGCGTATGTGCCGTGAAACACGGTGCCGTGAAACATTTTTGATATCCAGTCAATACAATTTTGCATTTTACAGCCATTTGTAGGTGTTGACGGGATAAATAGAATAGTAGGTTAGTGCCGTGAATGGGAAAAAATATCTGGCTCGGCACGGAAACGGGATGTGCTCGGCAGAGCCTCGCACATTCCGTTTCCTGAGCCTTGCTAGATATTTTTTCCCATTCACGGCACTAACCTACTATTCTCTATCTATTTTCCTTATTTCTGAACCAACGTATATGTTGTGACCACTAATTTGAACCGTCTCGGCGAGACGGTTCAAATGAATGGTCACAACATATACTTCTGATGAGAAATAAAGAAATTCTTGAGCCTTGCCAGATATTTTTTATATTAGGACCCCCGGCTGACAACTGAAAACAAACAACTCTTAGAATGCGGGAAGCGAACATTGTCGTCTGCTGTTTCATAGTGTGCCTTGTCTCTCACATGGTTTTGGAGCATTTAAAAACCATTTCCATTGGAAATTATTCTAATATGCTGCAAAACTCTGTTGATAAATGAAAAATAAAAACATGATCAGCAGACGACAATAGGTTATTCAAATTGTAAGGACTAACGTCTGTTTATGGTACTATATGCATTCATCCGCAATGGCACAATATAGTTCGGTGTCCCATTTTCAGTGACTATATTGACTTGTGTGCAACTAACGGGGGGAGGGGGGTATTATGGTCTGAAATAATTATTGCTCATTTTGACTTACCATATCACTGCATTCTAAAGGCGATTATGGATTTAACAGGACCGGCTATATTCCTTTACAATGTACAGTCAAACCTCCACGAACGGCCACCTCTCTACAACAACACCCTCTCTGTAACAGCCGCTATTTCATATCCCAAATCGATGATTTCCTCTATATCTAACCCTTAGACTGCTGAACACGAAAATTGTCGCCTGCTGTTGCTTTGGATTTCTTTTTCAATAAAAACATGTTTTGACAGCATTTTAGAATCATTTCCCTTGAAAATGATTCTAAAATGCTTTCAAAGCATGTATTTGATGAGCATTATCGAAGAAAATAAATAAACAGCAGACTACAAGATTTAATTCAGCGTTAACCTCACTACAACAGCCACCTCTCTACAACAGCCAGTTTTACGTCTTCCCATGAGTGGCCGTTGTAGAGAGGTTGCACTGTAGTATTCTGCCATTGCTCAGTTGCATTGATTGATTCTAAATTCAATTGGTTGACCGAGACTTCAGGTGGTCGGCTTGGTGATAGGATGTTATATATAATTCACGGTTTTAGAATTAAACAAAAACGTACGTTCTCACAATTTTGTTTCTATAGTTTAGTTGTCTTAAAGGGGCATATCATAATTTTTGGAAAAAAATACTAGAGAAAATAAAAACGTGTTTTCATCATGGCCCTGTGTAAAGTGGTTTAATTGAAGATATATATATGTACATGTATGACCGAAATTATTTCCTATTATTGCGTTAAATCTGATACGTATGTAACGATATCGGTGAAAATTGAAATAACCCAGCAGTTCTAGTATCATCATACATGTATATCTTCCATTACACCTCTTTACACAGGGCCATGATGAAAACACATTTTTATTTTTTATAGTATTTCTTTTCTCAAAAATCCTGATATTCCCCTTTAAACAGTGTATTGTTACCATGCCACTTTAAACAGTCTATTGTGCCATCATATCACCGAGCTTGTGTGACTGTGACTAGAGAACTGTGACTAGAGAACTGGGGTGTACATGTTTTGCTACCAGTGCAGAACCAGATCAGCCTGTGCATCCGCACAGTCTAATCAGGTTCTGCACTGTTTGACATTCTATGAATGAGACACCTCTAACAAGCAATATAGATCGTTATCAGGTTACATGGGTGTGCTGGAGATCACAAATCTCATAGGCGCCATTTCCCCAGTCACAGCCACATATATTTAGGATCACAGTATAAACGCAAGTTGGTTGGATATCGGTTGACAGAAACATATTTTGCGGCTGGATCATTTGCTAGGCTGGTCACAATGGTCATGAGCCACCTTTATCTAGTCGTGGATAGTCACAAAACATTTTCCGTCCAACCGATCAGTTACATAACAATTTTCACATTAATGCCGTCGAGTATACCACAAACATAATTATGAGATTAGAAATGGACTTCACTTGCTAGATCACATTTTAACCATTCTCCAATCAAGCCTGAATGTACCGATTTAACGCGAACATTTCCTAGTCAAATAGCAGTATGTATCGCATTTGTATTCGAGAAATCCTCATTATTTACAAAGACATTGTATTTGGTTTCGCGTTGTTTTCGCTGCGTCGTGTCATTTGAGGAAGTTTGAACATATCTACATATACATGTATGCACAATGCTTGGACCTACTCGTCCCATCTATTCATATGTAAGTTTCCATAACATACAGCGAGACCAGGGGCCCGTTTCACTAAACTTCGTACGACTAAAATGTTCGTAAGTGCAAATGTAGAATCGTCTGGAAATTTCAATTGAAGGATTTACATTTATTGAGCATAGGCTGCATATGCAGCCTATGCTCAATATATGTAAATCCAATAATTGTTTACAAGAAAAGATTGTTAATGTGACATTTACAGACTATGATAATTTTGCACTTACGAACATTTAAGTCGTAAGAAGTTTAGTGAAACGGCCCCCAGTTCTTCATAAATAGCTTTGACAATGTGTGGGTGATCACAATTTAATTGGAAGTTCTGCAAAGCTTACCCGGTTATTTTCGTCTAAAAGACGTGTCGTTTTGGTTAAGTGTGTCTTTCGAGTGACATTGGATATGGAGCAAATATTCGGTGTCCCTCAAATGGCGCTAGGCCCGTAAGCTGCGCCTATGTCAGTGTGTCGGATTATTTTCTTCTAACACTTGAGTAAATGTCGTTTCATTTTGGGTAATTGTCTTTTAAGTGACATTGAATATAGAACAAATATTCGATGCCCCTCGCTGCATCTGTGTCCAGTTAGGTTCTTTCTGCAAGAATTTGTCACTTCGTGTTCGTCAAACTCTGAAGTACAGCCTTTCTTCAGGTGATTGTCATTTGAGTGACCTGATCTCGTAAGCAACACCATTACAGGTAAGTATATACTTATTAATATAAATGAATACATATGTTTGTCACACAGGGGTCGTTTGAAAGACACGTTTGCACATATAGTATTTGCATCACCATTACGTTTGCAAAATGCATTTGACGGACTGGAAACATTTGGGCAGCTTAACAAAGGGGGCCGTACGACGTAACGCACAATCAGTTTAAACGACCTTAGCTGCTGCTGGGACGTTAAACCCATTCACTTTTCACTTCATACTGCTACTGGATTATGGGAGGGTATGCGTATAATGAATACATCCTAAACGAATCATATATTAATGGTCATTATTAATGCGATTGACCTCTGGGGGCCGTTTCACTAAACTTCGTACGACTAAAATGTTCGTTAGTGCAAAATTATGATAGTCTGTATATTCCACATTAACACCGTTTTCGTGTAAATAATTATTGGATTTACTTTTATTGAGCGTAGGCTGCATAAGCTGGAGCTCAGTGATCTGGTGTAATAATGGTGCCTGTAGAGTAGGACATTGTCCTTCAGTGCTTAAAGTTATTGTAATTGTAATATCTGTGCTGAACGTACTGTGCTCCCCCATACACGTACATTACCGTATGTATAATTCCTTGTAGTTCTAGTGCTTACACCCAACATATTTTCTGTTGCAGGTTAAGGACTATACATGTACCTGGTCTTAAGTTCCTAACAATCGAATGGGGTCAGTGGGATAAGAGCACTAACTCCATCATGGAGTTACCGGTAGCCGATTTATTCCATTGACGCCGTCATGTACTCACACATACAGGTAAATTCCCGTCTTGATCAATCAATGAATAAGTAAACCAAAATCAATCAAATGTTATAGTGCTAACATCAACAATAGTTCTGTTTCAGTAGCCGATTTCATCAAACTTGCAAAGTATACTTACCTAGCAAAGTATACTTTGAGGGAGTAATCATTTATTTTTCCAAAAATGCCTTATTTCATATAGAACTAACGACTGCATATATTTGATGATTAAAAGTATGCAGAATTATTAAACTGAATTTATTACATTATCACAGCCAAAATGTAATAAATTCAGTATCATAAAATATAATAAATTTATCCTTAAATTGAAAATTTCTCCCTCAAAGTGTACTTTGCAAGCAAATTATACTTTGCAATGTTGGTGAAATCGGCTACTGAGGTTGTGAGTTCAATCAATCCTCACCCTTGGGGTGACAAATGCTTTCATAGTATTTCAATCACACTGGTCCGTCGGATGAGACCGTAACTCTATCAGAGCTTTAATTAAGGTGCTTAATTTGACCAACTTGGGGTGAAATTTCGTTATTTATTCATCAAAAATGGCAAGTTGGGAGTCCTTTAGAATCGTCTCATTGAGACGATTCTAAAGCACTCCCAACTTGCCATTTTTGATGGAGAAATAAGAAATTTACCTCCAAATTACGCACCTTAACTGGAGCTCTGTCTATATGACCTTAACTGTTGTTGGGAGCTTAAACCCATTCGCGTTCACTTTTCACTGTTCAATCGTTTGCATTTATCCACGGATATGGTAGACATATATATACAGACCCCTGCGCTATTCTTGCCGATATTTCACAGTAATTTTGTTCTTGAAATCCAGCAGCTTGATTGGCTGAGTCTGATCTGTGCTACAGCTCAGGCTCGGACTATCAAATTGCTTGATTGTGAGCTGTCATTGCCTATAGATACTAGCAACTTTGATAATCCGGGCAAGATTGACGCAGGCGATTGTTTATGTACACTATTTAACCCTTTCCCTGTTTTGCGATATTTCGACTCATCCAAATCCAAAACATCTGAATAAAAGAATCAAATGCTGGGTCAAATGATGGTTAAATTATCTGATAGAGTAGAAAACATTGTGGGAAAAGGAGAAATTGCTTGTTACAAGCAATTTCTCCTTTTCCCACAATGTTTTCAAAAGACATCTTCTGCAGAGGCGTGAAAAGTCGTCTCTATCAGGGAAAGGGTTAAGGTGTGTGATGATAGTATTCCATCAAGTCATAAGCCGTAAATCATTCAGGGTGTAAACTATCATAATATGAGTATTGTAACATATCTTTATTGTGCGTATTAGAATTGTAATTTACCTTTCCGCGCGGTTATTCGACCATCTATTCGTCCTTCCGTAATATTTGCGTTAAAGTTTTCAGTTACTTTTAACTGTTGAAAGGACATAACAGCCATGATCAGTTACTCAAACATTAAGGGCGATTCACACCTGAGGCCAAGTGATCTGATTTAGTAAGGGCGTTTGACGTCGGATCAGGGGGCCGTTTCACTAAACTTAGTACGACTAAAATGTTCGTAAGTGCAAAATCATGATAATCTATAAATTTACATTTATTGAGCATAGGCTGTAAATCCATCATTCTAATGCACCGAAAATAGAAAGCACGCATCTGATTGGTCAGTTGAAATCACAGCCTATAAAATATGAAAAATCACAGCATATAAAATCTCCGTTTTACCAGTCTGTGTTTTACAACTTGACAGATTTATGTAACCCTACGCGCTTTTGTAAACAATGGCCAGCGGCGGGGAATGCAAATATTTCCAAATTAATTTCGGTACATTTTCGGTTATCCATTCTGCCATATTGACCCGTACAACCCAAAGCGGAAAAGAGAATCGACCAACGACTGACAAACGTGACTTCAGTGTGGTGGCCTTTCAACAAGTTCCCAAAAACATTACCCCACCCGCCCAAAATACAGAAGAATTTAGTAAAGTGCTCAAATGAAAACTCAATATGCCAGTACCAGCCTATAAGTTTACGAATTCCAATGTGCACATACATGACTATACATAATAAACTGTATTGTATATGGGTAATCACCTGCATTAGGCGTAAATCCTAGAAAATCCAGTGGACTCTTGTTTACATTTCATTTGCAAAAATTGCACGAAGTGACAAACCCACTGCTTAAATGAATATTTTTTTTAAGCAATTTACTGTTGTAACTACACATAGGAAAGCAATACAATTGTCACAATAAAGTTTATAGTTGACTATAAGTATACATGTCTTAGAAAAAGTCCCGTTAATCTCAATTTGAAATGGGAATATTCTTCGGCGGAGTTACATTTCTTCAAATTCATTTGGTGTGAGGCGGTTATCGATGACGACAACAACCTGCTGACGTATTGAAACTATCACTGTTCGTGATGTGCTACGACGTTGCAGAAAGTAGAGAGCACACTAGGTGCAAGAGAATGGGGATAACCATGCTTTGTTTTTCGATTTGAAGCGGTATGTGTGAGGTTTTATGGTCTGAGAATCAGTTTTTCGGCTCCGCGTTACTGATTCACAGACCATAAAACCTGCCACATACCGCTTCAAATCGAAAAACAAAGCATGGTTATCCCCTAAATTGATATTTTCATACGATCCTATATTTGCACTTATGAACATTTTAGTCGTACGAAGTTTAGTGAAACTGGCCCCAGGACACTATAATTATGTTAGTGTGGAAAGCGTGTTTATCCCGTCAACACAGTGCGTATGTGCCGTGAAACACGGTGCCGTGAAACATTTTTGATATCCAGTCAATACTATTTTTGCATTTTAAAGCCATTTTTAGGTGTTGACGGGATAAATAGAATAGTAGGTTAGTGCCGTGAATGGGAAAAAATATCTGGCGCGGCACGGAAACGGGATGTGCTCGGCAGAGCCTCGCCCATCCCGTTTCCTGAGCCTTGCCAGATATTTTTTTCACATTCACGGCACTAACCTACTATTCTCTATATTGCTAGCTCAGTGTTGAATGTATGTGCTTACATCATGCATACGTATTCTCTTCTGTATGCTGCCCCACACTCGGTATATGTTTCTGGGATTCGCATCTGTAGCCGATTTCATCAAAATTGCAAATTATACTTATCTAGCTAAGTATACTTTGAGGGAGTAATCATTATTTTTCCCGAAATGCATTATTATATATAGAACTAACGACTGCATATAGTTGATGATTAAACGTATGCAGATATAATAAAAATTAATAAATTTATCTTTTATCTGAAAATTTCTCCCTAGATAAGTATACTTTGCAATGTTGGTGAAATAGGCTACTGGGGTCAAGTGTTCCGGTGTCGTAAATATGTCTGGCACGAGATCAGGACAATGATGACCGTTTTTATTGTTATACGCCCGGCATACGAAGTATGGCGCGGGCTATACAGTTTTCGTCATTCCGTCCGTCCGTTCGTCCATTCGTCCGTCCGAAATATTGGCGTTAAACGTTTTTATTTGTCGGTCCAGGCGGCGGCCAGTGGTAACCGTGAACCTCTGCTCACTTGCTCTAGTTAACTTAGTGCTGATGGTATTGAGCTGCCCGTACAGCTACATTCCAGTCTGTCTTCAACATTGCTGTTGAAAAGATGTAAAATCCCAATCAACCAACCGTTCATTTATCTTTGGGGGTATCATCTGATTTCAAAACACCCGGAATGGGCGGCGGCCTAGGGGATATTTAATTAGACTATAATACTGGATGTTGTCAGTTCAATCCTCACCCTAGACATGAACAATATGTACATGGTATTTTCATCCCACTTGTCTGTCAGATTATACATTAAACTGTGGTCCCGTCTCTATATGGCATTATCTGATGCTGGGACGTTAAACCCATTCACTTTTCACTTTTCAAATCACCAGACATGTCTTGTAATTGTCATTTGCAGTGGAATCCAGGGGCGGCGGAAGCGGGGGGGGGGGGGGGGGGCGGGGTGCCTAGGCCCCCCAATAATATGGTTGGGTGGCCTAGCCCCCCCCCCCCCCCCAATAAGTCTGTAAATTTTGGATTTTTTATTCTAATATATTTGTGTAATCATGAGTACTGGGAACTTTGCTGAGAACTTTGCTGAGAATGCAGGAAATGGCGTTTCACACCACTTGGATTTCAAAAATTTCCGGGGGGGGGGGGGCATGCCCCCGGACCCCTCTAGCGCTATCGGGCCCTTCGGGCCCTCAACATTGGGCCCCCCAATAATGTTCGGCTTCCGCCGCCTATGGAATCTCTCTACATCTCTGGGGAACCAGGGTGTCCGGTTTAGGGAAATTTCACTCAAGTTGTTTTAGTAGACGCAAGCTAGTTCCCGCTGTCTGTCGGAGACACGGAAATCGATTCTTCGCAAAAACGACAGAAGTTTGGGCGAAAATAAAGAGACCACCAAATGCAGCTCAACAAGACGTGTTTGATGCGCCATATTTCATTAAAATCCGTTACGTAATAAGGACACTATAAAATAATACATACTTTTGAATCGGTACTTGTTGTTGTTGTTAGTACCACGTGATCATACATCTTGATAATGCTCTATATTGTTTGTTAGAATCATGACGGGTGTTTCATTGATGAAATAGAGAACAGTGCAGATTCTGATCAGACTGTGCGGATGCACAGGCTGATCTGGATCTACACTGGTCGCAAAACCCATAAGCACGGTCCATCCTGACCGTGACATCTATTCTACTATTCCAAGAACATGCTGGCTCAGAATGAAGGAGTAAAAGGTACTTTGCGAGAAGATACTGAAATTACCAGTTAATATTGAGATATGGAGATTGTGACATTGTAGCAAAACTATCAAATTAAGCTTGTAACGAGATTAGTCACAGCATGTGCATGTGCATTTTTGGCATTTGTGGCATTTGTGGCATAGGTTGTCCGAAACAACACAGACAGGGTGTACGGACGGTACGGGAGTAATTGCAAGAGTTACCGTTCGCAACTAGGGGGTTGTCCTTTTTTCGAGCTCTTCGAAATGCACTTTCCTGTGTTTTACGGTATTTAAATTCAGACTCCAACTGGTGGTAAACTGTGATCTATGTAAACTCCGTGGCTAAACGGGGAGGGGGGTTGCAACCCCGGAACACCCCCCCCCCCCCCCCCCATCATCTAGATCTGCCCTTGGGGTGTAATTAAGTGCATCATTTATGTCGACGAATATGGCGCGAGCATCTTGATGTGTATTGGTATGTACATGTATGTCTGGAATTGTGCGGTGCAGTGCGGTGTAAGTTTGTGCTGGTGTTTGTCATGTTTAGGTATTCAGGTTCGGTGTTCTAGTTGTGTTTGTGTGGTTTGGTGTTGGTGTGGTTTGGTGATGAGGTGATTTTGGTATTCTGGTCTGGTTTTCAGGTCTGGTGTTCTTCTCTGGTGTTTTTGTTTGGTGTTCTGGTTGGTGTCGTATTTGTGTGGAATCGTGCTGGTTCTAGCGTTGGTTCGTGTGTGACATGTACACGCTGACTGTAGTGTATATAGAAAGCCAAAGTCTTGAAAATCAAACTAACATGTCACATGAGTCGGAAGGATATTACAAAATATACTAAGGCGTAAACAAAATAATTGTTTGTTTCCACTAACCCGACCGACCCGACCCTACACTTTTTTTCGTCATATCGGTAATTTTGTTGATAAACAGTATATTTTCACTAACCCATAGTGGGTTAACCCTTCCTACGCTGTTGACGGAAATTGCCGTCTGCTGTTTTTCATTTGTTGCTTTAATTCTTAACAAAAAACTGGTTTTGACAGCACATGATAATCGTCTCCAATGGAGACGATTCTCATGTGCTGTCAAAACCAAGTTTTTGTCGAGAATTATTGAAAATAAAACATTTCCAGCAGACGACAACATTTAATTCAGCGTATTAAGGGTTAACATATCCAGTACAAAAAGTGTGTCGTGAATGGAAAAAAAGATTCGAGAAAAAAAATGTTTCGCCTACCTACATGTGTGCCTACCCTATTGTTTGCCCAGTTGTTAGCGGAAACAAACACTTTTTTTTGGGGGGGCCTAATTGCATGTATATCCATATAATTCATTTATACTGGACCAAAATTAAGTTGTCTTGAATTCAGATAATGACACGTTCATACTTAATGCCTAGACTATTTTATTATAATTTCAGTGTTGATCAATTTATCATTATAAGTAGGTGACACAAAATGGTAGCTAAGGAATCGGAATCTGCTGGCGGTGTGTCCGTGATTTCTGTTGCATTGTAAGGAGTTTGCGGATTTTCTCAAGTCTGCAACTGGAGGGATGTCTGCGCCAATAGGCCACATTTTCTTGTTTCCACAAAAGTGCCTCTGCATGATGGTCGCAGCCGATTTTTTATTTTATGGACGATCGCAGTAACTTATACCATACATGCCCAGAGCTCCAGATAAGCTGCGTATTTGCGAAAATACCCAATTAAAATTGCCAAAAACCAAATTGAAATCAGAAGTAGCGAGTATCAACAAGCAATAACAAATTTGTGGTACCTTTATCATGCTACAGAAAACAATAACCAGACCACAAATATAGCATATTTTTAGCTCACCTGAGCAAAGCTCATGTGAGCTATTGTTATGGCAAAGTGTCCGTCGTCCGTCGTCTCCGTCCGTCCGTCCGTCCGTGAACATTTTCAATCATCTTCTTCTCCCGAACTGCTGAGCCGATATTGGTTAAACTTCACAGGGATGATATATGGGTGATGCCATTTCAGATTTGTTAAAATGGAGGTCATCGACAATCCAAGATGGCCGCCATGGAAAAGTAGGTCAAATTCTTAAAAAATCTTCTTCTCACGAACCGCCAGGCCGATTTCGACGATACTTGGTATGAATGATCGATAGTTAGCGCTGTTTCAGATTTGTTCATATGGTGGCCCGTGGGTCAAAAATGGGCGTGGCCCGAGGGGTCAAATAGGGGTCAAATTTTATTTTTAACCGAATATAGTCATGTAATATATCAAATCGAAGGTATTGACGAGACAATCACTCTGGAACATTTTTTGTCTAAATCATATGATTACGTCATCCAAGATGGCCACCGATAGTTCAAATGGTCATTTTCTTTTACTAAAGATTTCAAACGTCTTTTCTTTTCTTGTAAAACTGCTTGGCCGATATTGGCCAAACTTAACTGTAATGGCCTGTGGTTGAAGCCTGTTCATTTTTGTTTAAAATGGAGGTCATCACCAAAATCCAAGATGGCCGCCGTTGAGAAGTAGGTCAAATTCTTAAAAACATCTTCTCACGCCAACCGCCAGGCCGATTTCGACGATACTGGGTATGAATGATCGATAGTTAGCGCTGTTTCAGATTTGTTCATATGGTGGCCCCTGGGTCAAAAATGGGCGTCGCACGAGGGGTCAAATAAGGGTAAATTTTATTTTTAACCGAATATAGTCATATAATATATCAAATCGAAGGTATTGACGAGACGATCACTCTGGAGAATTTTTTGTCTAAATCAGATGATTACGTCATCCAAGATGGCCACTCATAGTTCAAAAGGTCATTCTTTTACTAAAGATTTCAAACGTCTTTTTCTTGTGAACTGCTTGGCCGATATTGGCCAAACTTAACTGTAATGGCCTGTGGTTGAAGCCTGTTCATTTTTTTTAAAATGGAGGTCATCACCAAATCCAAGATGGCCGCCGTTGAGAAGTAGGTCAAATTCTTAAAAAATCTTCTCACGAACCGCCAGGCCGATTTCGACGATACTGGGTATGAATGATCGATAGTTAGCGCTGTTTCAGATTTGTTCATATGGTGGCCCTTGGGTCAAAAATGGGCGTCGCCCGAGGGGTCAAATAGGGGTAAATTTTATTTTTAATTTTAACCGAATATAGTCATATAATATATCAAATCGAAGGTATTGACGAGACGATCACTCTGGATAATTTTTTGTCTAAATCAGATGATTACTCATCCAAGATGGCCACTCATAGTTCAAAAGGTCATTCTTTTACTAAAGATTTCAAACGTCTTTTTCTTGTGAACTGCTTGGCCGATATTGGCCAAACTTAACTGTAATGGTCTGTGGGTGAAGCCTGTTCATTTTTTGTTAAAATGGAGGTCATCACCAAATCCAAGATGGCCGCCGTTGAGAAGTAGGTCAAATTGTCAAAAAAATCTTCTTCTCACAAACCTCCAGGCCGATATCGACGAAACTTGGTAAGAATGATTGATAGTTACCGCTCTTTCAGATTTGTTCATATGGTGGCCCCTGGGTCAAAAATGGGTGTGGTGGGCCCTGTACGAAGGGGTCAAATGGGGTCCAAATCTTTAATTTTATTTTGACAGAATATGGCCATATTGTATAATCGGATCGAATATATAGTATATCGGATCGAATTGTATCGACGAGACGATCACTCTACAGCATGTTTTGTCTAAATCAGATGATTTTGTCATCCAAGATGGCCACCGAAAGGTAAAAAGATTGTTCTTTTACTAAAGATTTCAAACGTATTCTTCTTGTGAACTGCTTGGCCGATATTGGCCAAACTTAACTGTAATGGTCTGTGGGTGAAGCCTGTCCATTTTTATTAAAATGAGGTCATCACCAAATCCAAGATGTCCGCCGTTGAAAAGAAGGTCAAATTGTCAAAAAATCCTCTTCTCACAAACCTCCAGGCCGATTTCGACGAAACTTGGTGTGAATGATTGATAGTTAACGCTGTTTCAGATTTGTTCATATGGTGGCCCCTGGGTCAAAAATGGGCGTGGCCCGAGGGGTCAACTAGGGGTCAAATTATATTTTTGCCCGAATATGGTCATATAATATATAAAATCGAAGGTATCGACTAGTCGATCACTCTGGAGCATTTTTTGTCTAAATCAGATGATTGTGTCATCCAAGATGGCCACCGAAAGGTAAAAAAGTTGTTATTTTACTAAAGATTTCAAACGTATTCTTCTTGTGAACTGCTTGGCCGATATTGGCCAAACTTAACTGTAATGGTCTGTGGGTGAAGCCTGTCCATTTTTGTTAAAATGGAGGTCATCACCAAATCCAAAATGTCCGCCGTTGAAAAGTAGGTCAAATTGTCAAAAAAATCTTCTTCTCACAAACCTCCAGGCTGATTTCGACGAAACTTGGTGTGAATGATTGATATTTAACGCTGTTCCAGATTTGTTCATATGGTGGCACTTGGATCTAAAATGGGGTCAAATAGGGGTCAAATTTTATTTTTGACCGAATATGGTCATTTTATATATCAAATCGAAGGTATAGCAGTAAATCACATGCACATTCGCAATATATGTTACATCAGAAGGTACAAACAAATTATGTGGAACATTTGAAGTTGTAAGTGAAGAGTCTTTGTGAAATCAAGATGACCACTATGGAGGCATTTAGGTGAGCGATACAGGCCCATTTGTTCCTCTTGTTTTATATTCCATGAAAACACATCTTGGTATTTCATTAGAATTGTCTCCAAGGAGACAATTCTAATGAAATGCCAATACATGTTTTCATTTCGAAGC
Organism: Conchocele bisecta; assembly: GCA_029237695.1. NCBI lineage: Eukaryota > Metazoa > Mollusca > Bivalvia > Lucinida > Thyasiridae > Conchocele > Conchocele bisecta. Next base: position 56,593,886 of record CM055278.1, read on the forward strand.
AAACTATTGAATAATTGCTGTCAGTTGATGTGTCAGATATGATGGAGTGAAAATACTCAATTACTAATTGATTATCTGGAGCCCTGCATGCCCATGTATATTTGTGTTAATGTATATTGTATTGTGTATTACTCTTATGTTGTAAAATGGCTGTTAAATCGGACTTGACCGTGATGATTTTAGTATTCATTTTCTGTTTCCTATAGTAATAGGGCGATAAGTTATATAGTCGGGCAGGAACCTATTATGCAGTGCGTACTCTTCATGTACACATATTTAAAGCGATGCACATGTTTTGTCATTATTTGGGGCAATATTTATAGAGTAGTAATTTAGTTATTTTAACACACTTTCTTACAAAGACATGTACACACGTAAGTAGATTAGAATGTAGAATATACGGTCTGAATCTATATTTTATCTGTAAATATTCAGTTCTGATTTTGGGATGGATTCCCCCCCCCCCCCACATGTATGGTATTCGATGCCGTAACCCGGGCTGAAATGACCATAGCTGTTGACAGGTAATTCAACACCATTAAATAAATATATTTTATTGCGCCTATCAAAGCCTTCCTCGTCCGCGGTGGATCTGTTTGAAAAGTGACCCAGCACGTTAATATATAGAATTTGTGTTAAATGTTCGTAAGCTGGGTGCTAGTTCCGGTACACCATCAGAGAACGTAGGAAAATCTATTGTCACTACAGTGAATCCACTAATAGATGCAATTTCGAAATAATATAAGTTAGTGTATAGCTTCAGACGGGCACTATGACACCATATTGACTTTGTAGAATCACAATAACGTATTTGTCATACCGTTGGTTCTTTATATGTCTCCATAACATAGTTTTATATGTGTATTCGTGCATGTTTAACGTCATAGAAATATGGCGCCTAACGGCATGACGTCATGACGTTACAAATAGTATTTGACGTCATCCCGAAGTAGAAATTCGTTAATCATTTCTGAACCGATTTTCAAAATCCAACTTGTTTTTTTTTTTAGATCATTTCCAGTCTATATGACTATGTTTCGGACTGATTTACACATTATTTCGTTTTCGACTCGGTCTCTAACCGCAGCCATTTTTTAATCGAGCGATATTGACGGGCCTGACAGGTAATATGGCTCATAATACCAGACAAGCTGATCAATCAAAATGCGAGAAACTTATCTGCGGTATGACAACTATTTTCTAACATCGGTAAGATCTTCAATTGAACTGTTACAAGTCATGCCTTTATTCCAATCAAACCACCTTTGAATGCATGTTTTTATCGTTTGTGGTGCTCTAGACGGCGTTGCGTATTTCAAATCGCCGTGATTGTCATTATGAAATTTGATATTTATTCAAGTGTTCATGTAATAATATGTGTGACATTGTAATACTCGGCTTAAAGTCGCCATTGACTCGGTTGCATTGAAAACACGCGGATCACTCAGCTACAATGTAGTATGTCTATGATGTGGTCAATGCGATTAAACGCGAGCATGTTCATTAGTTTATGAATACAATTCCATGCAGTCTAAGAAAAGCAACTCGTACAGTCCATTTGACGTCGGTATCGTATCGGTTGTCATGGTTATGGTGAACGCATACGGTTATAATTGACTCAGTCCAATTATGTAATGTACCTTCTCATAATTCCAGCACAAAAATATTTACACAATTCCCTAACATTTGATTGGTCCGTAGCAAGTCTCTGTCCAAAATTTATATCCCATGCCGAACTACTCTCCGTAACCGTGAGGCGCAGTTAAAATAAATCTTAAGAAAACGGAAAATAAACACATTTTCTTGAAGAATTTATTTAAAATGCTGGAATTATAAGGAATAAATGGCCTTTTTGTGGAATTTATCGGGGTATAAACTTGGAAAAGTCGCGGGAATACTGGACGAAGGCCGGAATATCGGGGATATAAACTTGGAAAAGTCGCGGGAATACTGGACGAGGCCTTCCGGCCTTCGTCCAGTATTCCCGCGACTTTTCCAAGTTTATACCCCGATAAATTCCACAAAAAGGCCATTCATTCCTATATTGCGTTTGTTTTGTAATCGTTGTAAAATAATTACAGTTTTGTTTAACGGTTACGGTGCTGATGCTAACACTCATTTTTGCGTGCGGAAATCGATGCAAATCTGTCAATAAAATGCGTTTTACTATAACTATGTTACATGGAGAATAGTAGGTTAGTGCCGTGAATGGGAAAATATATCCGGCAAGGCTCAATAATTTCTTTATTTCTCATCAGAAGTATATGTTGTGACCACTCATTTGAACCGTCTCGCCGAGACGGTTCAAAGGTTCAAATGAGTGGTCACAACATATACGTTGGTTTAGAAATAAGGAAAATAGATAGAGAATAGTAGGTTAGTGCCGTGAATGGGAAAAAAATATCTGGCAGGGCTCAGGAAACGGGATGGGCGAGGCTCTGCCGAGCACATCCCGTTTCCGTGCCGCGCCAGATATTTTTTTCCATTCACGGCACTAACCTACTATTCTATTTATCCCGTCAACACCTACAAATGGCTGTAAAATGCAAAAATTGTATTGACTGGATATCAAAAATGTTTCACGACACCGTGTTTCACGGCACATACGCATTGTGTTGAGGGGATAACTCACTTTCTGTGCATATCTGAGACCCAGCGTCTTTAAACAGTATTTTATTTCATTAGAACATATACATAAAAGTCACGTCATACATACACATTTATCAGAGTATTGATGAGAACGCATTGACGCTTGGACAATACTTCTTCAAATCGTCCGTTATTTATTGTTTTAATTTTCTTAATGAAAACATGTTTGGACAGCTCATCGGACTGTGACATATTGACAAACATTATAATTATATGTGCTGCTAATAAGAATGCAGCTCTGATATCAAATTACATTTTATCAGTATTCATACATGCACACATTTCTACATATACCCGTAGTCTTGTATTACATGATGAGTGCTAATTTGTACAAGTATTATTTTATACAGAGAACACCAGTAATACCGAATTCGGTGTTGGATCATAGCTATGGAATGGTATGTTAAAACAGTTAGCTTATAGCAGCTATGGTATGATCTGGTAAATATTTTATTTAAATTGCAACCTGTTATAATTACACGAAATAAACACAATGCATTTCAAGACATGATAACAGCCTAAATATGTACACGCGCACTGCTTCAGTAATCAATAGTTTGCTATTAACGTACATGCTCTGTAATACATGTTATACAGCAATATTACATGTAGTAATTGTTCAGTGTAGCATTGACAGTTCATTATGTAAACGTATTTGGATGGAGCATGATTGTGTTTATTGAGAATAGTAGGTTAGTGCCGTGAATTGGTAAAAATATATGGCAAGGCTCAGGAAACGGGATGGGCGAGGCTCTGCCGAGCACATCCCGTTTCTGTGCCGCGCCAGATATTTTTCCCATTCACGGCACTAACCTACTATTCTATTCATCTACAAATGGCTTTAAAATTAAACAAACAAAAAAAACAGTCACCGCACATATTCATACGCAGTGATTAGGTCGTATTGACAGGATATTAAACATGTTTCACGGCACCGTGTTTTACGACACATACGCACTGTGTTGACGCGATACATCATACTATTATGGTCAATAGAGCATTGACAAGCGATCAATGTCAATTCAGAAACGATTAACAATAAGATACCGACGATACAATGTCAGACAACTGTTTTATTTAATATAACGCAATTTGCACAACCTGTAAATTCCATTATAACATTTACCGGTGGCTAGGATTAATTAGAATCACAGGATAAGGCGATACTAACGATACAAAATAATGCAGTTAACTGGTTTAATACACCAGTATTTTTGCAACCAAATTACTAGGATTATTCAGGAAATCAATCATAGTCATTTTACAACGTGATACCGACTACATACTATCATAGTATGTTACTACATAGTCAGAATCACAATGTCAAGTGACTATTAATCCGATTAATCCTAGTCATGTGGCAGTGCTATATTATATATTAATTACTGCAACCTCCATCTCACAACATATACTAATTGGATATGATATTGGCAATGACTATGATTAACCAGTTAGTGAAGCACACTCATATTGCAAAGCCATACTGACAATGTAATACAGTGAAACCTCTCTAATGCGGACACCATGGGGACGCCATTGTGTTTAATTTAGATGGGTTTCACTGTAATTTAGTTCAATGTCGTGACTGCCCATGATCGAAAATGACAAAACTCGTTCATGGGGTGTTTAATTACAGTGTAACCTATCTAAACCGGACACCCTGGGAGATGCCCAGGGTGCCCGGCTTAGAGAGGTTTCACTGTAAATCAGGTATTTGATCATTCTGAGTCATAGCTGTGTGCTATTCGATCACGAACAGATATTATCATCTGCTGTCTGTTCCACGTTTTGCTGCCGACGAACATTTGGGGTGTTTAATTACAGTGTAACCTCTCTAAACAGGACACCCTGGGAGGTTCCCAGGGTGTCCGGTTTAGAGAGGTTCCACTGTACTAGAAACAGACAGCTCAATCTTTTTTACACTCTGATTTAACTGTTCGGTGTGATATTGGTAACTGATTAGGATACACTAAAAACAGTCAATGTGGTACGGACGACACAACACCAGACAGCTGTGTGTTACCACAACCTCCTTTGTACATCCTGTAAACGTTCAATATGTCATTGGGAAATTAATATGTGTTTATTGATGCTATTGTATAAGTCTTGTTTTTCACATATTGGTACATTCAGCGAGTTACATAATGTGTGCGACATATATTCGGGGTAAGTACTTTTGAATACATTAGAGCGACACAAGCGCCATTGTGTCATGCCATTCCTATTGGAACATTCACCATGAAACGATTACTGGAGCCAGTGTGCTTGACCTTAGCTGTATTATTTTCGTTAATATTAAATATACATACTGTTAGTTGCTAACTAATGATGCATGGGTGGACTACATCAGCATATATACCGTTAGGACTTATTTGAACACATTCAAAATGTTCTACGTTATTACATGTTTATAATCAGCAATTACAACATTAATACTATTTACATAATATACAACATTCATATACAGTAGCGCTTTTCTGCTCCTTACCTATTTGTATATACTAATATCGTATACATATCGTAATCGTATAGTATTGGTATATTTAATGAGCATATCGTATGATCATATAATATTGGTATGTTTGTACCGTATCATCGATTAGTACAAACGTACTATACGAATATTATACAAACATACGATATCCGTTCGTATATACGATATATCCGTACGGATATGGTATGAATATACCATAATCCGGTATGTTTGTACGATACAAACGTACCAGAATTATACACATGTATAAAACTCGTATAAACGTACGATTTGAATGGTATATCTATACGATATTGGTTGGTATGTACGGTACAAACATACCGTACGTTTATACTATATGCATATGGTATAGAAAACATATGGTATTGGTATAATATACGTATAATATTGGTATAGTACGTATAGTTGACCTGCAGAAAAGCGCTACTGTATATTCTAACTGGCATATGCATCGCGTCACCCTACGGAAATGACGGATCGGGAATGTACATGCACTAACTAGTAATATCACAGCTAAACAACATAAGGATGGATTATGCAAATCGGATATGCTTTGAATGAACGTATGTTACTCGATATACGAAATGGTATGGTGGACCTGTTTAGTTTATACTATGACATCATCCATGGAATCGCGGCTATACATTTCATTCACTCTATTGTTGCACCTATGCATTTAAAGTTGCTTCATCACTATTTACCGAACCGCTTGCGTTAAAATTACCAGATGTTAACGTTTCTGAACATCGAAACATCTATTGGCAATCTGAAATCGCAATAAAGCAGTTTGATTGCCTGAGGCTCAGCTGTAGCACAGCTCAGGCTTAACCAATCATGCTGCTTGATTGTAAGCACAATATGCAAGCATTTTGAAAGAAATCAATTGACAAGATTAGCACAGGGGGCGGTGTACCCACACATCCCGTTATCAAGGGATGTGATAGACGCCTCGCATTTCATTCATTCTGTTGATGCGTGTCAGTCGGGACTTTTCCCGTTCTAACGCTCGTTTTCGCTCGTCTGCCTTTCTTTCTTCCCGCGTTTTCTTCTTTGCGTCTTGAAGAGGGTTATAGCCCTTTATCTCGCCAGCTGTACCATATGATGCTGATAACAATTCGGACGACGCTCTGCTCAATATAGTCTTCGGGGTTCTAGACATTCTCGGAGAGGACTTTAGGCCTTCATGAGTATCACTGTCATATATCGAAGCCGGTTCTAAAGTTGTATGTTCGACCTCGGGTAGTGTCAAAAATCCCTTTGGTATCCTATGGCGGGGATGTGCATCGTCCATATCAGTGTCAGAATCCGATGTGGACGTATTTGATGAGTATGTGTCTGCGTGTATGGTTTCAATCTGCGATCCTGTCATTTCAGATTTAGGAGGGGAATACGCGATATGCGGCACCGATTCAACTATAGGCAGGTCCCTAGTTTCCATTACTGTGTCTATGCCTGTTATATTCGCATTATCCTTCATGCCAGACGCTTCGGATGACAATGAACTCTCCAGATGATCAATCCTGCCGTCGATACCAAACACTTGAAGATTTTTCAAACGATCATGTTTGTCACCATTTTTAAAGTTCGTCCCCTTTTCGTGATCTGACTGTGTGTCAGATACCGGGAAACCATCCCCAATAACTGTGTTTTCGTTACTGGATTCTATATTGTCTACCACGGGCTCATCAGCTGCTGGTGGCGGTGTGGAATTATTATCATTAGGCAACGCTGGTAGGGCCATTGTATCTTTAAGAGCGTCGGTTTCGGGTACATGATGATCGGGAACGATGGTTATAGTGTTAGTTCCGTCCTCTTGGATAGTTATGACAACATCTTCTTTAACTTGCACCTGGTTCTTTAATTTTGGTTCTTCTTTCTTAATTGATGATTTCTTCTTAAATACCTTTGGCCGAGCACCTGTCGATTGCTTCGTGGAGCGTGTTTTCGTAACTGGAACTGCCGGTTTCTTGGGAGCGGTTAGCTTTGCTCGTGCTGCTGCTACGGCTGGCCTAGGAGTTGGCTTCCCCGGTAGCAAAGCTGGCTTCCGTATCGCCTTAACATCTTTTCTAGCAGTTTGTGGGGACTTACCCGGGACTTTCTTCAATTTGGTGTCCTTCTTAGGTTTTTCCTTTATGCCACCCTTTATAGCGGATTTAGCCGCAGACTTGGCGGCACCTGAGGCCGCCATGTTAATATTGGCTTCAGTAACGGTTCTCACAGCAATATCAGTGGGTAATAGAGTATTTTCTAGAGTAATTCTTAGTTCGTCCACACTCGCGTGTCTTTCGTCGGTCGACGTACGTGCGATCTCATTTTCATCTCCTGACGTTGTTGGATAGTCCGGTAGCGGTTCCATCGTAATCGTCCTAGATAATAACGAATCTGGTCGATCTCGAATAATTCCGACATTATAATCGGGTGTATGAGATCGCCGCGCTTCATCGTGAATCATATAGCTATGCTTTTCCCGAACATCTTGTGGCACTGGTGGTAATAGTTTTATGGGCAATGGGGGAACAATGTTTACATTTCCATCTCGGGTCGAGAACTGGAAGGTCCGCAATGGGGGAACAGCTTCTCTGCTGCCTAGTGGTAAAGGGGATAATAATGGACTCGGAATTCCCTTTTCGTCATAATGGGCGCCCGCGAACTCAAAATCGTTTTCGAAAGATGTGACGGCCTTTTTTACTGTATCCTCCGTGAAGTCGTTTTCATCAATCACAGCCGGCTGGAATGTAGTCAATACCAGGCTAGTGTCTTTTGATATTTAGTTACCAGGCAACGCTAGAAAATTCAATGCTTATAATTGCATTTGGCAGGTAACGATTTATGCTAGACGATGGGGAACTATATATTGATTAGTCAACGACTTTAATAAATATCATATTACATGTAAATCAGCACACATGTGTAACATTATGGACCATTGCAGTTAAGTATATTGGCTGAACTGGTTGCAAATGTGAAGTTTCAGTAGCTTTATACTACACTAGAGTGATTATCTCACTACAGAAACTGCTGCACATGAATTTTGCAACTGACATTTCGACAGTGGTGAGTTGGCAGTTGGAGCGCTAGGGTCATTTCCATCAGACCACACCACATTAATACAGTTTTGAAAGAAAGTTTGTGTTTCTCGTGGACAATTGCAAAAGTACTAGACGCCTATCTTACGGCCAGATAGGACACAATCTCGTTACACTATATGCCTTTATTGGTGCCGTGACCAGGATTCGAACATATTACATACTGTATAGACGTCATCATGCTTTGTAGATTTACCGGTTGCCTAACATGTTTTGTAGCGGTCTCGTTTACATATTTTAATATCTATTCCATTAATGTATTATGATTTTAATTATACTTACATTCTCTTTCTTCTTTTTGCGACATTTGAAGTAAATGCACACCGCTAGTATAAGGATGTTGATGAGAAACAACAGTCCGATTAGCAGGCCAATAACCAATACAGTATCTGGAAATAGAATATTACCATATATAGTACATGACTGAAGATTTAACTTGATATGTATTAAACTACTTTACTGATTCCATAAGAAACTGGGCCAGCAGAGGTTCTTATGAAATCGGTCAATGAGTTTAATAAATAACGTAAATTAACCTAAATTACATGTATATGTATTTCATAAGCACGACTCATACATTGAAACGGTATTAATAACATACAGTAGCGCTTTTCTGCTGGTATTATATATGTACTATACCAATATTATACTCATACTATACCATATCGTATCTTTGTATATACTGTTCGTACCATATTGTGTTTGTATCTAACGTAAACAAACAAACAAACAAACAAAGAAACACAGCTGTATTATTACCCAACTACCTATATACATTTAAGTTGATAGCCACTAGTTTTGACTACTTCACTGGGGTTTGACGTGGCTGTGCGATACTTCCACGTGCCGGTCAATAGTAAAACCTATTTCATCCCTGAAAATCATGACGTCATGATTTTATTCGAAGATTGCGCTATAAAATTTAACATCATTTAGATCGTTCAGTCGATGCGCCCCACGCCAAATGTACGTTCATTGTTTATTGGGTGAGTTATAAAACCGTTATTTCATGGTCATTCGGGGAACAACCAAAACATATTGCCCGCTCCTCGGTGCTATGGACGACCCGACCCGATGCACCAATTCCCTCGTCATTCGGCCTCGGACAATAGTACCTCGTGTCGTCCACAGCACCTCGGGGCAATAGTTTAGTCTGTTCCACAAATGAGCATAAAATAACTGTATATTATACGATGATACGATACAACATTATATCAGTATACGATATGTTCATTAACATATGATATGTACAGATATTCATGCAAATAGGTAACCCACAGAAAAGCCCTACTGTAACATGTTTGTTGTTGATACATTGTTTCGTTACACTGTGAATGCAATACACCACCGCCTGCGCTAATGTTGCCAATATTGGACTTTTATTTAAAAATACTTGAATATTGTGCTTGAAATTATACAGCTTGATTGGCTGAGTATGAGTTGTGCTACAACTCCGGCTCAGCCAATCAAATTGCTTGATTGCGAGTTGATATTGCCAATACATGTTCAGAAACGTTAACATTTTACTGGAATAATGTTATAAAATGTATATTACTTTATTAATTATGCATGACATCGAAATGTTGTTATGTAATAAAATTTGCCGACCATTAATATCGCTACAACAGTGCATCTGTCAAATACGTTAACATTAGTTTTCATTATAGGAATGAATGGCCTTTTTGTGGAATTTATCGGGGTATAAACTTGGAAAAGTCGCGGGAATACTGGACGAAGTTTATATCCCCGATAAATTCAACAAAAAGGCCATTCATTCCTTATAATTCCAGCATTTTAAATAAATTCATTAAGAAAATGTGTTTATTTTCCGTTTTCTTAAGAATTATTTCAACTGCGCCTGACGGTTACGGAAAGTAGTTTACATGGAGTTTACTGGGACATAAATTTTGGACGGACACTTGCAACGGGCCAATCAAATGTTAGGGAATTGTGTAAATATTTTTGTGCTGGAATTATTTATATGTAAGGGTGATACATGTACTAGGCTATAGAATGATGAAGCAGTATGTGTCAAGGGGATTTCCATACTATGGTTGTTAAGATATAATGTATATATGCTTAATAATATCACATATTGTTATGTTGTGTTGTTGTTAATTTTCTTGGAAAAAAAGAACGAAAATTTGCAAGCCATTTCACCATAATGGTGAGTAAACGTTTGATTTATTAATTCAAGCCGAAACAGATATTATGTACCCAAAAACGTTAACAGAGTCATGTGTTACGTACGGACAGACGGACTACTGGACTGAAAGGCGAACACTATATGTATATATACCTTTCGGAAACTACATGACTGTTTGCATCCTGATGATTGAACCTATATTAATATCATACACAAACAAACATACGAACACCCATATCCATGAACACAGCATATGGCCAACCGGGCGTATTGTCTTCGATACCAGTTTAGACCCATACGAGCCGGCGTGTCTGCCCAGTCGGACATGGTAGATTTATTCTATGCACATTCTATGTATGTATTCCTTAAATGTGACTGGAAAAATGGGGCTTATGGGCTTTGCGAACATTGTAAATCCAAATCAGCCTGTGCATCCGCACAGTCTGATACGGATCTGCATCGCCCGCCCTTCTGTCAATGAAACAACTATTATGCTTCTGACAAGCATATTAATGTCGGTATCAGGCTACATGAGTGGCATATTTGATCAGGAGCTACACTCGTGACACATTTCATAATCACCGTTTCTCTGATGAAGGCAACAAGTCAGTTATTCTAAGTAATATGGGCATTCCGATAGGTCAGTACCTACATTGACCAGAAGTCAAATAACCCCGTTTGTATAGCAATCAAAATTTAGAACTTAATCTCAAATCTGTAAAAAATAAACTAATAATGGCAACACACGTCACTGCAACACAACACTCACTACCAACAACATGACAGTGCAAAACATAGGCGACGGCGATGACAACTAAGTACATGTAGATACAGCGTATACCAGGATGGTGCCTTTTTATATCACGTTTATTAGGCGAGGCTACCGTTTCCGAGCCGAGCCAGATAAACTTGATATCAACAGCCACCGGCACGATCTTCTATTTATCAGGTAACGTATTATGTTGTGCGATAGACACATATAACAATGGTTTCCATTGAATGTGGACGTTTTTATGTTGCGTCATTACGTTAACGTCATGTGACATCGTTCGACAAATCGAACATCAGAAACAATTGTTGTGCGCTGGATGTTCGTATTTAAGCAATGTAGGATACGAAAGTCTATAAAAATTCAGCGTGTATTCGGATAATTCATAGCTTTTTTACCTGGTAAAAACAAATAACGATTAAATTAAAAATCATATGCCGTACATTTATGTTATCGTTATTGGTATGCATGTATTTGTCTATGCTAATAACGCATTATTAACGTGCATATTATTTATCATTTCAATTGAAGCAGCATTATACTAAAAGTTGCATATTTTAAATTTATAGTACAATAAGTATTAATTCACGGCATATGAAAAAAAAACATCCAAGTCATTATCTTTCGAACCACGTTGAACTACTAACATATTTTCTTGAAACCTTTCAGTAGAATAAACCTAAACATCATCTAGAAACGAATGTCGAAAGCATCGACTTAAATAATAGTGTTAACAACAACACACTTCCTTACACAGCATAGCACCACGTTAAATACTGATACTCAACGACAAATAACGCCTGGTCCCTAAACATATAAACAACACCACTGAAACTTACCTAATTCCCCTGACACATATCCTATAATTGCATATCCAATTATTAATACATCACCATATACCGGTTTAAGATGGTACACATTCAACCAATCTCACGAATGGTAGCAACAGTACTCCTCTAAGTATGGTTTATAGAGAATAGTAGGTTAGTGCCGTGAATGGGAACAAATATCCGGCAAGGCTCAAGAATTTCTTTATTTCTCATCAGAAGTATATGTTGTGACCACTCATTTGAACCGTCTCGCCGAGACGGTTCAAATGAGTGGTCACAACATATACTTTGGTTCAGAAATAAGGAAAATAGATAAGTATGGTTTAACTATAGTCCTCCCCATTATAGAAGTACATGTTTCATCCACATACACTATTAACTCTTTCAACACCAAGTAACTTAATAGGATGTTCCATGCCAATGTTTCACGCTATTTCATTAATTTTGTTCATTCAAATTATCCCATTCTTCTAAAAGGGTAATCTGTATGACGTTTAAACTTATTAACAAACAGTGGAGATCCTGATGAGACGGCTCGTTACGAGCCGGCTCATCTGGATCTGCACTGTTTGCAAACATTGTCTCTATAGAGGTCTGTGGTGTTCAAAGGGTTAATCATACATGGAGTCCAAATCCGTAATTAGCCCGTTTGTTCTAAAGCGAGTTCATTTGTCAGTAAGCCTATGTTGGACTTAATTGTGTCCTTTTAGGTTGAACTTCATGTAAGCTGATGCTGCGTGCAGGAGTTGTTGGTATCAACTAACATCAGTCCGGTGCACAAAATAATACATTCAATAAGGCCGTACTTTCAACGAATATTGTTTTCTGTTACTTGCCTTCGGTGATAATCTTGGAGCTCTTGACTATCTAATGTGCATGTACTTGTTTATTAATTATACCCCTGGCATACGAAATATATCGAGGGCTATATAGTTTTCGTAATTCCGTCCGTCCTACCGTCCGTCCGTCCGTCCGTCCAAGTTAACGTTTTCTGGTACCCATAATCTCAGTAACGGTAAGTTGGGTTGACATCAAACTTCATATAATTCCTTATCATCATCCATATTTTATTACTTTTGATTTGCGTTAAAGTTTTTATTTGTCGGTCTATGCGGCGGTTGGGGGTATACGTGAGCCCCTGCAACCTTTGTCTAGTTCAGTATATATTCAATCTTTGGAAAGATACATTTTACATATAATGATGAATATTAACTTAAGTTATATTATAGTTGTATTGCTGTGTGTAACTTAAATATAAAGTATTGCTTAAACTAGTTAGCAAAACATGCTGGTCAACTGCGATTTCATCAACGTCTAACATATTTTCACCATACATGTACCCTGCTGGAAATTCAAGTTTCTTATTTGCTTATAAACAATTGATATACAGTACATGTACATACATAGAGGATCTTACATGAGTGATGATTTAATATGATAGTAGTTAAACGAGTTTATTGATTTCATAAGGAACTCGGCACAGCCTCGTTTCTTATGAATTCAGTCGGCAAGTAAATACCATATTAAATCATCACAAATGTTAGGTTCTATTTATTGCATAAGCACATCGTCCTACACTGTGACTTCCCATTTTATGCAATACTTAATGTGTATCGATTCATAATTATACTTACCGTTCATAGTACTTGTTGATTCAGTGGCGGTGGCATCGACTGAAATGTATTCATAGGTGTGTGTTTGCGGGGTAGAGCAATCGAGAACATGTTACAGTGAAGGCAATCTGAAATACAGTGGCATTGCTCTAAACCGGATACCTTGGAAGGTGTCCGGTTTAGAGCTTTGCCACTGTATTTCATACATTATCAGCAGAATTAAATTCGTTGATGTTGTCTATCCGTTTTTTTAGAGAGGTTCCACTGGAATACGCTGTTCAGAATGCAATGCATCTGTCACTAAACACCAGATATTTATATTAAAGGCACTATGTCTCAGGTTGAGCAGAACGAGATTGATTTAGTAAATCATAATTCAACTGGTGCTGGAAACGTGTTACTAGTGATAGTGAGAATGCTTTATCGTACATTACAAATTACTGGCGGCTGTTGTCCGGACTAAGGCAAGCAGTACTTATAATCCCATTGGTTAGTAGATCTCCTAGCAAAATGTGCTTTAACGTTTTGTTTTTGCGGGCCCCTGTTCACTTGTTGGTTTACATAAAAATAAAAGCTAACCTAATTCGCACGGGCCCTCCGTGCCGGACCAGGATCCGTCAGCCGTGCAGTATTTCGTGGAGCTTTCGGTCAGTCCGTATCCACTGGCACAAACGATGATCGCTGTGTCTCCGTACTTAGTGCCCGTTGTCGACTGTACTGTAGCGTGTGTTAGGGTCGGAATTGCCCCGCAATCTGAAAGCGAAATCCAACTCGAATTGAATATGCATGAACTATAAGCATAGTAATTGCCATAGCTGGTAA